>JAJJWW010011541.1:0-75212 GCA_023531295.1 Papaver armeniacum | reverse complement strand
GGGTAATAAGCTTGCATTCGCAAAGATTTGAATTTGTATTCTCAACGGGGTATGATTCCATCTCATTTTGCCTTTCCTCTAGAGCAATATATTCCTCCCGGAGTTCTCGCAACTCGTCATTGTAATTGTATTCTTGACTCTAAAAAATTTGAATATATAACAAATTGGTCGCGAACATAGCGTTTATGAATGATAGAATAAGATATCTTTCATCCACTCGTCCAGCCAGTTCGCTACACATTGTCTTCCATCTCACAGTTAAGTGTCTCAAACTTTCGCCAACTCTTTGTTTTATCCCAAATACATCTTCAATTCCTGGTCGCGAGGAGTTGTTACTTATATATGCCCCTAAGAATATAGCTTGTAAATGGTTGAATGATGTGATTGTGTTTCTTGGCAAACCCTCAAACCATTTTAGTGCTTCTCCTGTTAAACTTGATGCAAAATATTTGCACAATATGGCATCATGATTTTCCCATTGTAACATACATCTCACATACGCTTTGATGTGTTGTATTGCACAAGTTGTTCCATCAAAAATGCTGGTTAACGCGGGTAAATTGCACTTTGGGGGTATTCTTCCTAACTGCACCTCTAGTGTAAAGGGGATTTTCGCAGCCTCTTCGATGGCCTCATCCAATTATCTTCTTTCTCCTCCCCTTCTATTGTTCAACATTCCTCTCATCTCTGCAACTCTCTCAAGATTTGTTCATTTACATCAGGATTCGAATTTATTGGTCTTTTTAGTTCTGCCTCTCTCCTTCTGCGTTCATGTCTACTTTGATTTTCTTGTTCTTCATTTTCTTCTCTTCTTTCTCTGCGACCTTCTCCTTCATCTCGTTCACGAATTCGCACACCGTTATATCTATCATTTTCTCTTCTTGGTTGTCTATCAGTTCTCCTTTGTATTCTTTCATATTCTTCATTGATATTTCCATTGTTGCGATTTTGCTCGCGTCTTCTTTCTCGATTTTCATGATTGTTCTGCCGAATTGCTTCCTCCAATTACCGTTCTTCCATTTTTACTCTTAATCTTTCCCTTTCGCAAGCTAGACTCGCTTGTTCAATATAATGTTTTTCGATGTCATCTTCAATCTCCTTTTGTTTCCTCCGTGTTTCTCTCCCATGCAGTATTCTTCTTCCTTATTCCTGATTTTCTTTTCACCAATTGGATTATTCTCGCCTCGACGCCTATTTTCTTGATTTCCGTCATTTTGGCCATTCTCAGAGAATTTCGGAGACGTGAATATAACGATCTTCTGCCACTTCTCTTCTCTCGCAACATCCTTCACCGAGATTTGGCTCTCTTTCTAGATTTTCTTCATTAACATTTTCTACGTAATGTTCTCCTCATATCTTCTCTAACCGGTCCTGATCTTGACCTGGTATTACTTATCGACCTTCTATTTTGCAACCTCATATTTTCCATTCTTAACTCATGGTTTTTCCTTGTTAAATTTGCACGTTCTTCCACTTCTAACCGCCTTTCTTCATGTATTGTTTGTCTCAATGCTTCTAATGCTGCGATTTCTTCATTTCCATGAATTGTTTCTCCCATCTCTTCTCGATTTCTCTCCTCTTGTCCATTATTTATCAATTGTTGCACTTTCTTCTCTTTCTTCCATAGAATCGATCTCCATGTATGCACACTCACCCTATCATAATCTATTACCTATTCTTCTTTGGTTGAATTTGACCTTCTTCTCTATCTCTTGCGTTTATTCTTGATGGTTCACCTACTTCATTTATCCTTTCTCCATTAACCTCCCGCTCCTTCTAACAGCTTGTTGGTTGTTCTCGATGTATTCCTTCTTCTAGCAATTTCTCAATTTCAGTAATTTGTTGAAAATTATATGAAATTTCTTTCTTGTTACTCCTGATTCTTTCGATTCACAAGGTTGATCTCTACTCACTCCATGTTTCTAGCGCCATTATGTAGTTGCAGGAAATCGTACACTACACCCCTCACTAGAATATACACAATTAAATCATTTTAAGATGAATGATTATGATTCCTATTGATTGAATACTTGAATCTTTACAATATGAAATAGAAATGAGTTATAGAATTACAATCACTCTAAAACTTGCTCTCTCCTAATAACTTGCTTAACAATTCAAAAAGAACTCTCTTTCAAATGGACTTACTCAACCCTTTATATATGGTAGTACATAGTGGATGACAACTAAAATCAGTCGTTTTATTTTCGAATGGCTTGCGAAATATCGCAAGCGTACAATCTCGTGACACTCTTAAACTTCGCCATATTTTCATATCTTCCTCATGTTTTGGCTGTCGTCATTCATTGCGTCATTTATTTTACTTCCCTGCGACTCCTCCGCAATGTCGTTATTTATTAATCTCGCGAAGTATTGATGTCGCGATATTCTGATCCTACAGTGCGGAGACTTGGTTGATTATCCAACCACTACTTTGCTAACTCCTCTAACCGCTACACGACTTGCTCATATTCTCATCGTGATGGACACACGTGTGTAGAACACCAGACCAAAACCCTAGTTGATATCCCCATGACACGATTGATGTCTCGTGATTGTGGAGTCTACAAGGCAGACGTGTATTTAGTTAGTTAGTTGTTGACTTGAAGAGACGATGAGTCTTTGTATTGCTGAGTCGAACATGATTTACGAATGTTCTAGGATTCATGAATTGAACATGTCTGTTGAGATAGAGGTATAATTGTCGAATGAATGTTAATAGTTAAGGTGAGCAAATATTGCTCATTCGATAAGTTTTTGAATATTGATAGTTGAACCTATATTTCTAGTCTGAGAAAATATTGCTCATCTGAGAAAATGTTGCTCGTTTGATGAATTATTGATAAATGGGACCAAATAAAATATTAATTTAAGATACTCAACCGGACCGGTATAATCAATTAAAATGTTGATTACGGGATCAACGTAAAATTGTTAGTGTTTGAACCTGCCCAGAATTATGAGCCTTGGATTCGAAACCCTAATTTTGATCAATTGATGATGTATTGAAAATCAATCACAGAGTAAGAGAGGGACCAGAAGCTACATGGGATGATGGGCTGACCATGTAGCACCCAGATGATGCTCGAGTGAGTCAGCACCAAAATCTCTCGAAGACTAGTAGGGTGAAAGGATGATTAAATGTCAGTTTAATCATTTATTGAAATAGTGCTCGTATGAGCATTAGGTAATAAAACCTAATTATGGAGAAGTGAGGGACCGACCAAGGGGTCATGGAACCGGCCCTAGTGGTCACAGGATTGACTGACGACCGTTTGATGAAATTCCAAGTTGTTTGGAAGAGTTTAAACCTAATGTGAACAAATTAGGTCAAATGATGAAAATATGTGGGACCAGGCTCTTGTAAGCCAAAGGGCCAACCTTGGTCGGTCAAGGTAATATGCCCATGTCAACATAGTGTTCGTGTCTTAATCCTGAGAATTTTTATATTTTCTGATGCGCGTTTAAGCAACATTTGAGAAAATATGAAGAAATCAGGGTTTTGCTCAAACCGAGGACTTCATAAGATGAAGGAAATAATAATAATAAAATAAGGAATTACAATGTGGGGACCGGCCACATTAGAGGGCATGGTCGGGTTTGGCTAGTAAGCCCTGTCCCGTGACACCTTTCCTAATTTTATATTATTTTCATGATGTGAAGGAAATATCATGAAACGAAGGAGTTTCCTAAAAACGAAGGAGTTTCCATGAGATGAAGGAAATAATAATAATAATAATAAAATGAGTGGTTACAAGGTGTGGGACCGGCCACGGCTAGTGGGCCAGTCCCGTGACACCTTTCCTAATTTTATATTATTTCATTGATCTCAAGGAAATATCATGAAATTGGGAGTTTCATAAGATGAAGGAAATAATAATAATAACAAGGAATTACAAGGTGTGGGACCTGGCCACGCTAGGGTGCATGGGCCGTCCTACTAGTAGACCCTGGGACCGTGACATCTTTTCTAATTTTATACTTGTTTATGGGTGAAAACTGTTTCTGCGGTTTTTGGTAAATTTGGGCGTGTGTGGATGAGAAACGAATCTAAACCCTAAACAAATGCACTGCACGGGAGTGCTTTTGATTCGAGAGATCAATCTATACACCCTCGGCCTAAACCAAGAAATGGCCGTTCCAGACTTGCTTCATCACAAAGTGAAGGAGATGGGGTTGATCTTAGGGAGGGAAGCGAAGAAGGTGTTGAGATTGTGAAGGTATTGGATGTTTATGACTTGTATCAGAATGGTGATTTCTGGATACTGATGACAACACTTAGTTTTTTTCTGTCTGTCTGTGTTGTTTTGGAAATAGGTGAAAGACCTATTTATACAAGTCATTGAGCGCAACCTCATCTCATAGGAAGTGTAGGAGGTAAAGTGATGGAGTAGTGGGGTCGTGGGGAGTGTTGATTGTTACATGATCACACCTTTGCCCACTTCTCTCATCATTGTTAACCGTCCACTCTTCCCGACACGTTTTGTAATGGCGCGTTGCACGCCGCACGTCAGTAAACCGCCTGCACCAATACACCAAAGGTGTATCCCCAGCCAGTGACATGTTTGATGTCTCGAGTGAGTGGGTCGAGTCGTGGGACCCGCAGAAATAACACGTGATGCTATTAGGTTAAATAACTAAGTTATTTAGGAAATCGATATTCATGAAATATCGTGTGTACTTTATGCATGTAATGCATCGAATACAATTAATATATGAAGCATCACTTTTTAAAGCTTAACTGAGTAAGTCGCGGACTAAGCGTCTTAAAATAGCCGCATGCTCAACTATCTTTGAGTGATCGCTTATGGGCCGCATGGGCGGGGCCATCCCTTGGCCGATCACTCCTTGTGGTAGAGTGACGGACGACCACCAAGGTGCATCATTGGTCATTTAACTCTTAGTTTAGGTTACCCGACCAAGTCAAAAAGTTGGACGGACTAGATGATATGCGGCACATGTTTGCGACCGCTGATGGATTTTATGGTTTTAAAGAGGTGCGCAAGCATCACTCTTTAGCTTGACCGAAATCAAGCATGGACAAAGTTTTTGGTGGGACCGACCGGGCATGTGTGTAGACGGCCTACCGATGTACATGTCCATATAGCTTTGTCTCATGAAGACTTGATCTAGGCCACTCAAATTGGCTGGCAAAGATGAGTGGTCGTGATCGATTTGCGACAGTATCCATTGCCGCAAAGGATTTGGAAGCCGCGTGAGATACCACTTTCGGGCGTGCGTTTCGAGGCGATCGGCCATGGTTAGCCTAGGCCGGCCGGCCCCACGCACAGGTGGGCCCGCGGTGATCACGTCGACATCCTTGGGCCTCTTGAGTCTATATATACACCCACCGTTCAGGCTGGCGAAGATGTATGGACGCAATCAATTTGCGATAGATGTTCATTTTTGTAAACCCTAATTAGGGTTTTGATCACGTACACGCAACTTGGGCCAAACGAATTGGCAAGCTGCGCTTCTCCTTTGGGGAGGCCGATCGTGTGGGGCCTACATTGGGCTGACGGTGAACATATGTGCACCTTCACAATGGTCCTAGGCGCGATCTAAGCCATCCAATTATGATGGCTAAGTTGGATGGTTGTGATCGATTTAAGACACTAGTGGAACTTCCGCGACCCTTTAAGGCATCACGCCAGCCACGTTTCGAGCAAAAGTTCATTGCTCTATGGCATTGCTGTGAGAAGGCCGATCGGGTAGGTGAGAAGTGGGCCCGCCAACGTGTGTGTTAGCGCTTCCCTGACCATTCATGGGATGATCTAATCCGTCCAACCATGCCGGTGAAGTTGG
Organism: Papaver armeniacum; assembly: GCA_023531295.1. Classification (NCBI taxonomy): domain Eukaryota; kingdom Viridiplantae; phylum Streptophyta; class Magnoliopsida; order Ranunculales; family Papaveraceae; genus Papaver; species Papaver armeniacum. Next base: position 69,407 of record JAJJWW010011541.1, on the reverse strand, counting down.
GCGGTTGTGATGGTTTTAAGACTGCTTTAAGGGGTCTTGCTCGTTCAAGCCTTTCCCAAAACAACGCGGCCATCCCTCTTTGGGTCCGGCGTTTAACTTGTGTTGGAAGTGTAGTGTGGTGTTCGACCGGCTAGGGCATAAGCGGGCCCACCGGTGGTCATCACGGTGATCGCCCTCGCTCCTAGGGTTCGTCTAGGTCAAGTTAAATCATGCGGTCAACTTGTATGGTCGTGATCGTTTCGAGACCGACACGGGCAGTCCCGTTTCCCTTAGGAAATTAAATATGCTTGATCGGGCTAATATAAGCACGTCGATGCAAGACTCTCTCTGTCAGAGAGTGATGTAGCCTGTGTGAGTACTTCGTGCATGTCCCAATATTGACACGGAGATTTATGCTACTCGCAGAGAGTGAACACTCGTCGTCATGTCATGTCAATAATGAGAGTTCTACTGAGAACACAGCACGAAAAATACTAGTCAAATCATGCATTAATTGTTAATGCTAATAAAATTCACAGAATATTTGGAATTGCTGTTGCACGCACCATTCTGGGTGAATTTTGTGTATTTATTGAATTACTTCAAATAAAGTGAAGAGGTTTTCTGCACTCTGCCACTTCTTAAACGACCTTTCCCTTTGCAGGGTGACATCGCCTAAAATACTGGTTTTACAATTTTAGCCCTGAACTAAAATCCACCATCAATACTATTATTTCCTTAATGTGAAGGAAATACCATGAAACTGAGGAGTTTCCTCGAACGTAGGAGTTTGCTCAAATGAAGGAGTTTTCATGAGATCAAGGAAAACAATAAAATAAGATAAAATATGGGAAGAGGCGTGGGACCGGCCACGGCGGCATGTTCGGCCGGCGGGCCTGGTCCCTTAGGCGCCTCAATTAATATTTTATTATTATTATTTTCTTTCCTATTTTGCATAGGTTCCCTCGTTCCTTCGTGTTTTTGAATGTTCGTTCGTGCATTCGGTGCTCGTTAGTGCATTATTGTTGAGTACACTTGCACCATTTTGTCGGGGCTTACTTGATGGTGGCTCAGATGCCCGTACGTTGAATATTTATTACTAACCCATGGAATTCTGCTGGGAAAATCTATGAATTGAAGTAACGAAATATTATAAAGAACGTAGAATGTTTTCTAGGAATTCAATTGATGAATCTAGCGACTAGAAATAATTAATTGATGGCTCTATACTAGCACGTTGTCTAGGAGCATTACAATTATTCGAGAATTGAGCGATATGAGCTAATTGAAGCGTCATATCTATTCTCGTATAGTTAGGGAAAACATTGTTGCATCCTCAAGACGTTATCGCTCTATACCAGCGCATGACAAGCCGCTCTAGGAGCCGTCCAATCATTAAGATTCTATACATATGTCTTTTATATAGTCAGGGAAAACATTGTTACATCCTGAAGACGTTATCGCTCTATACTAGCAGGCAAGCTGTCTAGGAGCCGTCCAATTGTTCGATTCTATATAAAAGTGATTACTGAAATTGCTTAGTATTAATGAAATATGCCGTGGTATCAATTGAGAGACTGCATATTCATGTATGATTTGAGAGGCAATACACTCAATTAGGGACCATCGTGGTGTGAGCTTTGATGCTTAAACGAGAGACATGAGTTTCAATACTCGTCTGATTACTGGATCAGGAATATGTAAGGTTATGGTTTTACGATTTTAGCCTTTGTCAAAAATCCACCATCAACAGGTTTTAGATTTTTTATTTTTATTTTTTTAGTTTGATTAAATTTTATTTTATTTTCTTTGATTTTACTTGGGTATTTTTTTCTTGTTTTTATTGTGCAGGTAATATTCTACATTTATTGTGGAATTGCCTACCAAAAGAGGTAAGTAATAAAACCCAAATTTTATTTATTCTTTTTGATTTTATTTCCTTTTGTATATATTTCTTTTATTATTTTATTTTATTTTTTTGAAAAAAACACGTTGCACACACTAATTGCATCGTCTGAATTACCGAATTTAGGAAACCTATGGAAAAGTACGCTGAACTCGTGCCTTGGGCCTTATGGGAGTTACCAGCCGAAATTCCACAAGCCTCAGCCTCGTACATGTAGGTATATTTTTCTGAGGTAGCCCAAGCTTACCTAATTTAGTAAACCCTGCATATGCATGTGCACGATTTTCTTGCTGAACACTAGTATTCTTGCTTGTGTATGCGCCATTGGAAACGGGTAGGACATAGACTTGAAGAAAACGACCTTTTTAATTTGAGTCCGACCCGTTACACGGATTTAGCTGGTGTTTCTATTTTTGTCGACATGGTTATGATGATGAAGTCCCGCCAATAAAAACCCTTAGGGACCACTTGAAACCGTCTAGAGTGATACGTGAACCTGGGGTTGTTTTACCGGCCACTACCGTTAAGTTTGATATTAAACCCGGGAAAATTGGCATGTTAATTAAGTTTATGGGGATAGAGAATGAGAACCCGTATACCCACATCCAAGACTTTGAGATGATTTGTGACACCGTGAGTTATCCGAATGTCACCAAAGACGTTCTTTGGTTACGTATGTTCCCTTTCTCTCTTGAAGAGAGGGCCAATGAGTGGTATCATATCATTCTTTCTAAAATAATCACTACCTGAGATGGACTTGTAGAGGTTTTCGTTAAGAAATTCTACCACACCATAAGACTGTTATTGTTCGACAGTCAATCCAAACCTTTAAGCATAAAATAGGTGAGAGCCTACATGATTACATATAAAGGTTTAATGAATTATTATAACAATGCCCCGCACCATGGCTTTGAGAAACCCCACATGACCCAAATCTTATATGAGGGCCTGGATACTGAAACCCGAATGCAGGTAGAAACAATGAGTGGTGGAGAATTTACCCATCAAGACCCAGATGAATGTGTTGACGAGTTCATCGAGTTAGCTGAAAAGACTCGTCAATGGGCTTCAATGAGGGAGTCAGGAATAAATAGGAACCATATCCATAGGGTCAATAGAGTCGATAATGGGTCAGATATCCTTAGGCGTCTAGAGGCCTTAGAGATGAACCAACGTTCTACCCAAACTATGAGCTGTAACAGTGAGCCCAGAACCTATCCATGTACCAAATGTGGTAACCAAAAGTCATATTGGATCTCAGTGTCCCCTGTTTTACCCTAGTGAAACTACCCGTGACCAGGTTAATGTCTTACATGGAGGTATGAACTCTAGATATGAGGGTCGACCCAAGTTTGATCCATACTCTAATACCTATAACCATGGTTGGAGACATAACCCTAATTTTTCGTGGTTTTAAGGGACCCATCAGGGTGGCCCATATAGCAATACACCACCAGTTTTTCCTAGGAATAAACCTCAAGAACCAAGTACAGTTGATCCTAAGTTGATGTCTTTAGAGGAATATATGAAACTTTTTTCCCAAAGTGTTGTCCAGAGTAACCAAAAATTCGATAATTTTGTCTTGTTGAGTCAGCGTAACCAACAAAACTGTGGCCGAGCTATTGCCAACTTAGAGACTCAAATGAGTCAACTTTCAAACAGGTTAAATGATAGGGAGAACGGGACATTTCCTAGCCAACCAACTCCAAATTCGAAAGGAGTTAACCAAGTTAGTGGGTCAGGTAGTTCTAGCCACAACGAACATGTCAAAGCAATTATCGCCCTTATGAGTGGTAAAACTTTAGAGAGCTCGATAAAACCACCTAAGGACAAGAGTCCATCTGAAAAAGATACTGAAGTTGACCAAAGTATCCCTGAGAGTTCTATGAGTCCAAGTGAGGAAAATATCCCCGAGAGAGTGTACGTACCACCTGCACCATTTCCTCGGAGACTCGCTAAATAAAAGCCTAGTGCATATGCTGAAATCCTAGACATCTTTAAGCAAGTTAAGATCAACCTGCCCTTATTAGATGCAATTAAACATGTACCGGCTATGGCCAAGTTCCTAAAAGATATGTGCACTGTCAAGAGAGATGTGAGTATCCATAAAATGGCATTTTTGACCCAACAAGTTAGTTCCATAATCTCACAAAAGTACCCAGTCAAATTTAAAGATCCTAGTGGTCCTACTGTCACATGTGTTATAGGTAGCCAAAGGATAAAAATACTCTTTTAGATATTGGGGCTAGTGTGAATCTTTTACCGTTCTCGGTTGTAGTTACCTAAAATTGGTGAGAGGCTAGAGATGGGATTCTAGGGTTTCTGAAAGTGAGTTACGGGCAAGGTAGTCAATATCGGTTGTACAGGCCGATATTAAAGGTTTTTGTAGGATATAGGAAAAAATCTTTACGATATTGAAAATATCGGCGATACGAAGGAGAAACGATAAAAACGCGTGTATCGTCCTGTACGGACCGATATATCAGTTTCACTTGTACACCGATAATATAGGTTTCACTTGTACACTAATATATCACTAATGTATTTTGTCTTTTGATTATAATTTCATGAACTTTGAATTCAAGAAAGTAACTCCACTAATTTTGGTAACTTCATATATGATTATGGTGGATGTTATTACTATAAATGTGATGTTGATGGGCTAACATACATTCAATGTTTGGTTTTATTGTTGATAATATAAGGCTCTAATCAACCACCTCTTATTTTGTAAGGTTGAAGTATGTTTACTACAATTATTAATTTTTATTATGGTTATATATATCAATATATTTTTTGTTTGATAAATAATAAATATTAAAAAAATCATAATGATGTATCGCCTATACAAACAAATATTATCATTTGTATAGGTGTATAGGACCCGACCGATACGATACCGATACACGATATTAACTACCTTGGTTACGGGAGGTTGAGCACGAACAATCTTCACCTAAACCACGCACAGTGGCCATTCAAAGGCTGCTTCAGTCACAGGGAAGAAGGATTAGGGCTGGTCTTAGGGAGGGAAGCAGATGAAGAGAGAGATCAGAGAAAAATTTATTGCTCTGAGAGGTTATGAGAAAGATGATCGTAGCTTGGAAAATAGATGACCTATTTATAGATGAATTCTCTAATCTCAAGTCGGTGAAGATAAGGATTACTTTCCGTGCCGTGTGGAACAATTCTCCCGTCTTTTCAGGAATAGGGATAAACTAGGTTGAGTTTATCTCATTATTCCACCGCCTTTATTCTCTTCTGCGGTGAGAAATAAGCCGGGTATTTCTCACACGTGTCGTAGAATGCCATACCAAAACCCTAATTGATATCCCCCCATTTGTGTGAAGCTGAGTCAGCCTTTGTGATGATGTGTTGAGAGAGAAATATTCTCATTAGACGAGTTGGACAAGATAGAGAGATATTCTCTGTTTTTGTGAGAATGACTAGGATGAGTCACGTGAAAAGGCATGGAATTCCTCAGGAATTGTGTGTAGAGTGTGAGAGGTGTTAAGGATGATCTCCCTTTCTTCATGGCCAGTCACATATGTCATGTGAAGATCGTATCATTGTTTATGAGTCTCTTTGTTGAGCATGCGGAGCTCAAGAGAGCTTATCCACGTTTTTGGATAAATATGTACAGTTCATGCTCAATTTACTAGCCGTGAGTGTGTTTGAGAGGCTGAGAAATAGGCTTGAGTACCAGGTAAGGCATGTACCTATCATTTTGAATCTCTCCGAGATTTTGAGTAGAGCTTTGAATCTCTCCGAGATTTTTTGAACGGCTTAAAAATCTCTCTGTGATTTTTGCAGAGAGATTTGAATCTCTCCGAGATTTTTGCGGACGGCTCAAAAATCTCTCTGAAGATTTTCTTAACGGATCTGTATCTCTTTGCGTTCAGCTGGGACTCGTCCTAGAGAGAGAAAAGGCTTTGTACGCCCGATTTAATGTCTCTGCGAGACTTTGGCTCACTCATCTTTGACCAGCGTATCTTGCAGAGATGTGTTAGGAATCAACTGTGTGTCCATATGATGAGCCAACAAGACCAGTGTATCTCGAAAGGATGTTCTAGGAGTCTGTCAAAAGGCTCGGAGGTAGAATAACCGGTGTATCTCAGGGGATATCCTAGGAGTTATCCGGAAACCTCAGTAAGTCGAGTCATATCGTAGAGCAGACATGACCAGTGTATCTCGCGATGATGTACTAGGAATCAGTCTTTGATCTCAAATAGGGTGAGTTGTGCTTACGTGAGATATGCAAATCTCCGCTTTGGGTCATAAGTTCATCTGGGGACGTATTTACGCATCTACATAGCCTACATGACCAGGTAGCATCTCGTTGAGGACGTATACTAGAATCATGGCATCACAATTAGCTGCGTCTCGCGAAAACATGCTGGAATTGTGGCTGTTCTAGTTCATAAGTTTGCCGGGGACGTTTTACGCTCTACGGAACCTACATGACCAGCAGTATCTCGTTGAGGATGTGCGCTAGGAATCACGGTATCACGACCAGCAGTGTCTCGCGGGGACGTATACTAGAAATCGTGGCTAAGGATGCCTTGAGGACCAAGGGCTTAATCTCTCCCGTGAGAGTTGAATTCTGTCTACAGGGTTGAAATGAAATTTTTGCCCTTTATCCAAATTTCACCATCTACATCGGTATATGAACAACTTGGACTAGGTGAAATGAAACCAACTAGGATAACACTACGCGTCGCCAATAGGTTAGTCAAAATCCCACGTGGAGTTATTGAAGACGTTTTGGTTCAGGTAGAAAACTTTATATATCTAGTTGACTTTGTGATTTGATACACTCAACCTGTCTCTAGTCAAGAAATCAATATCCCAATCATCTTAGGTCGTCCGTTTCTAGCCACTGTAAATGCAGACATACATTGTCAAACCGGCGTAGTAGAATTTTCCTTTGGGAATCGGTAAATCTCTCGTGAACGTTTTTCAGGCATTACAAGCCCCACTGCACCATGAACACTATGAGTCTATGCATTATTGATTATCTAGTTGAGAATACCTTTACCACCAATAGTGTTAGTGATCCTTTAGAGGCGTGCTTGACCCACTTTGGAGCCTACTATAATGAGGATAGTCATTTTGAAGAAGTTAATGCGGTGTTATACTCTCACCAGTACGCTAGTAATGAATTATGGAAATGGCAACGTAAACCAGAACCTCTTCCACCGATCATAGATAAACCCCTCTCATCATCAGTTAAGGCACCCACCCTCGAATTAAAGCCGCTACCAAATACACTGAAATATGTATTTCCTGGTAATGAGAATACTCTTCCCCGCCATAATTGCCTCGACTTAGAGCCCGATCAGGAAAGTAGACTTGTTAGTGTTCTCCGAGAGCACAAGACTGCAATTGAGTGGACCATATAAGACTTGAAAGGCATTAGTCCGGCCAATTATATGCACCACATCTTGATAGGTGTTGTAAAACACCTAGATTTATATCTATTGTTTATGCTTTCTTTGCGAGTTTCTTGTAAATTATATATCTTATGTTTTCTTTTGAGTTTATTAGGTGCAATGGAGTCATTGGAGCAAAAAGTAAGTGGAATTATCTCAAATCCATGATTGCTTCTCATCATCTTGAAGACAACGAAAAGACGAAGCCAGTAGCGAAAGAATGAGATCATTCTGACGTTGTATGAAGAAGTCACAGCATATGAAGCGTATCGAGTTGAAGACTGCTTAGGTGGCCCTTATCATATGTCTGGGCACCTATAGTAATTTTGTTCATTACATGTCCCTAAAGTAGATCGAATGTCATTCTCAGAGCAGAGAGCTAGCCATAGAGGTTGTTGTAAGAGAAAACCAGAGAGAGGAAGAGAGGTATATGAAGATTCAGATTCAGAGCGTAAATGAGGAACTGGTGAAGAATTAAGGCAGATTGATAAGATGCTGCTATGTGATCGAGAATTAGAAGATTAGGGTTTGTTTAAGCCGGCGGCGTAATTCGGATGAGGAAGAGATAATCTTGGTGATGAGTAACTGAAGCTGTAAAGAAATGGGTTGGCCTTGAATTCGTGTCTGGTTGGAGGATGATGTTGCTGTGTTGATGGAGTTGTTGGAAGAGATGTTTTGAGCTGAGCAAGAGTGCAGATGCAGTGACTTGGTTGAATTAGCAGAGATATTGATGTTGTTGTTGCACTATTAGATGCATATGGTTTTGTTGCTATTGTAGACAACTAGAAGATGGTATTGGTACGGAGATGGATGGATGGATGCTATGCAGGTTGTGCAATTTTTAGGTTGCAAAGAAGTTGTTGGTGTGTGAAGTGGTTATGGTTGTGATGAACGCAAGTGAAATGAATGGAAGAAATAGACACTGTGAAGGCATTGTTGGTGCTACTCGTGGAAGGAGGAAGTCGAGATGTTGCTACCGGTATGTGTACTAGTGGTTTTGCGCTTGGGGTATGAAGATACAAGGAGGAAGAGAAATTGAAGCAATGGGAGGTTTGGGATGGAGTTGAATGTATGATCACAGCAAGTGAAGTGGTACTGATATGGTTTTAAATAGAGCTACAAAAAATGAGAATTGGAATTGCTGCTAATAGTAGTGGTCCTGAGTTATGGCTAGTGCTAATGGTGGCAGTGTGCAGAACAAGGTGGTTCTCTGAATAATTGAAGTTGATGTTGGCAGGAAATGGTGGCGTTGAATGAGTATTGAACTGCATAGAAGAATGCTAGGAATTGCAGGAAATGAGAAGTGATTGCAATACAGGGTATCAGCTAAGAAGTAGGATAGACTGAGTGCTTATGAGTCAGGTATGGGTAGAGTAAACATGGGCCTGAGGAAGAGCAGAAATTTCATGATGGAGGAAATGGTTTGTGATGCTGTTGCTTTTGAAGTTGCAGGTGTTGTATGCTTGGTGGTTTCTTGAGCTGTTGGTTTGCAGTGAAGTAGGAATGCCTGAGAAGTTAGATGAATGGTTGTAGTGGAGACAAGAGAATGGTGATGCTGCAATGGACTGGTGGCCTGAGGAGATGTAGGTGCAGTGAGGCAGAGTTGAAATGGGATTGTGCAGTTTTAGAGCTGCAGCTACATTGATGGTGGTACTGTTGGCAGTTTAAACTCAAGATGGCTGGAGTGGAGTTGTGATGCGCCACAATGGTGCAATACTGAGGTTATGGCTCATGCAAGATAGCTTAGGCCTGTGCAAACTAGCTTTGCCTGGCAATTAGCTAACTATGACCCTGACTCAGGTCTGACTAGACTCAGCATCTGACATCACTGAGTTGGGTCTCTGACTCGGTGACTTTGACCGAGTTGACTCGGTTGACTGACACTTTAACCAGCATTGTTTGACTTTTCCGGTCAGCTGAGGTGGTTTACTGGCGACTTTCCCAGCCAAGTTCCGTCCACTTTCTGGGACTTCCGGTGAAATTTTTTTGAGCAGAATTTTTACATGTGTATTTCTTTTGTATGGGCTTGGTGGACATCTTTGTATTGGACTTTGGAGATTATACCTAATTTTAGAGGAAGCTACAAAAGGAAAAGTCTTCTAAAATTTTGAGGATCACGTATTTACTACTACTTGGAGCTTTTGGAGAAAGCCGGATTGAAAACGCGGGGGCTTAACAACCACACCCAATATTTCGTTCGGCAATCTGAATAGACAAACTCCAATATACTTTCAAGAGAATCAACTAGATAGTCAGACTCAATCTAGAGAAAAGTATATCAAAGAGTTTATATCTCAATTTCTAAATTCAATCTGCAATCAGCAAAACAGGAATTTGCAAGCCTAATTGAATAAGAGAAATAACTTGAACGAAATGTTCAAGTGTCAATCGATTTATATCAACAACCAAAGGTTGGATTATCTAATTGATTGATTTTATCGCTAACCTGTGATATTTCTATTATATAACAAAATATAATGCGGAAAAGAAATAACACAGACACCAGAATTTTGCTAACGAGGAAAACTACAAATGCAGAAAAACCCCAGGACCTAGTCCAGCTTTAAACACCACACTGTATTAAGCCACTACTGCACACTAGCCTACTACCAATGAACTTCGGATCGGAATGTAGTTGAGCCCTAATCAATCTCACACTGATCAAGGTACAGTTTCGCTCCTTACGTCTCTGAACCCCAGCAGGATTCTACGCACTGGATTCCCTTAGCTGATCCCACGCATAACTAAAAGTTTGCTATGACCCAAATTCGAAGACTTGATAAACAAATCTGTCTCACACAGAAAAGTCTATTGGAATAGATAAATCTGTCTCCCACAGAAATACCTATGAGTTTTGTTACGTCTTTTGATAAATCAAGGTGCACAGAACCAATTGATAAACCCAGGACTTATATTCCCGAAGAAAAGCCTAGTATTATCAATCACCTCACAATAATCTTAATTGTATATTAGCGAAACAATATATTGTGGAATCACAAACGAAGATGTTTGTGACTACTTTTAATCTTACCTATCGGAGATAAATCTCAAGCAAAGATAATACTTAATCACGATAGTAGAAGTAAGATCGTAACACGCAACTACAGAAAAATAGTTGGGTCCACTTCAAATCCCAATGAAGTCTTCCAGTCGTTAACCTATAGGGTTTCGTGAAAACCTAAGTGTTTATGGGTGAAAACTACTCCTGCAGAATTTGGTAATTTGGGGTGTGGATGAGGAATGAATTTAAACCTTAAACAAATGCACTGCGCGATGAGTGCTTGTAGATTCGAGAGATCAATCTGTGCAAGTCCGGCCTAAACCAAGAAATGGCCGTTCCAGACTTGTTTTGGCCACAAAGTGAAGGAGATGGGGTTGATCTTAGGGAGGGAAGCGAAGAAGGTGTTGAGATTGTGAAGGTGTAGACTTGCTTATGACTTTCAACAGGAAAGTGAACAAGCTTACGATTGGTGTAAGCAGGCTCTGGGTGTTTTCTTGTTGTTTTTCTCTGTTTTTCCTCCGTTCTTTGGAAATAGGGCGGAGAACCTATTTATACAAGTCACTGAGTCTTGTTCACGTCTCTCGTGGGAAGTGGAGGAAGTGGAGTGATGGAGTAGTGGAGTTGTGCGTCGGTGCCACACGACCAGTCTTGCCCACTTCTCCTGTTCATCTCCAACCGTCCATGACTTCCTAACACGTTCTTGTGATGGCGCGTTGCACGCCGCACGCCGGTAGACCGCCGAGACCAATACCCCGCATGTATCCCCCCCGTTTGTGACATGATTGATGTCTGGAATGTGTGGATTGTGGATCCACGAAAGATAGCATGTAATCTTCAATTGAATAATCACGTTATTCAGAAGTCGATACTTGTGAAGTATCGTGTGTATTTTATGCGTCTCGCATCATGGTGTGGTAAAGTGATGGGTAATGACGCCTCACCGACCAATTAACTCCCGACCAGGGTTGTATAACCAGGCCGGGTGAAGTTGGACGGATGAGATGATCTTTGAGACACTCATCTGCGACCGTTAATGAACTTAGGGTTTTGAAGAGGTGCGCAAGCATCACTCTTCAGCTTGGTCGAAACCAAGCATGGGAAGGATTTTGGAGAGGACCGACACCGGCATGCATGTAGATAGCATGCCGGTGTACACGTCCATGTCTCACTGTCCCATGAAGGTGCGATCTAGGCCACTCAATTTGACCGGCAAAGAGGAGTGGTTGAGATCGATTTTGCAATAGGAATTTGATGCCGCAAAAGGCCGCGCACCATGCTCTTTTCTCGCGCGCGCTGCGTTCCAAGACGACCCAACTTGGCCTGGTCTTGGCCGATTGGTTTGACGTGAAGATGGTAGGCTGGTGTTCACGCCTATACCCGAATATCCCATTAAAACGTGATCCGAGCCACCCAAATCGTCCGGCGAAGTTGAGCGGTCGAGATCGGGCCAGTGGTTTTGGAGGCGTGGCCACGCTGGTTTGGGCGCACGTTTTGGATTAACCAGGCATGATATGCCTTGGCCGAACACAAGGTAGATGGGCCCACGGTGGTCATGCTGGTATGACCGGACCTGCTTAATCTAATCTGTGACCCTCCATTCGTGCCGGAGAAGATGGACGCGCGTGATGGCTTGAAACCCTAATTTTGGCTTCCATAGCCGTGTGACCATGCTTCCTTTGGTCGTACGAATTGGGACGACCAACCATGGTTGGTTTTGACCGATTGGTCAAGTGTGTAGGCGGGCCCACGGTGATCGTGTTGACATGCTCTGGGCCCTTTGAATCTACATCTACACCCTCCATCTATTCCTGCGAAGATGGATGGTTGAGATTGCTTTGCAACACATGTAATATGCCGCAAACCCTAATTTAGGGTTTTCCGTCCATAATGCTTGGTATGAATGGTTTCTTGGCAAGCTAGGCCAATGACCGACCATGCGGGTCGGCCGTGGGTATTCCATACCGCTTGGGGGTGATGGAATTGATCCGGGGTCATCCAATCATGCTTATGGAGTTGGATGATCGCGATCGAATCATATCCGACCGATACGGTCGGTCCGGATGCTCAATCGGGCTAGTATAACACACCGAGAGGGGGTCAATCAGGCTAGTATAACACACCGAGAGTCACTGTACGGGTATTTCAGTACATGGTTTCATTATAGTGCTTGGAGGTTCGTGTTACTCTCAGAAAGAGTAACACCCGCCGTCATGCCACACCGATAATGAGTACCGAAATACAAGGCGATATGAAATTCACAGAAGGGATTGTTGCCACATGCTCCAACCTGGAGGAATTTCATGTATTCACGAATGGGATTGTTGCCACATGCTCCATTCCCCGGTGAATTAAGTGAGGGAGTATCCAACACTTATTAATGGCTTTATCTTTTACAAGATGTCAACGCATAATTTTTCTGGTTTTTTACAATTTTAACCTTAAACGAAAATCCACCATCAACATTAAGTCCCCTGCCTAGCACACAATGGTTACACTATTGTGGGGTAGGCATAAGATGGGTGACAGCTTAAAGATAAAACTTATGAGACAAAGTTAGATGTTACCGTGAGAGACGGGTCATCCCGTCCTTGGAGTATGTCACGTTCAAAAGGCATCTAGGAGAGCATTCCCCTAGTATGATGGCGGTCTTGCTCGCTTCGATCGACCTTTCTATGTCCGCTTTGTCGAGGCCCACTCCGTGCTTGCTCCGTTTGAATTTCGGTCTTGCCGCTGATCGACCTTGTTATGCCCGATTAGGTCGAGGGGCTATTGCGCCTGCTTCGCTCGATCGTGGGGTTGAATTTCGCGAACATGATTCCCATGACATAAGAGAACCGTGTTGTGCAAATAAATATGATCCCGCCATATATGCTTGATTGAACGTGGGTCCCATATCGTGTATGCTCCGGATCGAATGTCACCTTTATACCAGCCTCGTGCCCTTGACCAACACCGGTCTTGAAATTTGAGCAATACCGGACTTGTGGCTTGATCAATACCAGACTTGAAGCTTGAGCAATACCGGACTTGTGACTTGATCAATACCAGACTTGAAGCTTGAGCAATACCGGACTTGTGACTTGATCAATACCACACTTGAAGCTTGACCAATAACAGACTTGAAACTTGAGTGATACCGGACTCGTCACTTGATTAATACCGGACTTGAAGCTTGAGCAATGACTTGATCAATACCGGTCTTGAGACTTGATCAACACCGGACTTGTGACTTGATCAACACCGGTGTTTGGACCCAATACCAGCCTTGTGTACTCCAAAGTGAATGTGTGTTCTGTCGTGTGTGACTACACATCTCACGCGTTTTTATACAAGTACTGACTCCTGTCTTTTATTGTAGAATGAAGAAAAGAACACCTGTTGAGATGTCTTCTGGGGATAATGCTGGTGCCAAGTCAGGAGGTGTTGAAAACTTCAAACATATGCCGAACATTGATGATGAGTTGTTCATCGCGCCCTTTCAACTATATGAAAATATCCGTTCCACAGGATAACCCTCCTCCTATCGACTTCGTGGTTTTTCATGCTCGCTGGGTCCTCATGAAGGATGGATGAGACGTATGTTGAGCAATGAGTACATCAAAGATAACTTGACCGTAGCGCAGATTATTGATGTAGCTTGAGTGTTGAAACGACTCGAGAGGATGTTAAAGTGGCTTCTCGGGTGCGAACGTTGAGGTGGATCCCGGAGAGAGTGTTGAAGAAGGATTCTGGCGAACAGGATCCCGTAGAGAGCATTGAGGCGGCTCTTGAATAGACCATTGAAGCAACTTTCACTGGAGGGAGCGTTGAAGTGGCTTCCTCTTCGCCCGATTTACCCTTGTGAATGCCATGATTCTTGACTGACCATCTTTCTCGTGTTGAAGAAGTCCTTGACTGACGGTGAAGGAACTTCATGCCGAGCCTCGCCCCCAAGCGTGGTTTACATGGTTTGTTCGTAGTGGTTGTTGTCGAGCCAGATATGGAATATCTTAGACATTGTTTCATCGTCGTGGGAGTCGTGCATGTGGTACTGGAGTTGGAGTTGACAGACGCGCAGGATGTTGTATCTCGGTGGTTTTCCTCTTGCTTCTTCAGAACCGCTACGTAAGGTTAAAGGTTGTATCGCCTTGTTGGTGAGATATATGCCCCTACAAACATTATGAGGCTCTTCATTACCTCCCAAGCAGTTCGGTTCTTTCTATCATGGCATATGTTGTTGTAGATGAGCGTTCAACACTCCAGAGGATGAACAAAAGCGCGGATTCTCCAACATAGCATGATAGACATGTACCACCTGCATCGATAAAGTGACTCGCCCGGATCTTGTTCGACCACTGTCTGATAGAGTGACTCGCCTAGATCTTGCTCGATATGACGCGTGGATATCGTTATCTTCTTGAGGCTGCTCCCTTGAGGTATCGTCTCCAGTGGAAGATTGTCGTCATAGAGCGTTGATACGTTGCACCGGCATTCTTTAAACCAAATGGCAGTATGGTATAATAAAAATTTCCGAGAGGAGTTCGAAAAGCCATCTTACTTGCATCATGCTCGTACATCCTTATCCTGGGTTGTAGCCGCTACATCCATCCATGGAGGAGAACATGCCGTGTCCGCTGGTTGCATCTACTAACATGTCGATGTTAGGTAGAGGAGGATCGTTTTTGGAGCAAAGACCGCTTAAGTCTCTCAAGTCTATGCAAGACTCCGATCTATCCATTTTCCTCATGTCCGAACTACAAATCGTTTAACCGACTTGGATCCAGGTATGACATGTAGATGATGGGTGACCAATTTTCATCTAAATTCGGCATTTCTTCATATCTCCAAGCGAATATGTCCTGGTACTCTTTGAGAAGTTCCATGAGCTTCGTGCGTTTATCCGTACACAAGGTTGAGCTGATGGAGATAGTCCTAGGGGATTCCTCAACGGTTTCAATCTCATCGGGCCAGGAGTCGGTGCCATCTTGCAGCTGTTGTGGAGCATCTAGCACTTGTTCTTGTGGTTTGTTGCTGTTGTAGCATTCCATTGGGTGGAGAGACTGGGTAACAGTCTCCCCTGCTAATTGATAATGGCAGTGTCGGTATACCGTTTTCCCTTTCTAGTCACGACTCTCCACAAATGTTCGTTCCTCTTCGTGTGAACGTGGGTCGTGGCTTCACATGATGGAGAAGAATGCTTCGTCAAAGAAAGATGCATCGTGGGTTTTATTCCTCAATGATGCAAGCCGGTCTTCTTCCCGAATTGACGCCCACGTGGGAGTGGGACACAACGAACTTGTCTGATTCTTTCCGCGGAGCTTCTCCCGTATGTGTGATAGGTGTGATAAACACCTAATTTTATATCTAGTATTTATGCTTTCTTTGCGAGTTTTCATGTAAATTATGTATCTTATGTGTGAATTTGAGTTTGTTAGGTATTTTGGAGTTGTTTGGAGCGAAAAGACGAATTCAGTGGCGAAAGAATGAGATGTTTCCGGCATCATATGAGAAAGTTACGAGCAAAATCTATGAATAAGCTTGTCGGATGCCTGAAACCGACAAGCCATGTTTGAGCTAGTCAGCCCTTAACGGGAATAGCTGGGTGCCTATAGTCATTTCTGGGTAACCCCTTATCTATTTCATCCGAGTGAGTTTAGCCACTCCCATTCCTACACAACCCTAGAATTCAGTGAGAATTATTTCCCAATTATTTTTACTAAACTCATAGAGAAGAAAGAAAAGAGTGCGGCATCATCTCAGTCTCGGAGAGAATACACCAAAGAATGGAGATCAAGAAGGGGTATCGAGAGGGAGACTGCTGCTGTAATTGAATCGAATGGATGGATCGATGAAGATTAAATGAGGATTTTCTGGTGGGAAATCGAGAGAAGAAGTTGAGCTCGATTTCAAGAGTTTGAAGATGGGTTTTCGAGATGAAGATATGGGAATGAAGAGAGGGGTGTTATGCTGATACTGTGAAGAACAAGGATGATTTGAATTTGGGGATTCTGAGTTAGGGTTCCTACGGATTGTGGCTGCTATCGATTTAGGATGATGAGGAAATGGTTGCTCCCAGGGGTGGTGAGAAGAACATAGACGAGGGAGATGAAAATGGTGGTTAGAATCCATGGGTTTGATTCAGATTCAATCAAATTAGGATTCTGAGGTTGACCTGATGCTGGGGAGATTAGGTTGTATTAATGGGGTTTAAGCTGAAATTCAGATATTGAAGCTGCAGATGGCTAGATGGCTGCAGTTGAGATGGTTACCAGGTTCAGTGTAAAGGTGATTGCAAATAAATTTGTGGTGTTGAGGTGGTGATGTGACTGAGATTGCAGGGATTACCAGCTGCAGAGGGGACTAGTTGGATTTGGTAGAGCTGTTGCTCTAATGGCTGCCTGGTTTGGAGCTGAGATTCATGGTGATGAATGGTAAATAGGTCAGTGCTGGTGATTCAGGTGTTAAGATGGAGAGTTAGACCGTTTCGCAGGTGTATGTGAATTTGCAAGGGTCAGTGGAGGAAGTGCTGTTGCTGCTGTGAAGATGGAGTTCACAGTGAGAGGAGATGGTGTTGTGCTTGCCGGTTCTGCAATTGGCGATTGGTGCTGGCCTGGGATTGATTGTTGAGGTTATTGCTGTGGCAGTTGTGAAACTGTGGTGCCAAGACTAATTACAGGTCAGTTCTTACTCTGTGTGAACTACAGGTTGAAGTTCAGAGCATAAGATGCAGATGGTCTTGATGGTGATGAACTCTTGGAAGAGTGGTGGAACTGGTCTCAGCATTGAAATTGAAAGTCTGCAGCTAATCTGGTGGTAATGAGTTATTGAAGGGGATCTGAGAGCTGCAAGTGATAATGAGACAAGAGTTCACAAGCTGCAATGTGATGGCATATGGAGACATAGGTTTGCAATCAATTGGAGAGATGCGTAGATTGTGAACTTGGGTGCAAGGAAAAGGGAAGTTGTGGCTTCGAGATCAGTGGTTTGTGTAAATCGCGGGTGCGATTGAGCATACTCGGGGAGATAGAGCCGTGCATTGCAAAGTGAGTGAGCTAGGTGTATGCTAGGAGTTAACGAGGCAAGCCGGGAATTACGTATGGCTAGGTAATGGCTCACCTGGAATGCGAGTACATGCTTGAAGAGTCATGTTGCAGTTGGAGCAGGATGCCGTGGCTACATAAAGGTGGCATTGACAAGGATTGCGGGAGCTAGGTCTGATTTCAGTGGATCGTAAGTTCAGTGAAAACAAGCTAGTACAGTAATATGAGCTGGAAACAAGATGCTTGGGTTAGACTCGTTTAGCTTTGGATCGATTTTTGGGCTTGCATACGGGAGAAACAATGGGTGCAAGTGGTTGCAGGTCACGGGAAGGATTAGGAAGGGGTTTCTTTGGGTCGTGAGTTGAGAGCAAGTCACCTCAATGGCTGTGACTGATGGCTCAGGTGGTGTTGAGCAGGGCAGGAATGAATGCAGCTGCTATTGAGCCGGAATGAGCATTGCAGGCTTGATTTGAGCTTAAGGAGAAGCTGTGTTCTGGTGGTTGCTGTCTTGAGTTATGCTGGGGGCTGGCTGAAGTGCAGGTGGTGGAAATGAGGTTACAATGCAAGGCTATGAAGAGAATGAGATGAATTGCAGGTGACTAGAGCAGATGGGATTGATGGGTTAAGGGACTGAATGGTTGGTGTTTGTTTTGAGTTGGTGCTGCAGTGAACAGGGAATGTTGCAGGTTTGACACTGAATCACAGGCCAAGTAAGGCAACTGAGTTGGTGCTGCTGCAAATGGAAGAGAGTGAATGAAATGGTTTAGCTGGTTGGTAAGTGGCAATGCAAGCCATGATGGACAGAAGCACAATGATTGTGCTACAAGCTCTGGCCAATGCAACTGGCTCAGGGCAAGGTCACTCAGGTCTGCTGAGTCTGACCTGGGTCTAACTCGTCCTAAATCAGCCCATATTCGACACGGGACTCTGGTCGACTCGAGTTGACCCAACGATCCGACCGAGTCGACTCACTGAACCGGTGACCGGGTGGACTTTGCCGGTCACCTGAGACGTTTCCGGCCGATTTCCGGCCAGTACACCAGTTTTCCGGCGAGCATATTTTTGGGACATATTTTCAAATGGGTTTCTCACACTTGGTTCATGGGCTTGGTGGACTTTTTGGTGATGGACTTTGAAGACCTAATTTTGGAAAGTGAGAAGGCTATAAAAAGAAGATGTTTCTATTCTTTTGAAGGAAGCACGTATTTTTCTACTGGAGTTTTGGAGGAGAGCGATTCTACTAGGGTTTGCTTCCATTTTATTTTACATGTTTTTCATCTTATTTTTGATAATAATTATGTTGAATCAAAATACTATGAGTAACTAAATACCTATTATTGGTTATGGGATAATAAGTGGATTTCACAAATAAGATTTGATTCAATGTATTAGTTTTGTCTCAGTAATTTATTGATTATGATTCATGGTTTATAATGTTCATGATTTGATAGTTTGTTTGGTTGAGTCCGGAATCAATCCGATCTACTTTCATATCTAGAGCTATATTAGGGTTTTCAATACGAAAACGTTGTCTATCCCTGATTTTGAGTAGCATAAATGTGGGTAGTGCTTGTAGTGATATATCCTACTAGTCACATATGAATCATAACTTGGGTTAAATCGAATTAGTGCTTTTACACATTTTGGTTGCCTTGATTAGTCTTATTCCATAGAACTCATTGCTTTTAGGGAGTTAAATCTAATTGTGCTTTTACACTTTAGGTTGCTTTCTAGGAAGAATTCACATATGCATCTTTTAATGTGGTTGTGATGAAATCAGGGAATTAGCGGGATATTCTTGCGATCAAGGTATCATAGGACTTTTAGTAAATGAGAGATTAAAATTTCAATTCTAGTCATTGTTGATAATTCGAGTTTGTGAATGAAACTATCCCGTGACCAATACTTTCTCCTTATTGATAAATTCTATTATTACTTTGCTTTCAATTTATTTTTATTGCTTTGAAACATCAACATCCCCCCTTGGTTACTAAGAAACTGAAAATTTGCATAACAACATAAGCCTCTCTGTGGATACGAACTCTTTCTTATTGCATACTACTTTATTTTAGTGAAGCAAGAAAGTGAAATTATTTTTGACCGGGTGACAACCGATCAAATTTTAGCGCATTCTTGCCGGGAGGCATACGGCTTGTTATTAAGTTTTTAGTTTCTTTTACAATTTTTGCTTTTATACTTGCTTTTCGTTTATTGTCTTGTTTCTCACTTGTTTGCGAGAATTGTTTTTCAGTACTAATCCCTCGGCTTCCAAAGATTGGAATTACCAAAGGTGCGGGATAGCTACTCGTAGAGGCACAATACTCCAACCAAGGCAAGACACAACGGAAGAACAAGTCTTGGAAGTAGAACACGAAGCTCTTCATCGAGAAGAAGAAGAAGAGGTTCCATTCGTAGGAGAACCACTAATTGAAGAGGAAGAAGCAATGGGTGACAATGCAAACCGTACACTCAAGGATTTGGCTTCTCATAGGCTTGATGCACAACAATGGTGTATCCAAACAAACTCCACTTTTGAGATCAAACCGGGGTTGCTTAGAGAGTTGCCAAAGTTTCATGGTATGGCGAATGAGGACCCAAACAAGCATCTCATGGAGTTCTATACCATTGTCAAGGCTATGCTTCCAGTGAGACCGGCCGATGGTGCAATGATGAAAGTTTTTCCATTTTCTATGATGGATAGCGCTAAGGATTGGTTGTATTGTTTGCCTCGCCGGGAGTGTCACTACATGGAACGGTTGAAGAAAATCTTTCTAGAGAGGTATTTTCCTGGATCTAAGGCCACTCAAATTCGCAAAGAGATTTGTGGAATAAAGCAACATGTTGGAGTATCATTGTATGAATGTTGGGAGAGGTACAAGAGATTGGTGGCAAGCTGTCCACACCACCAATTCAGTGATGCTATGATAATCCAAGATTTCTACGAAGGTCTCCAATCAAGTGATAGATATCTTCTAGACGCCGCGGGTGGTGGTGCTCTAGTGAACAAGACGGTGGCCCAAGCTACTGATTTGATTGAAATCATGGCTGCAAACTCGCAAAGAATTCTACACAAGAGGTGAACCAATGGTAAGGCAAGTGCATGAAGTTAGTGATTCATCGTCATCACACCGTGATCAAAGGATGGACAATATGGAGCAAATGATACAAAGGATGGCTGCGGTTATTCTACCTTCACATGGTGAAGAGATGGAGCAAGCTAGTGCGGTTTTTCCAAACCAACAAAGACGGTATGATCCATACTCCAACACCTACAATCCGGGATGGAGAGATCATCCAAATTTCAGCTATGCCAACAAGCAAGGTGCGGTCCAACAACAAAATTTCAATCGTTCGAGTGGATTTCAACCACAACAACAACAATTCCAACAACAACAAAGAACAATTTCAACCGCAACAACAACAATTTCAACAACCACAACAATCGGTTCAAGGTTCCGATATCGATGCAAAGTTACATACAATGATGCAAGGTATTTCTACCATGTTCAAGGAGAGCCAACAAGAAACTAAGAGTGCTATCAAGGATTTGCAGACTCAAGTAGGCTCCATGGCGGTTGATATCAACAATTTGAAGGCACAAAATAGTGGGAGACTTCCTTCTCAACCTATCAACCCAAAAGAGGGTGTTAATGCAATTACATTGAGAAGTGGTACACAACTTGTGCAACCCGAAGTTGCTGATTTGGGTGAAGAGGAAGCTCCGAAGGAGCCGGTTTTGGAAGAAAAGAGGGATGAAATTCCCCAAACACCCGAGGTACCAATTCCTAACTCTAAAACTCCGGTTTCTACTTATGTTCCTCCTATACCTTTTCCTCAGATTTGCAAGTTCAAAGAAGGCGAACTAGAAAAGGAGATTTTAGACGTTCTTAGAAGATTAATGTGAATATACCACTGCTTGATGCTATCAAGCAAGTTCCCAAGTATGCAAAAGTATTGAAGGACTTGTGTACCAATAAGCAAAGGCTTAAAGGTAATAAAGTGTTGAGTGTGGGGGAGAATGCTTCGGCAATCTTACAACACAAACTCCCACTGAAATGCAAAGACCCGGTAGCTTTGACATTCCCGTCACAATTGGTAACACCACTTTTAATAAAGCAATGTTGGATTTAGGTGCATCCGTTAATGTTATGCCTCGCATCTATGTATAATTCACTTAATCTAGGTCCCTTGAAAAGGTCGGAATTGTGTTGCAATTAGCCGATCGTTCTAATGTCTACCCAATGGGTATTGTCGAGGATGTTCTTGTGCAGGTTAATCAACTTGTATTCCCAGCTGACTTTTGTGTGTTAGAGATGGATGAAGGTTCACCGGACTCATCTCTTCCATTGCTACTTGGGCGTCCCTTCATGAAGACGGCGAAAACCATTATTGATGTGGACAAGGGAACGTTGACTATGGAGTTCGATGGAGAAATAATACGTTTCAACATTTTCGAGACGATGAGATATCCTAGTGATGTCCACTCTTGTTTCTCCGTTGATGTTTTGGATACATTGGCTCAACAAGTATAATTGAATCGTGATGATGCTTTGGAAACTGTTTTAACTACAACCATGGATGACGGTGTTGAGTGTGGTAACGGTTAAGGAAGCCCTTGGTGATCTCAACTCACTACAAGGATGTCCTAAACTCACAATATCTCTTTTATTTCTTTACCACGCAGTGATGAACAACTTTTACCTTCTATTGTTAAATCTCCAAAGTTGGAATTGAAACCTCTTCCAAGTCACTTAAAGTACTTGTACTTGGGTGATAATGAAGAGTTACCTCGTGATTGTTTCTAACGAGCTTAGTGAATTACAGAGCAAAAACTTCTAAGGGTGCTAAGGAAGTACAAGACGGCCATAGGATGGACAATCGCCGATATCAAGGGTATAAGCCCCGCCGTTTGTATGCATAAGATTCGTTTGGAGGACGATGCAAAGCCTACAAGGGACGCGCAACGTCGTTTGAACCCTCCCATGATGGAAGTTGTGAAAAAGGAGATACTCAAGCTCTTGAAGTGGGTGTTATCTACCCCATATCCGATAGCAAGTGGGTGAGCCCTGCACAAGTTGTACCAAAGAAATCGGGGTAACGGTGGTAGAGAATGATGAAAATGAACTTGTCCCAACTCGTGTGCAAACCGGTTGGAGGGTTTGTATTGATTATAGAAAGTTGAATGCCACTACTAGGAAGGATCATTTTCCTTTACCCTTTATTGATCAAATGCTTGAACGCTTAGCTGACATGCTTATTATTGCTTCCTTGATGGTTATTCAGTGGTACAATCAGATTGTGATAGCAATGGAGGACCAAGAGAAAACTACTTTCACTTGTCCTTTCGGCACTTTTGCTTATAGAAGGATGCCTTTTGGCTTGTGCAATGCTCCAGCTACCTTTCAAAGGTGTATGGTAAGTATTTTCTCCGAGTATGTTGAAAACATCATTGAAGTGTTTATGGATGACTTTAGTGTCTTTGGTGATTCATTTGACCTATGTTTGAACAATTTGTCATTAATCCTTGAAAGATGTGTTGAAACAAATCTTGTGCTAAATTGGGAGAAGTGCCATTTCATGGTAACTCATGGCATAGTTTTAGGCCATATAATATCTTCTAAGGGCTTGGAAGTTGATAAAGCTAAGATAGACCTTATTCGTGTTTAACCCTCCCACTACGATGAGGGAGATACGTTCTTTTCTTGGTCATGCAGGTTTCTATCGTAGATTTATCAAGGATTTTTCCAAGATAGCATCACCACTTTGCAATTTATTGCAAAAAGATGTGGTTTTTAACTTCGATGAGAAGTGTATGGCGCATTCAATCGTTTGAAAGAACTTTTGATTTCAGCCCCTATCATTAAACCACCGGATTGGAGCAAGCCGTTTGAGCTAATGTGTGATGCTAGTGACTACGCGGTTGGTGCGGTGCTTGGGCAACGTGAGGGGAAGATACCTCATGCTATTTACTATGCTTCTAGAACGTTAAATGAAGCCCAACAAAACTACACAACCACTGAAAAAGAGTTTTTAGCTATTGTATTTGCATTGGAGAAATTTCGCTCTTATCTAATTGGTACAAAAGTTGTTGTCTTTTCCGACCATGCAGCTCTTAGGTACTTGCTAATGAAGAAAGAAGCGAAACCAAGGCTCATACGATGGATTCTACTCTTGCAAGAGTTTGATATTGAGATCAAGGACAAGAAAGGAATTGAGAACACCGCTATGGATCACTTGAGTCGTCTTACCGTGGACAAGGAAGCTATCCCATTGCGTGAAAGTTTCCTGATGAGCAACTATTCTCAATTGCCTTTGGAGAACCATGGTATGCAGACATTGTAAATTACTTGGTAACTAAACAAATCCCGAAGAACTTGTCTCATGCTGAAAGGGACAAACTTAAGAGGTTAGGGAACCGTTACATATGGGATGATCCATACTTATGGAAACATGGCAGCGACCAAGTAATAAGAAGGTGCGTTCCCGAATCCGAGTTTAATTCTATCTTGTCATTTTGTCACTCCTATGCTTATGAGGACATTTTGGAAGTAAAAGAACCGCTTACAAGGTACTTGAAAGCGGTTTCTATTGGCCAACCTTGTTTAAGGATGCATATACATTTTGTACAACTTGTGATAGGTGCCAAAGAACAGGCAATCTAGGTGCCCGAAATCAAATGCCACAAACTTTTATTCAATTTATTGAAGTTTTTGATGTATGGGGTATAGATTTTATGGGTCCTTTTGTCAACTCGCATGGGAATTATTACATCTTACTTGCTGTTGATTATGTCTCTAAATGGGTGGAGGCTAAGGCCACCCCTACTAATGATTCCAAGGTTGTTTCGCATTTTGTGCAAACTAATATTTTTGCAAGGTTTGGAATTCCAAGAGCCATAATTAGCGATGGAGGTTCTCACTTCAACAACAGGTTTTTACAAAGCTTGTTGAAGAAGTACAATGTGTCGCACAAGGTTGCAACACCTTATCATCCTCAAACAAATGGACAAGCCGAGGTGTCTAACCGGAGGTGAAATCCATACTTGAGAAGACGGTGAATCCAACAAGGAAAGATTGGAGCATGCGGCTAAATGATGCTTTGTGGGCATATAGAACCGCATACAAGACACCTATTGGGATGTCTCCCTTTAGGCTTGTGTATGGTAAACCTTGTCACTTACCAGTGGAGATTGAGCATAAGGCGTTTTGGGCGATTAAACAATGCAACATGGAGATGGATGGGGCTGGAAAGCAAAGGAAGTTGCAACTCCAAGAGCTAGAAGAGCTTTGCAATGATGCATTTGAAAGCTCTCGCATTTATAAGGAAAAAACGAAGGCCTTTCATGATACTATGATTTCTAGAAAACAATTTTGTGTTGGGCGTAAAGTGCTTTTGTTTAATACTCGCTTGCATTTATTTCCCTGGTAAATTAAGGTCACGATGGATCGGACCTTTTATTGTTACTAATGTGTTTTCTCATGGTGCAAGAGAAATTGTAGCATTTGCTACAGCAAGGAACTTAAAGTTAACGGGCACCGTTTGAAACCATATTATGAGAATTTCACTTCCGAAGTGGTGGAAGGAGCTAATTTTGTGGATGCACTCCTCCGAGGAGTCATAGAAAGCAAGGAGATAGTCGGGCTGACGACTTTAAACCAAGCGCTAAGTGGGAGGCAACCCACCGGTTTTGTATCTTTACCTTTATCTTTTTATTTTTAAGCATTTTATCTTTATTTTCTTGTTTTTGCATATCATTTGCGGAATTTCCCACCTTGAACCTTCTTTGGATGATTCAATTTTACATTGAGGACAATGTAAAGTTTAAGTGTGGGGGAGCATTTATATGTTTGTAGTTTGTTTTATGCGTTTAGTAGTTTTATGCCAAAAAAAAAAATCAGAAAAATAGAAAAAACAAGAAAAAATTTGTGTTTTTTTTTTTTTTTTTTTTTTTGAACTCCGAAATCTAGAAACTTGTGCTTTTAGGATGACACCATTAGTGGATGGAACCATGTTGATTGCAGGAGTTGAGGAACCAATTAACTAAAAGGGACGAACATAGCTCAGAAATCACAAATTATATGATAGTTGTTACCATATCTCGGAATATCACCATATCACATTCTATTTTTATTTTTTTCATATTTATCTATTGTTCTCTAAGTGCTTTGGTGGGTCACTAAAAATCGAGTTGTTATTGCTGCTAGGATGATTAGAGTGATTGAGTTGCTAAAAAAAAAAATAAAAAAAAATAAAAAAAACAGAGACCGACCAATTAGACCAAAACGGAATAAAGAATGACACTTGGGAATAGCAAGATGTGTGAAACGTAGTCCCCGTCTCCGTCGCCTAAACAAGCGTGGAATGCAGATCCAAGGCAACTATCACGTACTTGCCGACAAGAAGCATGCGCTTGGATCCAGCTTTGATCTAATCATGCCGTCTAAAAAAAAAAAAAAAAAAAAAAAAAAAAAAAGAAAAAAAAAAAAAAAAGTATTATATTTGGTGAATAAAGTCACTCCCGGTTCCCTTGTATATGCCAAAGTGAGTTGATGTAGAAATAAGTTTGTTGACCACCGGTTCCCTTGTATATGCCAAAGGTGTTAACTCTAGAAATTGACCAAGAACTCAATCCAATAGGTTGCATAGGTTCATCTTGGCAAGTGACCTTCTGATTTATATGGGAAACATCGAACACTTGTGAATATTCGCCAACATCTACATCTATATCCATCTTCTTAATCTTTTCATTGTGATTGTGGTTTGTTAGTTTCCGAGTATTGTGGCTTGTTCGACTATCTAATTTAAGCTTTATTTACTTAATTATGAACTGAATTTGCGCAAGGTATCTCCTCCTGTAGTCATTTTGGATTCATTCATTGATTTGTCACAAATAGATGGAGTTTGAAATATAGGTTTTGTAGGCAGACCTCTTGTAAACCTTCACGAGACTAAAACTCGTCCACTAGGGACACCTAGGGGTTCAAAGGCTTGTTATTTATGCTTAGAGTAACCGTAGCCTCGACGAGACGGAATTGTATGTATTCTTTATAATTATTTTTGTTTGATTTGCTCGAGGACTAACAAAGTCTAAGTGTGGGGGAATTTGATAGGTGTGATAAACACCTAATTTTATATCTAGTATTTATGCTTTCTTTGCGAGTTTTCATGTAAATTATGTATCTTATGTGTGAATTTGAGTTTGTTAGGTACTTTGGAGTTGTTTGGAGCGAAAACGAATTCAAAATGGCGAAAGAATGAGATGTTTCCGGCATCATATGAGAAAGTTACGAGCAAAATCTATGAATAAGCTTGTCGGATGCCTGAAACCGACAAGCCATGTTTGAGCTAGTCAGCCCTTAACGGGAATAGCTGGGTGCCTAGAGTCATTTCTGGGTAACCCCTTATCTATTTCATCCGAGTGAGTTTAGCCACTCCCATTCCTACACAACCCTAGAATTCAAAGGGAGAATTATTTCCCAATTATTTTTACTAAACTCATAGAGAAGAAAGAAAAGAGTGCGGCATCATCTCGAGTCTCGGAGAGAATACACCAAAGAATGGAGATCAAGAAGGGGTATCGAGAGGGAGACTGCTGTTGTAATTGAATCGAATGGATGGATCGATGAAGATTAAATGAGGATTTTCTGGTGGGAAATCGAGAGAAGAAGTTGAGCTCGATTTCAAGAGTTTGAAGATGGGTTTTCGAGATGAAGATATGGGAATGAAGAGAGGGTGTTATGGCTGATACTGTGAAGAACAAGGATGATTTGAATTTGGGGATTCTGAGTTAGGGTTCCTACGGATTGTGGCTGCTATCGATTTAGGATGATGAGGAAATGGTTGCTCCCAGGGGTGGTGAGAAGAACATAGACGAGGGAGATGAAAATGGTGGTTAGAATCCATGGGTTTGATTCAGATTCAATCAAATTAGGATTCTGAGGTTGACCGATCTTTGGAGATTAGGTTGTATTAATGGGGTTTAAGTCGAAATTCGGATATCAAGCCGCAGATGGCTAGATGGCTGCAGTTGAGATGGTTACTGTGTTCGAGTGTAAAGGTGATTGCAAATAAATTTGTGGTGTTGAGTCGGGTGATGTGACCGAGATTGCAGGGATTACCACCGGGCAGAGGGGACTAGTTGGATTTGGTAGAGCCGTTGCTCTAATGGCTCGCTGGTTGGAGCCGAGATTCATGGTGATGAATGGTAAATGGGTCGATCTTTGGTGATTCAGTGTTAAGATGGAGAGTTAGACCGTTTCGCAGTGTATGTGAAGTTGCAAGGGTCGAGTGGAGGAAGTGCTTGTTGTCACCGTGAAGATGGAGTTCACAAAGAGAGGAGATGGTCTTTGTGCTTGCCGGCTCGCAATTGGCGATTGGTGCGCCGGCCTGGGATTGATTGTTGAGGTTATTGTTGTGGCGCTTGTGAAACCGTGGTGCCAAGACTAATTACAGTCGGTTCTTACTCGTGTGAACTACAAAGTTGAAGTTCGAGCATAAGATGCGAGATGGTGTTGATGGTGATGAACTCTTGGAAGAGTGGTGGAACTGGTCCGCATTGAAATTGAAAGTCGTGACTAATCTGGTGGTAATGAGCCGTTGAAGGGGATCTGAGAGCTGCAAGTGATAATGAGACAAGAGTTCACAAGCTGCAGCTATGATGGCATATGGAGACATAGGTTTGCAATCAATTGGAGAGATGCAGAGATTGTGAACTGTTGGGTGCAAGGAAAAAGGGAAGTTGTGGCTTGAGACTCGGTTTTGTGTAAACCTATGGTGCGCTTGAGCATACTCGGGGAGATAGAGTCATGCATTGCGGTGAGTGAGCTAGGTGTATGCTAGAGTTAACAAAGGCAAGCCGGAATTACGATGGCTAGGTAATGGCTCAGGCTGAATGCGTGGTCGTGCTTGAAGAGTCATGGTGCGGTTGGAGCAGTGGATGCTTTGTGGCTACATAAAGGTGGCATTGACAAGGATTGCAGGAGCTAGGTCTGATTTCAATGGATCGTAAGTTCAGGCTGAAAACAAGCTAGTACGAGTAATATGAGCTGGAAACAAGACTTGGGTTAGACTCGTTTATCTTTGGATCGATTTTTGGGCTTGCATACGGGAGAAACAATGGGTGCAGTGGTTGCGGCTGCTGGAAAGATTAGGAAGGGGTTTTGCTAGCAGTGAGTTGAGAGCAAGTCACCTCAATGGCTGTGACTGATGGCTCAGGTGGTGTTGAGCAGGGCAGGAATGAATGCAGCTGCTATTGAGCCGGAATGAGCATTGCAGGCTTGATTTGAGCTTAAGGAGAAGCTGTGTTCTGGTGGTTGCTGTCTTGAGTTGTGCCGAGGGCTTTGGGCTGAAGTGCGAGTGGTGGAAATGAGGTTACAATGCAAGGCTATGAAGAGAATGAGATGAATTACGGTGTGACTAGAGCAGATGGGATTGATGGGTTAAGAGACTGAATGGTTGGTGTTTGTTTTGAGTTGGTGCTGCAGTGAACAGGGAATGTTGCAGGTTTGACACTGAATCACAGGCCAAGTAAGGCAACTGAGTTGGTGCTGCTGCAAATGGAAGAGAGTGAATGAAATGGTTTAGCTGGTTGGTAAGTGGCAATGCAAGCCATGATGGACAGAAGCACAATGATTGTGCTACAAGCTCTGGCCAATGCAACTGGCTCAGGGCAAGGTCACTCAGCTCTGCTGAGTCTGACCTGGGTCTAACTCGTCCTAACTCAGCCCATATTCGACAAAGGACTCGGCCTCGACTCGAGTTGACCCACCGATCCGACCGAGTCGACTCACCGAACCGGTGACCGGTGGACTTTGCTGGTCACCCGAGACGTTTCCGGCCGATTCCTACCAAGACACCCGCCTTTTCCCATGAGCATATTTTTGGGACATATTTTCAAATGGGTTTCTCACACTTGGTTCATGGGCTTGGTGGACTTTTTGGTGATGGACTTTGAAGACCTAATTTTGGAAAGTGAGAAGGCTATAAAAAGAAGAAGTTTCTATTCTTTTGAAGGAAGCACGTATTTTTCTACTGGAGTTTTGGAGGAGAGCGATTCTACTAGGGTTTGCTTCCATTTTATTTTACATGTTTTTCATCTTATTTTTGATAATAATTATGTTGAATCAAAATACTATGAGTAACTAAATACCTATTATTGGTTATGGGATAATAAGTGGATTTCACAAATAAGATTTGATTCAATGTATTAGTTTTGTCTCAAATTTATTGATTATGATTCATGGTTTATAATGTTCATGATTTGATAGTTTGTTTGGTTGAGTCCGGAATCAATCCGATCTACTTTCATATCTAGAGCTATATTAGGGTTTTCAATACGAAAACGTTGTCTATCCCTGATTTTGAGTAGCATAAATGTGTGTAGTGCTTGTAGTGATATATCCTACTAGTCACATATGAATCAAAACTTGGGTTAAATCGAATTAGTGCTTTTACACATTTTGGTTGCCTTGATTAGTCTTATTCCATAGAACTCATTGCTTTTAGGGAGTTAAATCTAATTGTGCTTTTACACTTTAGGTTGCTTTCAGGAAGAATTCACATATGCATCTTTTAATGTGGTTGTGATGAAATCGGGAATTAGCGGGATATTCTTGCGATCAAGGTATCCTAGGACTTTTAGTAAATGAGAGATTAAAATTTCAATTCTAGTCATTGTTGATAATTCGAGTTTGTGAATGAAACTATCCCGTGACCAATACTTTCTCCTTATTGATAAATTCTATTATTACTTTGCTTTCAATTTATTTTTATTGCTTTGAAACATCAACATCCCCCTTGGTTACTAAGAAACCGAAAATTTGCATAACAACATAAGCCTCTCTGTGGATACGAACTCTTTCTTATTGCATACTACTTTATTTTAGTGAAGCAAGAAAGTGAAATTATTTTTGACCGGGTGACAACCGATCAAATTTTGCGCCGCTGCCGGGAGGCATACGGCTTGTTATTAAGTTTTTAGTTTCTTTTTACAATTTTTGCTTTTATACTTGCTTTTCGTTTATTGTCTTGTTTCTCACTTGTTTGCGAGAATTGTTTTTCGTGTACTAATCCCGGCTTCCAAAGATTGGAATTACCAAAGGTGCGGGATAGCTACTCGTAGAGGCACAATACTCCAACCAAGGCAAGACACAACGGAAGAACAAGTCTTGGAAGTAGAACACGAAGCTCTTCATCGAGAAGAAGAAGAAGAGGTTCCATTCGTAGGAGAACCACTAATTGAAGAGGAAGAAGCAATGGGTGACAATGCAAACCGTACACTCAAGGATTTGGCTTCTCATAGGCTTGATGCACAACAATGGTGTATCCAAACAAACTCCACTTTTGAGATCAAACCGGGGTTGCTTAGAGAGTTGCCAAAGTTTCATGGTATGGCGAATGAGGACCCAAACAAGCATCTCATGGAGTTCTATACCATTGTCAAGGCTATGCTTCCAGCGGAGACTGAAGCCGATGGTGCAATGATGAAAGTTTTTCCATTTTCTATGATGGATAGCGCTAAGGATTGGTTGTATTGTTTGCCACCTTAAGTGTCACTACATGGAACGGGTTGAAGAAAATCTTTCTAGAGAGGTATTTTCCTGCGTCTAAGGCCACTCAAATTCGCAAAGAGATTTGTGGAATAAAGCAACATGTTGGAGAATCATTGTATGAATGTTGGGAGAGGTACAAGAGATTGGTGGCAAGCTGTCCACACCACCAAGTTAGTGATGCTATGATAATCCAAAGATTCTACGAAGGTCTCCAATCAAGTGATAGATATCTTCTAGACGCTGCGGGTGGTGGTGCTCTAGTGAACAAGACGGTGGCCCAAGCTACTGATTTGATTGAAAGCATGGCTGCAAACTCGCAACAATTCTACACAAGAGGTGAACCAATGGTAAGGCAAGTGCATGAAGTTAGTGATTCATCGTCATCACACCGTGATCAAAGGATGGACAATATGGAGCAAATGATACAAAGGATGGTTGCGGTTATTCTACCTTCACATGGTGAAGAGATGAAGCAAGCTAGTGCGGTTTTTCCAAACCAACAAAGACGGTATGATCCCTACTCCAACACCTACAATCCGGGATGGAGAGATCATCCAAATTTCAGCTTTGCCAACAAGCAAGGTGCGGTCCAACAACAAAATTTCAATCGTTCGAGTGGATTTCAACCACAACAACAACAATTCCAACAACAACAAAGAACAATTTCAACCGCAACAACAACAATTTCAAAGAACCACAACAATCGGTTCAAGGTTCTGATATCGATGCAAAGTTACATACAATGATGCAAGGTATTTCTACCATGTTCAAGGAGAGCCAACAAGAAACTAAGAGTGCTATCAAGGATTTGCAGACTCAAGTAGGCTCCATGGCGGTTGATATCAACAATTTGAAGGCACAAAATAGTGGGAGACTTCCTTATCAACCTATCAACCCAAAAGAGGGTGTTAATGCAATTACATTGAGAAGTGGTACACAACTTGTGCAACCCGGGTTGCTGATTTGGGTGAAGAGGAAGCTCCAAAGGAGCCGGTTTTGGAAGAAAAGAGGGATGAAATTCCCCAAACACCCGAGGTACCAATTCCTAACTCTAAAACTCCGGTTTCTACTTATGTTCCTCCTATACCTTTTCCTCGCAGATTTACAAGTTCAAAGAAGGTGGAACTAGAAAAGGAGATTTTAGACGTTCTTAGGAAGATTCATGTGAATATACCACTGCTTGATGCTATCAAGCAAGTTCCCAAGTATGCAAAAGTGTTGAAGGACTTGTGTACCAATAAGCAAAGGCTTAAAGGTAATGAAGTGTTGAGTGTGGGGGAGAATGCTTCGGCAATCTTACAACACAAACTCCCACCGAAATGCAAAGACCCGGGTAGCTTTGACATTCCCGTCACAATTGGTAACACCACTTTTAATAAAGCAATGTTGGATTTAGGTGCATCCGTTAATGTTATGCCTACATCTATGTATAATTCACTTAATCTAGGTCCTTTGAAAAAGGCTGGAATTGTGTTGCAATTAGCCGATCGTTCTAATGTCTACCCAATGGGTATTGTTGAGGATGTTCTTGTGCAGGTTAATCAACTTGTATTCCCAGCTGACTTTTGTGTGTTAGAGATGGATGAAGGTTCACCGGACTCGTCTCTTCCATTGCTACTTGGGCGTCCCTTCATGAAGACGGCGAAAACCATTATTGATGTGGACAAGGGAACGTTGACTATGGAGTTCGATGGAGAAATAATACGTTTCAACATTTTCGAGACGATGAGATATCCTAGTGATGTCCACTCTTGTTTCTCCGTTGATGTTTTGGATACATTGGCTCAACAAGTATTTGAATTGAATCGTGATGATGCTTTGGAAACTGTTTTAACTACAACCATGGATGACGGTGTTGAGTGTGGTAACGAAGTTAAGGAAGCCCTTGGTGATCTCAACTCACTACAAGGATGTCCTAAACTCACAATATCTCTTTTATTTCTTTACCACGCAGTGATGAACAACTTTTACCTTCTATTGTTAAATCTCCAAAGTTGGAATTGAAACCTCTTCCAAGTCACTTAAAGTACTTGTACTTGGGTGATAATGAAGAGTTACCTGTGATTGTTTCTAACGAGCTTAGTGAATTACAGGAGCAAAAACTTCTAAGGGTGCTAAGGAAGTACAAGACGGCCATAGGATGGACAATCGCCGATATCAAGGGTATAAGCCCTGCCGTTTGTATGCATAAGATTCGTTTGGAGGACGATGCAAAGCCTACAAGGGACGCGCAACGTCGTTTGAACCCTCCCATGATGGAAGTTGTGAAAAAGGAGATACTCAAGCTCTTGGAAGTGGGTGTTATCTACCCCATATCCGATAGCAAGTGGGTGAGCCCGGTACAAGTTGTACCAAAGAAATCAGGGGTAACGGTGGTAGAGAATGATGAAAATGAACTTGTCCCAACTCGTGTGCAAACCGGTTGGAGGGTTTGTATTGATTATAGAAAGTTGAATGCCACTACTAGGAAGGATCATTTTCCTTTACCCTTTATTGATCAAATGCTTGAACGTTTAGCTGGACATGCTTATTATTGCTTCCTTGATGGTTATTCAGGGTACAATCGGATTGTGATAGCACCGGAGGACCAAGAGAAAACTACTTTCACTTGTCCTTTCGGCACTTTTGCTTATAGAAGGATGCCTTTTGGCTTGTGCAATGCTCCAGCTACCTTTCAAAGGTGTATGGTAAGTATTTTCTCCGAGTATGTTGAAAACATCATTGAAGTGTTTATGGATGACTTTAGTGTCTTTGGTGATTCATTTGACCTATGTTTGAACAATTTGTCATTAATCCTTGAAAGATGTGTTGAAACAAATCTTGTGCTAAATTGGGAGAAGTGCCATTTCATGGTAACTCATGGCATAGTTTTAGGCCATATAATATCTTCTAAGGGCTTGGAAGTTGATAAAGCTAAGATAGACCTTATTCGTGTCTCTAACCCCTCCCACTACGGTGAGGGAGATACGTTCTTTTCTTGGTCATGCAGTTTTCTATCGTAGATTTATCAAGGATTTTTCCAAGATAGCATCACCACTTTGCAATTTATTGCAAAAGATGTGGTTTTTAACTTCGATGAGAAGTGTATGGCGGCATTCAATCGTTTGAAAGAACTTTTGATTTCAGCCCCTATCATTAAACCACCGGATTGGAGCAAGCCGTTTGAGCTAATGTGTGATGCTAGTGACTACGCGGTTGGTGCGGTGCTTGGGCAACGTGAGGGGAAGATACCTCATGCTATTTACTATGCTTCTAGAACGTTAAATGAAGCCCAACAAAACTACACAACCACTGAAAAAGAGTTTTTAGCTATTGTATTTGCATTGGAGAAATTTCGCTCTTATCTAATTGGTACAAAAGTTGTTGTCTTTTCTGACCATGCAGCTCTTAGGTACTTGCTAATGAAGAAAGAAGCGAAACCAAGGCTCATACGATGGATTCTACTCTTGCAAGAGTTTGATATTGAGATCAAGGACAAGAAAGGAATTGAGAACACCGTGATGCGATCACTTGAGTCGTCTTTACCGTGGACAAGGAAGCTATCCCATTGCGTGAAAGTTTCCTGGATGAGCAACTATTCTCAATTGCCTTTGGAGAACCATGGTATGCAGACATTGTAAATTACTTGGTAACTAAACAAATCCCAAGAACTTGTCTCGTCTTTGAAAGGGACAAACTTAAGAGGTTAGGGAACCGTTACATATGGGATGATCCATACTTATGGAAACATGGCAGCGACCAAGTAATAAGAAGGTGCGTTCCCGAATCCGAGTTTAATTCTATCTTGTCATTTTGTCACTCCTATGCTTGGAGGACATTTTGGAAGTAAAAGAACCGCTTACAAGGTACTTGAAAGCGGTTTCTATTGGCCAACCTTGTTTAAGGATGCATATACATTTTGTACAACTTGTGATAGGTGCCAAAGAACAGGCAATCTAGGTGCCCGAATCAAATGCCACAAACTTTTATTCAATTTATTGAAGTTTTTGATGTATGGGGTATAGATTTTATGGGTCCTTTTGTCAACTCGCATGGGAATTATTACATCTTACTTGCTGTTGATTATGTATCTAAATGGGTGGAGGCTAAGGCAACCCCTACTAATGATTCCAAGGTTGTTTCAGATTTTGTGCAAACTAATATTTTTGCAAGGTTTGAAATTCCAAGAGCCATAATTAGCGATGGAGGTTCTCACTTCAACAACAGGTTTTTACAAAGCTTGTTGAAGAAGTACAATGTGTCGCACAAGGTTGCAACACCTTATCATCCTCAAACAAATGGACAAGCCGAGGTGTCTAACCGGGAGGTGAAATCCATACTTGAGAAGACGGTGAATCCAACAAGGAAAGATTGGAGCATGCGGCTAAATGATGCTTTGTGGGCATATAGAACCGCATACAAGACACCTATTGGGATGTCTCCCTTTAGGCTTGTGTATGGTAAACCTTGTCACTTACCCGTGGAGATTGAGCATAAGGCGTTTTGGGCGATTAAACAATGCAACATGGAGATGGATGGGGCTGGAAAGCAAAGGAAGTTGCAACTCCAAGAGCTAGAAGAGCTTTGCAATGATGCATTTGAAAGCTCTCGCATTTATAAGGAAAAAAACGAAGGCCTTTCATGATACTATGATTTCTAGAAAACAATTTTGTGTTGGGCGAAAGTGCTTTTGTTTAATACTCGCTTGCATTTATTTCCTCGGTAAATTAAGGTCACGATGGATCGGACCTTTTATTGTTACTAATGTGTTTTCTCATGGTGCAAAGTAGAAATTCGTAGCATTGCTACTGGGCAAGGAACTTAAAGTTAACGGGCACCATTTGAAACCATATTATGAGAATTTCACTTCGAGTGGTGGAAGGAGCTAATTTTGTGGATGCACTCCCTCTGGAGGAGTCATAGAAAGCAAGGAGATAGTCGGGCTGACGACTTTAAACCAAGCGCTAAGTGGGAGGCAACCCACCGGTTTTGTATCTTTACCTTTATCTTTTTATTTTTAAGCATTTTATCTTTATTTTCTTGTTTTTGCATATCATTTGCGGAATTTCCCACCTTGAACCTTCTTTGGATGATTCAATTTTACATTGAGGACAATGTAAAGTTTAAGTGTGGGGGAGCATTTATATGTTTGTAGTTTGTTTTATGCGTTTAGTAGTTTTATGCCAAAAAAAAAAAATCAGAAAAATAGAAAAAAAAAAAAAAAATTTGTGTTTTTTTTTTTTTTTTTTTTTTTTTTTGAACTCCGAAATCTAGAAACTTGTGCTTTTAGGATGACACCATTAGTGGATGGAACCATGTTGATTGCAGGAGTTGAGGAACCAATTAACTAAAAGGGACGAACATAGCTCAGAAATCACAAATTATATGATAGTTGTTACCATATCTCGGAATATCACCATATCACATTCTATTTTTATTTTTTTCATATTTATCTATTGTTCTCTAAGTGCTTTGGTGGGTCACTAAAAATCGAGTTGTTATTGCTGCTAGGATGATTAGAGTGATTGAGTTGCTAAAAAAAAAAAAAAAAAAAAAAAAAAAAAAAAAAAAGAGACCGACCAATTAGACCAAAACGGAATAAAGAATGACACTTGGGAATAGCAGTATGTGTGAAACGTAGTCCCTGTCTCCGTCGCCTAAACAAGCGTGGAATGCAGGATCCAAGGCAACTATCACGTACTTGCTGACAAGAAGCATGCGCTTGGATCCAGTTTGGTCTAATCATGCCGTCTAAAAAAGAAACAAAAAGTGAAAAAGAAAGAAAAAAAAAAAAAAAAAAGTATTATATTTGGTGAATAAAGTCACTCCTGGTTCCCTTGTATATGCCAGTGAGTTGATGTAGAAATAAGTTTGTTGACCACTGGTTCCCTTGTATATGCCAGTGTGTTAACTCTAGAAATTGACCAGTAACTCAATCCAATAGGTTGCATAGGTTCATCTTGGCAAAGACCTTGAGATGATATGGGAAACATCGAACACTTGTGAACATTCGCCAACATCTACATCTATATCCATCTTCTTAATCTTTTCATTGTGATTGTGGTTTGTTAGTTTCCGAGTATTGTGGCTTGTTCGACTATCTAATTTAAGCTTTATTTACTTAATTATGAACTGAATTTGCGCAAGGTATCTCCTCCTGTAGTCATTTTGGATTCATTCATTGATTTGTCACAAATAGATGGAGTTTGAAATATAGGTTTTGTAGGCAGACCTCTTGTAAACCTTCACGAGACTAAAACTCGTCCACTAGGGACACCTAGGGGTTCAAAGGCTTGTTATTTATGCTTAGAGTAACCGTAGCCTCGACGAGACGGAATTGTATGTATTCTTTATAATTATTTTTGTTTGATTTGCTCGAGGACTAGCAAAGTCTAAGTGTGGGGGAAT
The DNA here is from genome assembly GCA_023531295.1 of Papaver armeniacum. Taxonomy (NCBI): domain Eukaryota; kingdom Viridiplantae; phylum Streptophyta; class Magnoliopsida; order Ranunculales; family Papaveraceae; genus Papaver; species Papaver armeniacum. The sequence continues at coordinate 32,133 of JAJJWW010011541.1, read as the reverse complement.
TTGATAGGTGTGATAAACACCTAATTTTATATCTAGTATTTATGCTTTCTTTGCGAGTTTTCATGTAAATTATGTATCTTATGTGTGAATTTGAGTTTGTTAGGTACTTTGGAGTTGTTTGGAGCGAAAAGACGAATTCAGTGGCGAAAGAATGAGATGTTTCCGGCATCATATGAGAAAGTTACGAGCAAAATCTATGAATAAGCTTGTCGGATGCCTGAAACCGACAAGCCATGTTTGAGCTAGTCAGCCCTTAACGGGAACAGCTGGGTGCCTAGAGTCATTTCTGGGTAACCCCTTATCTATTTCATCCGAGTGAGTTTAGCCACTCCCATTCCTACACAACCCTAGAATTCAGTGAGAATTATTTCCCAATTATTTTTACTAAACTCATAGAGAAGAAAGAAAAGAGTGCGGCATCATCTGAGTCTCAGAGAGAATACACCAGCAATGGAGATCAAGAAGGGGTATCGAGAGGGAGACTGCTGCTGTAATTGAATCGAATGGATGGATCGATGAAGATTAAATGAGGATTTTCTGCTGGGAAATCGAGAGAAGAAGTTGAGCTCGATTTCAAGAGTTTGAAGATGGGTTTTCGAGATGAAGATATGGGAATGAAGAGAGGGGTGTTATGCTGATACTGTGAAGAACAAGGATGATTTGAATTTGGGGATTCTGAGTTAGGGTTCCTACGGATTGTGGCTGCTATCGATTTAGGATGATGAGGAAATGGTTGCTCCCAGGGGTGGTGAGAAGAACATAAACGAGGGAGATGAAAATGGTGGTTAGAATCCATGGGTTTGATTCAGATTCAATCAAATTAGGATTCTGAGGTTGACCTGATGCTGGGGAGATTAGGTTGTATTAATGGGGTTTAAGCTGAAATTCAGATATTGAAGCTGCAGATGGCTAGATGGCTGCAGTTGAGATGGTTACCGTGTTCGATGTAAAGGTGATTGGAAATAAATTTGTGGTGTTGAGTGGGTGATGTGACCGAGATTGGGCAGGGATTACCACCGTGCAGAGGGACTAGTTGGATTTGGTAGAGCCGTTGCTCTAATGGTCACTGGTTGGAGCTGAGATTCATGGTGATGAATGGTAAATGGGTCAGTGCTGGTGATTCAGGTGTTAAGATGGAGAGTTAGACCATTTCGCAGGTGTATGTGAAGTTGCAAGGGTCAGTGGAGGAAGTGTTGTTGCTGCTGTGAAGATGGAGTTCACAGTGAGAGGAGATGGTGCTGTGCTTGCCGGTTCTGCAATTGGCGATTGGTGCTGGCCTGGGATTGATTGTTGAGGTTATTGCTGTGGCAGTTGTGAAACTGTGGTGCCAAGACTAATTACAGGTCAGTTCTTACTCTGTGTGAACTACAGGTTGAAGTTCAGAGCATAAGATGCAGATGGTCTTGATGGTGATGAACTCTTGGAAGAGTGGTGGAACTGGTCTGGCATTGAAATTGAAAGCTGCAGCTAATCTGGTGGTAATGAGCTGTTGAAGGGGATCTGAGAGCTGCAAGTGATAATGAGACAAGAGTTCACAAGCTGCAGCTGTGATGGCATATGGAGACATAGGTTTGCAATCAATTGGAGAGATGCAGAGATTGTGAACTGTTGGGTGCAAGGAAAAAGGGAAGTTGTGGCTTGAGACTGGTGGTTTGTGTAAACTGCTGGTGCAGTTGAGCATACTCAGGGGAGATAGAGCTGTGCATTGCAGTGAGTGAGCTAGGTGTATGCTAGGAGTTAACAGTGCAAGCTGGAATTACAGATGGCTAGGTAATGGCTCAGCTGGAATGCAGGGCTGTGCTTGAAGAGCTGTTGGTGCAGTTGGAGTAGGGATGTTTGTGGCTACATAAAGGTGGCATTGACAAGGATTGCAGGAGCTAGGTCTGATTTCAGTGGATCGTAAGTTCAGCTGAAAACAAGCTAGTACAGGTAATATGAGCTGGAAACAGTACTTGGGTTAGACTCCGTTTAGCTTTGGATCGATTTTTGGGCTTGCATACGGGAGAAACAATGGGTGCAGTGGTTGCGGCTGCTGGAAGGATTAGGAAGGGGTTTTGCTGGCAGTGAGTTGAGAGCAAGTCACCTCAATGGCTGTGACTGATGGCTCAGGTGGTGTTGAGCAGGGCAGGAATGAATGCAGCTGCTATTGAGCCGGAATGAGCATTGCAGGCTTGATTTGAGCTTAAGGAGAAGCGTGTTACGGTGGTTCTTTGTCTTGAGTTGTCTTTGAGGGTCAGCCGAAGTGCGAGGTGGTGGAAATGAGGTTACAATGCAAGGCTATGAAGAGAATGAGATGAATTACAGGTGACTAGAGCAGATGGGATTGATGGGTTAAGAGACTGAATGGTTGGTGTTTGTTTTGAGTTGGTGTTTGCGGTGAACAGGGGAATGTTGCGGGTTTGACACTGAATCACGAGGCCAAGTAAGGCAAGCGAGTTGGTCTTTGCTTTGCAAATGGAAGAGAGTGAATGAAATGGTTTAGTTGGTTGGTAAGTGGCAATGCAAGCCATGATGGACGAAGCACAATGATTGTGCTACAAGCTCCGCCAATGCAATCAAGCTCGGGGCAAGGTCACTCACTCCGCCGAAACCGACACGGGTCTAACTCGTCCTAACTCACCCCATATTCGACAAAGTGACTGGTCGACTCGAGTTGACCCACCGATCCGACCGAGTCGACTCACTGAACCGGTGACCGGGTGGACTTTGCCGGTCACCTGAGACGTTTCCGGCCGATTTCCGGCCAGTACACCAGTTTTCCGGCTAGCATATTTTTGGGACATATTTTCAAATGGGTTTCTCACACTTGGTTCATGGGCTTGGTGGACTTTTTGGTGATGGACTTTGAAGACCTAATTTTGGAAAGTGAGAAGGCTATAAAAGAAGAAGTTTCTATTCTTTTGAAGGAAGCACGTATTTTTCTACTTTGGAGTTTTGGAGGAGAGCGATTCTACTAGGGTTTGCTTCCATTTTATTTTACATGTTTTTCATCTTATTTTTGATAATAATTATGTTGAATCAAAATACTATGAGTAACTAAATACCTATTATTGGTTATGGGATAATAAGTGGATTTCACAAATAAGATTTGATTCAATGTATTAGTTTTGTCTCAGTAATTTATTGATTATGATTCATGGTTCATAATGTTCATGATTTGATAGTTTGTTTGGTTGAGTCCGGAATCAATCCGATCTACTTTCATATCTAGAGCTATATTAGGGTTTTCAATACGAAAACGTTGTCTATCCCTGATTTTGAGTAGCATAAATGTGGGTAGTGCTTGTAGTGATATATCCTACTAGTCACATATGAATCATAACTTGGGTTAAATCGAATTAGTGCTTTTACACATTTTGGTTGCCTTGATTAGTCTTATTCCATAGAACTCATTGCTTTTAGGGAGTTAAATCTAAGTGTGCTTTTACACTTTAGGTTGCTTTCTAGGAAGAATTCACATATGCATCTTTTAATGTGGTTGTGATGAAATCAGGGAATTAGCGGGATATTCTTGCGATCAAGGTATCCTAGGACTTTTAGTAAATGAGAGATTAAAATTTCAATTCTAGTCATTGTTGATAATTCGAGTTTGTGAATGAAACTATCCAAGTGACCAATACTTTCTCCTTATTGATAAATTCTATTATTACTTTGCTTTCAATTTATTTTTATTGCTTTGAAACATCAACATCCCCCCTTGGTTACTAAGAAACTGAAAATTTGCATAACAACATAAGCCTCTCTGTGGATACGAACTCTTTCTTATTGCATACTACTTTATTTTAGTGAAGCAAGAAAGTGAAATTATTTTTGACCGGGTGACAACCGATCAATGTGCTGGTTTGGTTTCCCTCGAAGTTCGTCATTGTGGTAGGCTTCCGTACGACCTTGCCCGGGAGAACCTTGGATGTCCTGATAGTCTTGAGAGTAATCACATTCAAAGACGCTCCTGTGTAGATAAGGGCTGTCTTGAACTCTGAATCCTTGATGCGTGCGGTGACATATAGGGCAGGGCCGTGACCTTCCTCTGGTTGATTATAGCAAAACGTCTCCGTGCGCTGATTCTTCAAGAGGTGTGAAAGTTTGCATAAACTTTCCACTAGAGAAACCGCTTCCCGGTCCATCGGCCTCTGGTTCATAGTGAAACTATTGACTTGAGGAGGATCGTTGTGAGGATCAGTCCCCAGTGTAGGAGTCTCCATGACAGGACCGCTCATATCTCGATGTCGCTTCTTTGATCGAGGTCCATGGAGGTCCGCGCCGCCAAGTACCTTCTCCTGCGTTGAATGCGTTCCTTTTTTTTCTCCAGGGGCTATCACGGCTCTTGTGGAAATCGATCAGTTAATATCTTAAAAAAAGTGAGTACCTCTTTCTAAGTTGCGGCAATATCCGTTTGAGTCTTAGCAAGAACTTCCTGCTTCTCCATCAAGTCTGCAATGGTAATGGGGGATGGTCCTCCTCTCGTCCCTCCGGCTCCTCGTCCCGATGAAGGAGTGGAAGTTGTTGCTCTGGTGACTACCCGAGAGGTGTTACACTTGATGAGATGCCGGGATTTGCGCGCTCTCGCTCACAGTGATGGGAGGTGTTGTAATATCACTGCTGAGTGATCGAATTGAACGTTCCCATCCTCTGTACTCACGTGTTCCTTGATTGATCTCTCCTTCCTCAAGCATTTCTTCACTTAGTTGAAAGGTCGATGCGGATTGAACAAATCCTCGAGCTTCGACAAGGGTCTTGAGATATAAATCTTCCAAATAGGATCCGTAAGCTGCAGCTCCATTTCTTTATCCGGTAGACGTTGGGTACCCCGAACAAGTCTTTTCCTGCAATGGAGTTGCCTCGAGTCTTTGTTGTCTGGGCCGAACCATGTTGTTCGTCTCTCCTGAGTCCCCTGTGATTACGCGCTCTTTCTGCCTCTCCACCGGTAAAGGTGTGACTCCTGACTAAGGATTCAGCATTTCTTGCACTGCTTGAGTATATGCCTGCCGACCCTTCTTGTAATTGTACTCCTATATCATTCAAAAGGCGAAATGTCTCGCTCTGCCTTATGGTGATACCGTCTTGATTTGCCAAGACATCCTCCAGCATTCTAGCTACACTTCCCATGATATCTGAACCACCCGTGGTTTCCGAATACACCTGCGAGATGGAAACCGAAAAATTGAGAATTCAATTTTGTACAACCGAGAGATCAACCTCCCACCGTGGTCGCCAATTGTTTATGGGTGAAAACTACTCTGAGAATTTGGTAATTTGGGGTGTGGATGAGGAATGAATTTAAACCTTAAACAAATGCACTTTGCGCGATGAGTGCTTGTAGATTCGAGAGATCAATCTGTGCAAGTCCGGCCTAAACCAAGAAATGGCCGTTCCTGGACTTGTTTCGGTCACAAAGTGAAGGAGATGGGGTTGATCTTAGGGAGGGAAGCGAAGAAGGTGTTGATATTGTGAAGGTGTAGACTTGCTTATGACTTGCAACAGAGAAAGTGAACAAGCTTACGATTGGTGTAAGCGGCTCGTGTGTTTTCTTGTTGTTTTTCTCTGCTTTTTCCTCCGTTCTTTGGAAATAGGGCGGAGAACCTATTTATACAAGTCACCGAGTCTTATTCACGTCTCTCGTGGGAAGTGGAGGAAGTGGAGTGATGGAGTAGTGGAGTTGTGCGTCGGTGCCACACGACCAGTCTTGCCCACTTCTCCTGTTCATCTCCAACCGTCCATGACTTCCTAACACGTTCTTGTGATGGCGCGTTGCACGCTGCACGCTGTAGACCGCCAGACCAATACCCCAGTATGTATCCCCCAGTTTGTGACATGATTGATGTCTGGAATGTGTGGATTGTGGATCCACGAAAGATAGCATGTAATGCTGAATTGAATAACTGCGTTATTCAGGAAGTCGATACTTGTGAAGTATCGTGTGTATTTTATCTGATCTTGCATCATGGTGTGGTAAAGTGATGGGTAATGACGCTCACCGATCAATTAACTCGACTGGGTTGTATAACCAGGCCGGTGAAGTTGGACGGATGAGATGATCTTTGAGACACTCATCTGCGATCGTTAATGAAATTAGGGTTTTGAAGAGGCACGCAAGCATCACTCTTCAGCTTGGTCGAAACCAAGCATGGGAAGGATTTTGGAGAGGACCGACCGGGCATGCATGTAGATAGCATGCCGGTGTACACGTCCATATCTCACTGTCCCATGAAGGTGCGATCTAGGCCACTCAATTTGACCGGCAAAGAGGAGTGGTTGAGATCGATTTTGCAATAGGAATTTGATGCCGCAAAAGGCCGCGCACCATGCTCTTTTCCGGCGCGCGTTCCAAGACGACCTAACTTGGCCGGTCTTGGCCGATTGGTTTGACGTGAAGATGGTAGGTTGGTGTTCACGCCTATACCTGAATATCCCATTAAAACGTGATCCGAGCCACCCAAATCGTCCGTGAAGTTGAGCGGTCGAGATCGGTTGTGGTTTGGGAGGCGTGGCCACGCCTGGTTTGGGCGCACGTTTTGGATTAACAAGACATGATATGCCTTTGCCGAACACATGAGGAGGTAGATGGGCCCACGGTGGTCATGCTTTGGTATGACCGGACCTTCTTAATCTAATCTGCGTGACCCTCCATTCGTGACCGGAGAAGATGGACGCGCGTGATGGCTTGAAACCCTAATTTTGGCTTCCATAGCCGTGTGACCATGCTTCCTTTGGTCGTTTAATTGGGACGACCAACCATGGTTGGTTTTGACCGATTGGTCAAGTGTGTAGGCGGGCCTACGGTGATCGTGTTGACATGCTCTGGGCCTTTGAATCTACATCTACACCCTCCATCTATTCCTGCGAAGATGGATGGTTGAGATTTCTTTGCAACACATGTAATATGCCGCACACCCTAATTTAGGGTTTTCCGTTCATAATGCTTGGTATGAACGGTTTCTTGGCAAGCTAGGCCAATGACCGACCATGCGGGTCGGCCGTGGGTATTCCATACCGCTTGGGGGTGATGGAATTGATCCGGGGTCATCCAATCATGCTTATGGAGTTGGATGACTGCGATCAGATCATATCCGGACTGATACGGTCAGTCCGGATGCTCAATTGGGCTAGTATAATGGTAGGCCTGAAAGATGGGTAAATAAATTGGCCTACGGTGATAACCGCAAGTGCACGGCGTCTATTGGAGACGCGGCAAGTACGGGTCGATCCACAGAGACAAGGGTGTGCTATGTATGTGATCTAATGGCTTCTGGCCGAGTTTCACGGATAACAGAGTAACAAAATGGGGTTTTGCCGATACGGCTGATGTTGAACTGAGGTGATCCTAAGCTAAGGAATAAACAGTGAGATAAAGGGGTGATACTAGGGCTGCAATTCCACCACTAACCTACACTGTGTCTTCACTCATGAAATTACTCTTGTTCTTATGACAGCTAAGGGAGAGGTGTCGAGTCTGCCTTATGTCTAAGATGTTTCTCCGACTGATAACTTTAATCACAACTAATGTATTTATCCTAAGTATTAACTGTCTGATTAAGGCACAATTAATCTGTAGATAAACGTTAATTTCATTAAGCTTGGGTTGCAGTATAAACAACACAGAGGTGATCCAACTACAGTGCATCCATGGCGTTGGTATGCACTGTGAGAGCAAAGTGTTCTTACACTGAAATTAATTCTATCTAGCAAACATTCAATCATTCAAGAACAGTTCATGAAGAAGAACACAGAGATAAACTAGGGTTTCATCTCAAACCCTAGCAGAATTAAACTAAAACATGATGAAGTAACAAAATACAAAATTAAACCTAAAGTGACTGCTCTGGCTAATCCAGGCGTCGTTTCTACACACCCACAGTTCGGATATTTATACATGCAAGAACCCCCAAAATTCCCAAACCCTAATTCATTATAAAATAGAAATTAAATCATACCCATACCCTCTACTCTCTGAACCGCCTCTGAATCGTGCTATTCTCCTGTCAAATTGGCTCTGAGAACGCCATGCATCGACTGAGTTGATGTATGAGAAACCCTAGTCCCCAATTATCTTTAATTTAGCTTCTAGGGTTGATAGAAGCTATAAGAAAGATAACTAGACCTAGAGAGGGAGCTGAGGTGGTTGATGGTGCGGTTGTTGAGGTGAAAGAAGATGGGGATGGTGATGATAGAGACAGGAGACGGAGAGGGAGGTATGGAGATGCAGAGCAGAGCTCTGTCTGTCGGGTGAAGAGGTATGGGGGAGGAGAAGAGAATAGGGTTAGGTTTCTGTGTTAGGGGCTTATATAGGTGGTGTGATGTGAAGCGGGTGCATCAGGATTTGATGTGAAGGTCGGAGCGAGCGTCGGATGTAGCAGGTAAGATCTGAACGGCTCAGGGAAGTGAGCGGTTTTGGCTTGATCTAGTGTTGCACGGGAGCAGCGATCTTCGATGCACGTGGAAGCAGCGACCGTTGGATGAGGGAGAAAGAAATCTCAACGTCTCAGAAGAGACGGGCTCGGATCCGGTCGTGGGTAGCTTTAGCCCATGTCTTCCTTGTTGGGTTGCAACCGATTCGCAAGGCGGGCTTTGGCTATCTCTGCTCCATAGATGCTTGACTCCAATTCTTCGCTCTTTTGGCTCCTCATATTCTCCAAGCTTTATTTATTACCTAAAAACACAAAATTAATTAATACAAATATTTATTCTTGAAAACAAAGAAAACACAGAATCTGGGATAATATCTGATTCTTGAGTACAAAAGATGAGTAAAATGCCAATAAAAAAGTGTATAAATATGCAATATTTGGCACTCATCAAATACCCCCAAACCTGAATTTTACTTGTCCTCAAGTGAAACAGAAAATAAGAAATCCTAACTATACCCCTGTCGCAGTCTCTCGAATGCATTTAGCGTATGCACTAAGCCTTTAAACCCCTAGGTGTCCCTAGTGGACGAGTTGTAGTCTCATGAGGGTTTACCAGAGGTGTACCCACAAAACCTTCTCCAACTTCGAGTGTAAAAGAGTCTCAAGCCTCCAAGAAGCTATGAGGACATAGAGTTTCGCATGCTAGTAACAGAAGTTAGAACTATCGAAGAACGCATTCTCATCCTTAAGTCTTTGAGTGAGAAGTAACCATACCATATGAAAGAACTTCGGATTCGATTGTGATCATAAGCCTCGACTTCGCCTCACCATTAGGTTTTATGATAATTGCACTCAAAAAGATCGCTTTTTAGTCTCTCATGTGTGCAGCGGAATAAAGAGAGAAATCTTGCACACGTTGTAGGTAAGAAGGATAACCTTCCGAAAATAAAATCTGAGACTCCACAGAGGTGTGGACAAAAAGAATCTTTTTCTGATGATCTCTAAGAAAGGAAATCAACCATTAGCAAGGGGTGGGAGTACTCACTCACTTCTCACCCGATCGGCAATTAATATCACTCTCTCATAAGAACCATAGAAACGTCTTCATTATTCGGTCTTCGGTCTTCACTTGTTGATGACGAACTTCTAAACTTCACAAAACTTGACAATTTTTAACTTTTCTACTCAAATTCCTTGTTGTTTGGATTTTTCTTTTTCAATTCTTCTTTACCATGGTGGTAGCAAAAATAAACTACAATTTTTTTTTTTTTTTTTTTTTTTTTTTTTTTTTTTTTTTTTTTTTTTTTTTGGTTTACAAAAAGTGAAAATAAAAATACAAATAATGACACAACTAACTCCATGGACAAAGGACTTTATCACTCAATTTTTCCACAACTTGTATTGTCTTGATTTTATAAATTTTATTAATTCTCATCCTATTTTCTTTTCTTTTTCTTTGTTGCACATAAACCTTGGACTATCTCAACTTTTCTTTCAATATTCTGATTCTGCTCCGGTTGCTGACGATGATGTGTTTCTATGGGTCTTGCTGATTGAGAGAGAGAATGATGCTAACTACAAATCGGTATTTAGAAGGAGTTTTCATCTTTAGACGTCACCCTCATGATTGACAAAAACTAGCACTCAAGAGATCAAAAGTAGTGCTGAAAATGGTGCGAAGTTGGGTAGCTCACCATTCCTACCCGGAATTGATGTACGGTGACACACACTCTAACAAACTTTTCTAGAAAGTTGCAAAAAAATTGAAGGTTGGTGCCTCACTTGATGTAAATTGGGTAGTCTCCACTATGGGTGATCACAATTCTACTACCGAATATCTAAACAACACCTAATTCGCCCTCCGGTATGGTTAAATCCAACTTTAACGCTCTAATCAACTAAGGAACCCGATTGCGTTCTCCGGTACTTCCAAGTTCTGTTATTTCGGTCAGAATCTCTATGTAAACATAGCTAAAAGCATGCTAGTGACTCTAAAATCTCTAAAAGTTGGAGGTTTGTATTTGCAAAAAGTTTTTGAATTTTTTTTTTTTTTTTTTTTTTTTTTTTTTTAAAAATTAAAAGATAAAATAAAAGACTAAATGTAAAATTAAAAGATAAAATAAAAGACTAAAAACTCTAAATGCAAATGCACCCCAAACCTAAATCAAACATTGTCCTCAATGTGTCGACATATAGAAAAATTTTAAACAGTCACATACCGAGAGAACTATGCTGATAAGAGAAAAGGGAAGAGATTACCGGATGTCGGCGGAGCAAGGTTAGAGCTTCATTCATCAAGGCTAAAATCCAACATTCTCAGTGGAGATCATATCGGATTAGCATAATATATGTGCAAGAAGACTCAACCGATTCAAGAAAAGAAAAATTTAACAAGTCCTACTGGATATATACAATGAAAATTCACCATAAACCAACAATCTAAAGAGTTGAGGATCAACCCAATAGAAAATATGTACACACATTAACAGCCTTACACAGATATAAAATGAGAGTGCAAGTAAGACTGCAAATGGGAATGAGTTTCCCCCAAACCTAAACTTGTGAACGGGTGTGTTTGAAAGCACAAAATCTTGCAATTTTAAAGGTACATCATGCAAAAGGTCTAACTCAAATGAGTTTTACTAATAACAGGCAGACATACACATTCCAACTGTGGCTCTTTAAAAGTGTTATACTTTGATGCAAAATAGTCCAAGAGGACTTGGGAAGCACAAAGCTCTAGGCCTAAGTTAGGCATTTTTAGAAAAGTTGGTTTTGCAATTTTGTGACAAACTACACTTAGGTTGGGTGAAGGAGTTTCAATTTGTGACTCAGGAGAGAGGTTAGGTACATCTAGGTTGTTTTCATTTTTAAAATCATTTGTACCATCACACACTTTCCTAAAGTCAAAAGAGGGTAAATCATGTTCACTTTCACAGGATAATTGCACAGGTTCCACATCAATATCACATGCATGAATATCAGAAGAAGCATCATTCATAGGGTTCACAGGAGAGACACTTAATGTCTCTGAACCTAAAGATTCTATTACATTTTCAAAATACACATGCTCTTCATATTCATCATCATCATCATCATCATCATAGCAAAAATCCATCTCTCCATTCAAAATTGTAGTATTTTTAGTGTACTCATCTACCTCTAGATTAGGTTCATATTCAATGTTAGTTGCATGAGTAAGACTAGAAACACTATTTTCAATCCTATCATTTTGTAACTCAATCAGGTTCCTTTGAAGAATCATCTTGAGTTGTTCCATTTAAGGAGAGTCTTCACTAGTGGGTATGCATTCCTCATATGGATATTCATTGTATAGTTGAGCATGAGGTTCACTAGAGAAGGGAAATTCAGACATGTTGCTATATGGATGGTCATGCATTGCATTCATTTCAAGCCTAGCATTTTGCTCCATGAGTGTTTCCATTGTTGATTGCAAACTAGGAGTTGGGGAAGTATAAAATTGTTCATCTCCCCACTGTGGTGAATGATGCATGTGTGCAGGTTGATTATGGTCCCAATAGTCACTTCTAGACACTTCGTACATTGGATTATCATGGTTTTCCCTAGACTGTCTAAAAGCATGCAAAATATAACAAGATTTCAGACAGGTGGTCTAAGCCACCACATAAGGTGCAAGCATGCGTTTCATATTGCCTAGAAAAACTAGATTCAACAGATTGCCTTTCTAAAGCATTGCCTATCTAAAGCGGATAGTCGAGCCTCTAATTGATCTAAAAGTGATGACTTGGTATGAGAAAATTGTTCATTTTCAACCCGTGGTGGATGATGTATGTGATCATAATGATTAGGTATTGAGGTCGGGGCCCCGAGAAGGCCCATAAAGTTCCCTAAAGTCACTATGGTATGTGGGGTGTTCATCCTGTGAAAGGTGCCCGTAAGCAAGCTTTCTAAGGGATTTATTTGTTCCATCCCCAGATGCGGACCAAAATCCTGACATGGTCTAGCTCTCAAATTGAACTCAAAGCCCAGTGAAGTGGACTAAGTTTGGTTTATTGGGTTTTTGGTTTGTTGGGTTTCATTTGGTTTTGTTGGGTTTTGGTTTATTGGGATTTGATTTTGGTTGATTGGGCTTGATTTGGTTTATTGGGATTATGTGTGGTTGCAGCCCAAAGTGTTTGCAAAACTTAATGGGTGTGGTAAACCTAGTGAAATTGGGTTCTAGCCCAATTGATGTGGGCTCGGTTTTTGTGCGATGACCAACAAATTTTAGCTAATATGGGCTTGGTCAAAAGGTTTGCTTGACCCAGCTGTGTGGGATTCAGATTTGGTTTAAGCCCAGCAGTGTGGCTTGATTGTGAGCAGCCCAGATTAGGTTGAGTTGGGCTCGGTTTGGTTTAGCTAGCCCAGGTTGGGTTCAGTGGGCTGGTTTGGTGTAAGCCCAAGTTATGAGTTTAGTTAGCCCAGTGGAACTGGGTTTCAGTTATAAACAACCCGATTCAACTCCCAGTAAATCACCAGAGTTAGGATTGACTCAAATATTCGGGAGTCAACTCAACTCTGCGGTTTAACTCGGTGAACAAGAAACCAGTTCACTCACTTAGCTTAGTCGACTTTTACTCAGTGAAATCAAAGTTTTTCTATTCAGCCCTCACTTAGCTCACAACCGAGAGCTTGATTTGCTCAAATCTGGCGGGGCTAATGGCATACAAGGTACAGGCTAAGCATAGATTTGTCACGGTGTTTGCAACTATTGATGGGTCTTGCTCGGGTGAGACAAAGTTATGCTCAAATGATGGTAGCGGTGGTTTGCAATCGGCGCAAACTTGCGGCTTCGAGGGCTAGCAAGGGAGCAGGCTGAGCTCGGGGCTTGCTCAAACTTGTAGCTTGAGGGCTAGCAAGTTAACAGAGTATAGCAATACTCTTGGGTGAGCTCGAGTGTTATTGATTATGGCTCGATTGTTCACACAATGTTAAAACCAATTCACAAAGGCCACAGGGGTTGGGAGTGGCTGGTGACAGGCGGATGCTCAAAGAAATTCAAAAAGTAGGTTTTGCACACAGCACAAAGAGAACATACAACAGGGGCTAAAGCCAAGGCAAGGAAAAAACAGTCAGGGTTATGCTCGGGTCGTTCAAATGCTAAAGTTATACACAATGTTAGCATGCATAAGTAGCTCACAAGGCTCACAGGGCATGGATGGCTCACAAGGCTCACAGGGTGTGTAGATTTGGCAGCACAAGCACAAGGCTATACAGAGAATGTGCAAGGTGCACTGTGTCAATGGGTTATGCCCAAATAACTTGGCTTCCAAGTTATAACCCAACACTTGCGGCTTCGAGAGGCTAGCAAGGTGGTTTCACACAGCTCACACAAGGGAGTAGATGGATCTGAGTTAAAGCATGCAAAGGGTCGTGCAATCGACCGGCCTCTACAGGGTTGGGATGATTCACAAGTGAAGCTCAATGCAATGTTATACCCAGCACTGGCAATGCACAGATGAGCTGGTTAAGCTTTTAAAACATGCAACAGATGGCTCAACAAGGTTTGCAGCTTAAGCTCAATCAGCAACAGGGGCTGGAGCTGGTGCTTAGGGCTGAATGAAGACTAAAGGCTACAAGACAGAGGTAAGCACAGACATTAGCACAAGGCACCACTCACCTTACAAGTCGCAGGGTTTGCTCAATTGCACCTTATGCGCCTCCCTCTTGGGTTGACTCAGCCTTGCCACTTGCACCTGTTAGCTTAACAAGCAAAGTTCAGTCCTCAATGTTATGCAATAAGCAACAGAGCTAGTGTGCTACGATGACAGAGCTAAGCTCTGAGCAAAGCACTGAATGAGGTAAAGTTATGAGCAAGTTTCAAAAGCAAGGGTGCTCAATGACTAATCTAAACTACAATGACTAAGCTAAGTTACAAATGCAAGTTACAAAACTAAGTTATACTAAAACAAAATTAACACAATATGAATATGTACAGGGAAGAATTACAATGCAGACAAATAAACTTACAATGCTAAGTTACTCTACAACAGGGCTACAAGTAACATTAAAAATGAGTTATGTACAAGGTGAGAAGCGGAAAGTAAAGCCGAAGAACAACGGGGCACACGCTGGGCCCCGGCAACGGCGCCAAAACTTGGTAGGCCTGAAAGATGGGTAAATAAATTGGCCTACGGTGATAACCGCAAGTGCACCTGCGTCATCGAGACGCGGCAAGTCGGTCGATCCACAAAGACAAGGGTGTGCTATGTATGTGATCTAATGGCTTCCTAGACTGAGTTTCACGGATAACATAGTAACAAAATGGGGTTTTGCCGATACGGCTGATGTTGAACTGAGGTGATCCTAAGCTAAGGAATAAACAGTGAGATAAAGGGGTGATACTAGGGCTGCAATTCCACCACTAACCTGCACCGTGTCTTCACTCATGAAATTACTCTTGTTCTTATGATGACTAAGGGAGAGGTGTCGAATCTCCTTATGTCTAAGATGTTTCTCCGACCGATAACTTTAATCACAACTAATGTATTTATCCTAAGTATTAACTGTCCTGATTAAGGCACAATTAATCAGTAGATAAACGTTAATTTCATTAAGCTTGGGTTGCAGATATAAACAACACGAGAGGTGATCCAACTACAAAGGCATCCATGGCGTTGGTATGCACTGTGAGAGCAAAGTGTTCTTACACTGAAATTAATTCTATCTAGCAAACATTCAATCATTCAAGAACAGTTCATGAAGAAGAACACAGAGATAAACTAGGGTTTCATCTCAAACCCTAGCAGAATTAAACTAAAACATGATGAAGTAACAAAATACAAATTAAACCTAAAGTGACTGCTCTGGCTAATCCAGGCGTCGTTTCTACACACCCACAGTTCGGATATTTATACATGCAAGAACCCCCAAAATTCCCAAACCCTAATTCATTATAAAAATAGAAATTAAATCATACCCATACCCTACTCTCTGGAACCGCCTCCGAATCATGCTATTCTCCCGTCAAATTGGCTCGAGAACGCCATGCATCGGCCGAGTTGATGTATGAGAAACCCCTAGTCCCCAATTATCTTTAATTTAGCTTCTAGGGTTGATAGAAGCTATAAGAAAGATAACTAGACCTAGAGAGGGAGCCGAGGTGGTTGATGGTGCGGTTGTTGAGGTGAAAGAAGATGGGGATGGTGATGATAGAGACAGGAGACGGAGAGGGAGGTATGGAGATGCAGAGCAGAGCTCTGTCTGTCGGGTGAAGAGGTATGGGGGAGGAGAAGAGAATAGGGTTAGGTTTTACGTGTTAGGGGCTTATATAGGTGGTGTGATGTGAAGCGGGTGCATCAGGATTTGATGTGAAGGTCGGAGCGAGCGTCGGATGTAGCAGGTAAGATCTGAACGGCTCAGGGAAGTGAGCGGTTTTGGCTTGATCTAGTGTTGCACGGGAGCAGCGATCTTCGATGCACGTGGAAGCAACGACCGTTGGATGAGGGAGAAAGAAATCTCAACGTCTCGAAGAGACGGGCTCGGATCCGGGTCGTGGGTAGCTTTAGCCCATGTCTTCCTTGTTGGGTTGCAACCGATTCGCGTGCGGCTTTGGCTATCTGCTCCATAGATGCTTGACTCCACCTCTTCGCTCTTTTGGCTCTCGATTCTCCAAGCTTTATTTATTACCTAAAAACACAAAATTAATTAATACAAATATTTATTCTTGAAAACAAAGAAAACACAGAATCTGGGATAATATCCTATTCTTGAGTACAAAAGATGAGTAAAATGCCAATAAAAAGGTGTATAAATATGCAATATTTGGCACTCATCATATAACACACCGAGAGGGGCTCAATCGGGCTAGTATAACACACCGAGAGTCAGCCTGTACGGGTATTTCGTACATGGTTTCATTATAGTGCTTGGAGGTTCGTGTTACTCTTTCTAAGAGTAACACTCAACTCGTCATGCCACAAATCGATAATGAGTGCACTGGAAATACAAAGCTGATATGAAATTCACAGAAGGGATTGTTGCCACATGCTCCAACTGGAGGAATTTCATGTATTCACAGAATGGGATTGTTGCCACATGCTCCATTCCTGGTGAATTAAGTGAGGGAGTATCCAACACTTATTAATGGCTTTATCTATTACAAGATGTCAGCGCATAATTTTTCTGGTTTTTACAATTTTAACCTTAAAAGAAAATCCACCATCAACACTAAGGTTAAAGGAGAATTGACTCTAGTCGCAACTAGTATCACACGGGAGATGTCGGGATTAGGTTTCCCAGTTCCTAGAGTTCTCCTTTATATAGTTTTCAAATCAGGGTTTGCAATCTAAGTTACCTTGGTAACACAACATTCAATATTCACTGGTAGATGAAAACCTGATTGGATTCAAGCTAATATCTTTCAATCGTTAGATCAAATTTAGCTTGTTATACACAAATGAAATGTACCTTCATTTAGGTTTAAGTAACCGTACCTAAACGTGTACACCATGTTGGCTCAACAGTAGTTAACCGAGGTTAGCTATATGAACACTCTCATATCAACCTTATTCATCTTAACCACAACTAGTTCAAATGACTCAAATAAAACTAGTTATAGAGTTGTTCAATTGTTATATTCTCATAGAAGTATACAAGAACACAATTGAAGAAAAAATGGGTTTGATTCACTCGAATCAATTCATGAACATTATAGCCACGGTTTGCAAAGAATGCATTCCTTATTATATAAATGTATTAGTTCATGTCACAACCGATTTTAGAACTTTAACCACTCAAGTATGCAAATGTACGCATACCTTCAATCCCAGCAGAAATTCCCGGACATGAACCTTACGCCAGTACGCGTACGGGTACGTGTACTTAGGTTCCCGGACTTCTCAAACCAACAGGTACGCATACGGGTATGCATACTATGGTTCTCGGACATGGATTACATATATGCACAAGTGCATCACATGTTTATAATTCAATGTCGGTTAAGTGTTCTAAACTCTATTTCAATCATTGAAACTTTCTTAGAGGATGACAATAGCCGTTTTCACACACTATTAGCATCAAAGAAATTTTCAAGTTACTGAAATAATCATAACGAAACATTTCAAGTCTACACCAAATGATTGTATCACAGAAACCATGTAAGATGTTACTCAGCGATTTTCACATGATCATCTTTTGACTTTCGTCAAGAATATAAGATGAACTTGGTTGAAGCGAAAGCTTACCAACATATATTTCAAGAAATATGTAAGCGAGTTAAACTCATCTCGAAATATCAAATGTGCATAATAGAAAACTATATAGCACTACGACTTATGTCTCAATATAGGAGATAGAGTATAAATAGACTTTCCAAGTGATAGATGAGTTTCAGTTTCCACATACCAGTACCAGTACCCCTATACAGACGGTTCTTAGGTTTTAGTCCCATTCTATACCCTATTATCGTGTTTCGGTCCATTTTATTGGTTCCAGTCCGGTTCTCCTGTTCTGTGCATCCTTAACTACCACTATAAGCAACAAAAATACCTTCTTTAATGATGTGAATTACCTTAAAAGGTAATAACCATCTCTTATCACGATTGAAACTGATGATATAAATTACCCCGAGTAGTAATAGTCGTCTCTTCTCTTACTAGCTGAGCTAGATGATATGAATTACCTATAATGGTATATCCATCGCACGCGTTGAAACGTATCACTAGATGATATGAATTGCCTCGAAGAGGTTACAATCATCTCTAGATATCTATATGGTAAGGATTTCTCCTATATATCGAGCAACCATTCCTTACTTCTATTTTAGCGCAAACTTTATGATGACGTCAACAAACTAAAATATTTTTTTTTCTAGTTTTATATGTTGAACTGCGAAGCGGCTGCTTAGTATTCTCCTTTATAGCCCAAAAGGATCAAGCACGGTCATGGCTCATCCACCTTTATTTAGATAGTATGAACTACAACAGTAGAAACTATCTCTCACTAGATGATATGAATTACTTAATTTGTTTAAGTAGCAATCACACCTTTTACGATATATCGGGTAGTTGAAAAAACAAGGAAGATAAGCTCCTAGCTATCTCTTTAGCTGATGAGTTGATAACAAAGTGGCGAATGGGTGCAACAACCTTGTGAGCCAAGTCAAAAAAAAAGATACCTATGAGATCCAAAGAGCGCAAATAAAGAGAAAGCGTTCTCACTAGATGAAATGAAGCATCCGCGTGCTCTCTGGTTTTGAGGGACCAAACTCCTTGTCCACATCCGATACAACGACAAAAGAAAAGAATGTTTGTAATACACCAAGTAAAGTCTAACCCACAAGTTATAGAAAGCCGAGTCACCAACTCCATCCCCATATCCGTCTTGAAAAGAAACTAGAACCAAGAAAGAACCCAAACGATTGTTACAACTTCACTTATAATATTGATAACACAACTTGTTAGACGACTAAAATGAGTTCTTTTAGCTTAATTAATTGACAAA
The DNA here is from genome assembly GCA_023531295.1 of Papaver armeniacum. Lineage (NCBI taxonomy): Eukaryota > Viridiplantae > Streptophyta > Magnoliopsida > Ranunculales > Papaveraceae > Papaver > Papaver armeniacum. Next base: position 13,324 of record JAJJWW010011541.1, on the reverse strand, counting down.
TTGTATTAGTCACACTTTTTGTTAAATTTTTACGTTGGAAATATATTAGTCCTTAAATCTGAGATATTGAAAGCAATTTCAAGAAATATGACCCACAAACGAAGAATTTCGAGATTGAAATTTCATAGTTTGAAAAATGGAAAGAAATTAGACAAATTTAATCCACAACTGAAGAATTTTGGGATTGAAATTTTACACTGGAAAACAAGTCAAAATTAAGTAAAACACGGGTGAGGAAGAAATACTCATGGGCCGTGATTGGGTTCTGGGCCCATGAATATTTGGAACCGATATCACCATCAACAATCACTTAAACATTTCATGATTTATAAGGTCTGATACCAGTCCTACTAAGGGGATACCATTCCATATAAGATAAAATGATCTGAAGCGCTCCCGGACGTTATATCGACCGAATGGTATCCCCTTAGTAATACTGGTATCAGCCCTTATAAATCATGAAACATTTAGGGACCAAAATCATACTTGGATCAAAGAGATGCATGCATATGTATTTTCTTTTCTTTTTTGTTTTGATACATCCTGAGAGTGTATTTTTCGTAGTCATATTGTTAATAATGTCGGTAGAAGACTAAGTGCACGGGGAAAAAGATGAGACTTAGGCCACCACCAGAGAAATCCGATACGATTTATTTTATTTTTTTGATCGGTAAAGAAGAATATATAGATCAAAAATGAGAGGGTACAAAAGGCTTGTACTACCCTCAAAGAGTTACAAAGACAAGAAGGAGAAAAAGAGGAGAAAGCTAGAGAAGTAACAAACTAATTCTAAAGATAAAGGAAGTCAAAATACAATTTTGGCCAACTTGCCATTACATATGTAAAGGAGGGAGATTCAAGATATTTGAAGACTAAACACCAAGTAAAAAGAACATACTTCTGCTGAATTGCAATCACAGTGCTTGCCTTGTTGTTGAAAACCCTTGCATTCCTTTCATTCCATATGCTCCAAACTATTGCAACAGAAGTCATGTGCCAGATTTGAACTTGTTGTGTAGTAGGAAGAGTAATGTTCCAAGACAGAAGCATTGTAAAGATGTCATCGGGCATAATAAAGTTCCATTTTAGCTTATCCTTAAAGTGAGACCATATTTTTTCAGCAAACTCACAATGCAAAAAAAGGTGAGTAACAGATTCATGTTGACTACAAAAAGGACAAGAAAGATCTACTTCCACACCTCTTCTTCTAAGCATTTCTTTTGTAGGTAAGCTGTTATGAGCTATAATCCATAAGAAGAAGGAGATATTTGGAGGGAGTTTCAAACCCCAGATGTACTTGAAAATATGCAGCTGACTTGCATCAATTTCATTGTTAGCAAGAACATCATAAGTAGATTTAACAGAAAACTCTCCCTTGTTGTCAATAGACCAAACAATGATATCATCTTTGTGCTATTTAAAACAATCGACTTAAATCACTTTGAATGTTCACCAAATCTTGCCTAGCTGAGAATTTAGTCTTCTAGGAATTAACAAGTTCCAAGTGATTTTCAAGGACACCATCAACCTCAGCCCATCTCAAATTTTTTGCTCTAGAAACAACGAAAAGATTTGGATATTTAGAGTGTATAGGTTCATCATTTAACCAATTATCCATCCAAAACCTTGTATCAGTACCAGAGTTAACTTTAAATCTTATGGATTTTTTGAAAACCAATTCAAAGCTTCAGTGCCATATTTTTCAGCAATGATACTTCTCCATAAAGTTTTTTTCTCAGTAGCAAATCTCCACTGCCATTTAGACAAAAGAGATTTATTCATCTTTCTCAGACTTTTAACACCCAATCCTCCAAATTTTATCCTTTTACCAACAGCAGGCCATTTGACAAGATGTAATTTCTTTTTTCCTTTGTCATTCCATAAAAAATCTCTCATAAGCTTTTCAAGTTTCTTAGCAACAGAAGCAGGCATAACAAATAGAGACATGTAATACACAGGGAGGCTTGCAAGAACACTATTTATGAGGGTTATTTTACCTGCTCTGCTAAGAATAGGTTTCTGCCAACCACCAAGATATTTTGTGCACTTGTCAAAAACTTTGTCCCATTTAGCTACTCCACCACTCTTATCACCAAGAGGAAGCCCCAAAAAAGTAGTTGCAAAGAATCTGTGTAACAACCTAGAACGGAAGAAAACTGCAGGAGATCACCAGAAAAACCAACACCAAAAATCTCACTTTTTGCAAAATTTATTTTAAGACCAGTTAGCTGCTCAAAAGAAAGAAGAAGAAGTCTCAAGTGTTGAATATGCTCAATATCAGCATCAAGAAAGATCAAAGTGTCCTCTGCAAATTGCAGATGACTAATGAGAGTACCACCTTCTGCAACTTTGAAACCTGAAATCAAACCTTGTTCTTGAGCTTTTTTAATCATAAAAGAGAGAGCCTCACCCACCAAAAGAAATAAAAAGGGAGAAATAAGATCTCCCTGTCTGATTCCTTTATTTGATTTAAAATAGCCAGCAGAAGAACCATTGATTAGAATTGAAAATCTTACAAACTCCACACAACACTTCACCCAGCTCCTCCATCTGTCCCCAAAGCCCATAAGAGATAAAATTTCATCTAAGAACTCTCAATTAACATGGTCAAAGGCCTTCTCAAAGTCCACCTTTACTAGCAATCCTGGTTTCCCACACCTTATTCTTGAATCAATGAGTTCATTAGCTACAAGAACTCCATCTAAGATCTGTCTCTTCTTTATGAAAGCAGTCTGATGAGTAGAAATGATGTCAGGCAAAACAGTTTTAAATGTGTCAGCTAATATTTTAGAAATGATTTTATAAACTCCATGAACAAGACTTATTGGTCTTAAGTCTTTTATCTCCTCAATGGTATCTTTCTTTGGAATGAGAGCTATAAAATTATTTTTAAGCCTCCAATCCAAGAAATTCTTTTGTTGCAGCTCCTTGATTACCTGCATCAGATCATCCTTAATGATATCCTAAACAAGAACATAAAAACTTATAGGAAAACCATCTGGCCCTGGTGCCTTTGATTGACCTAATCTTTTCATTGCGGATAAACATTCCTCTGCAGAGATCTCACTCTTAATTCAAGATTTAACATCTTGATGAATTTTATTAAAATGCATGAATTCCATAGAAACATTCCTTGCATACTGAGATTAAAAAATTTCTTGAAAAAACTTCACAATGCCACCTTTAATCTCTTCCTGATCATAAGTCATAACCACATTCACTTTGATTGCTCCAATAAAGCTTTTTCTTCTTCTCTCTGTTGCAAGCCTGTGAAAATACTTAGTGTTGTCATCATGTTGCTGCATATGTGTCACTCTTGCTCTGGATCTCCATTTTTCAGCTTTAAGAATAGACAAATTGCAGAATTCTTGTCTAGCATGCAACCTAGAATCCCATTGCTCCTCATTCAAACCATTGTTGATGTCTTCTTCTGCATCAAGAGAAACAAAAATATCCTCCAGTTCCTCCAATCTCCTTTCCATATCACCAAATTGCTTCTTAGCCCATAACTTGAGTTTAGGTTTCAAAAGTTGTAGCTTCTTGCAGAAAGAGAACCCAGCTCCACCTGAAACATTAAAAGAGGAACAAGTAGAAGTGATAAAAGATAGAAACTCAGGGTGAGAGAACCAAAAAGACTCACAGTGAAAAGGTCCAGGGCCTGTCTTAACACCATCACAAAGAAGATCAATTGGTGAATGATCAGAACAAGGTCTTGAGAGTGCTTGCTGAATTACTCTAGGATATTGTTGCTCCCAATCCATAGAAATTAAGAGCCTGTCAATTCTGCTTCTAATGTTGTGCATTTGATTGTTTGTCCAAGTAAAGGAAGCATCATTTAAAGGAAGATCAATCAATTCATGCCTTGAAATAAAGTTATTTTACTTTCTCATTCCAGCAGTGACTTCACCTCCAGAAGATCTTTCATAAGTGTATCTGATTTCATTAAAATCACCACCTAAAACCCATGGTAAATCCCAGTATCTTCTAACTTCTTCAACCTCTCTCCAAAAGAGTTTTCTTTCACTAATGTTATTAGAATTAGGAGCATAGACACCAGTATAAATCCACTCAAAATTGTTATCATACATCTGACATTTAATAGTAATTGAATAATGTCCAACAAGAGAATCCAGAACTTTAATCTTTGAATCATCCCAGCAACATAATACTCCACCTGATCAACCTTCTGAAGGGGCATAAAGCCACTTAACATTTATATTCCCCCAAGTTTGCCAAACAAGAAGGTCATTACATTGTTGAAGTTTAGTTTCCTGTAATAGCAAGATACTAGGCTTCTATTCTCTAGCTTTCTGTTTGATTATAGCTCTCCTATCAAGGTCATTAAGACCCCTTATATTCCAATAAATTATTCTAAAATCCATGAAAAGAAAACCCAAAGAACCCATGAAACAAAACAGATAAGGCTAGGTGAATTTACCTTTTTCTGATTTGAAATTTTGAAGATGTGAGTTCATAGTTCCCATCATCACCTCAACATTTTCCTCTGCATTCCCTTTGAAGAATAAACCCAATTTTGGACCTAATCAGATCATCCGTTTACAATGTATTCAAATTGTTGTCTAAGAATTGGATCAACTCTATCTCTAACTTGGCTGCCATTGACTTATAGGATGAGAGTTATTGCTGGTACTTGAAGAAGAACTTGAAATGCTTTCCACCACAACAATTATCGCTGACATTTGGATCCAATTTTTGAAGAAAACGAATTGAGACTACTTCTTTAAGATACTCATCCACATCTTCTTCAGAAGAAAAATTGGTTAATAGAGTCGTTGGAGTTTGATTATTCAGGATAGAATTTTATGGGTGAACAAAACTAAAAGATTTTAAAAAGGTGGTGACCCCAAAATAGACTTTGAGGTGCCTTAATCCAAAATTTGAATTCTCCTAGATTTACGCTTTGGCTCATCGTTTCTATTAAATTCAAATTTGAATTTGAATTTAAACTTACGTAAGAGTTGCTTAATTTAGCATTCCTTTTTATCTTTACTCACAATATCTTCCATGCGCAATTCTCTCCACGTTTAATTCTCAATTAACTTTGACTGCAGGATATTCGCCACCCGATTTGGAAAGTCAAGAATCTTGTGAAGAAGATCTGAATTTGAAACCCTTGTTTTTTTTTTTTGAAAGTTTGATCGGGTATACCATTGATGAAGACTAAAGGTCTGATCAAGATTGAAAAGATTGGTCCTATGATGAATAAAACTTGAATGTTCCTGATAATCAAAATCTTGAACCAATAGCTGAATTGATGAAGCATCTCCCCATGTTAAAGTGGATGTATGAACTTCCATTAGACCCCCAAACTTGTTTCCAATGTTCTCAAAGATTTCATCGCACCAGAGATTAAAAGGAACACCTTTGACCTCAATCCAGGTACCTTCTACAACACTTGATAGAGCGGGAACTGTATTAACTGATGGCCACCATGGACATAGCCTTATTTTTGCACCCTCAAAAATCCACAATCCCTTATTAAGCATACGACTTCTTAGATCTGGAGAAGTAAAGAAGAATGCTTTTTTCTCCTCAAATGGAAAAATGTCGAAATCCGAATTGAAAGAAAAGCGAACTGCAATTTCCATTCCCAGTTTACTCCAAGACTCCACTTTATGTGATGACTCAATAATAATAGCATTCTCCCAATTGTTTTGTGAAGAATGTAATATCTTGTCATGCTTAATCACAGATTGAGAATCCTTGGAAGTATTAGCTACCTTAGAAGGAATAACTTCTTTTGGTTGAGCGTTCTTTGGTTCAGTAGAAACAGGTGAAGATTTGCCAGATAAAAGTTTATCAAAACCAACAACAAACCTTTTCTATCTGTTTGAACCCTTCTCTGCAGGCATAACCGTAAGGTGCTTTCTTTTATTATCAGAAATGGATAAACGAAAAAACTTACCAAACTTATTCTTATCACGAACAAGAATCATATACTCGGAACCTTTCTCAAGATTCAATGCCAAACTCCATAAAAATCCTTATTAGATTCTTTGCCGATGATATTTTTCATCCATATAAGAGCAGATCTACTTAGTGAAAAACCAATCAAAATCCTTGTATTCTGGTCTCTTCTTTGAATAGAATGTCATCACTTTTTTGCTTACCACAAAGGATTTATATTCACATTCAATCTTAACTCATTGATGTAGAATCTGCATTTGCTTTTCTTTTTGTGTGATACCAGATCCAACCCTCTTCATCCTTTTCCTTAACACCTTCATCTGTTTGTACTCACGATTGCTTTCCCGAAACAACTAAAACCCAATTCTTTTGCCTGTTGACCTCGATCTCGATGATAGTTGTCGTTGATTCCCATCTTCCTTGCTTGCCTTGCTTACCTTGCCGATTAAAAACCCGTTGCTCCTTCTTGTCAGCTGCGTGAAGACAAACCCAAAACCATTTTCGCCATGAGAAAACCTGGAGCATTCTCTCTCCGAATATTTTTCCGATACGAATTATTGGACGAAAATCGAGAACCATCAAGTGGAGGAGGTAGGGGTTGTAATTGCTATTAGTGGACTAACCATTCTGCTATCCTATCAAAGAAAAAGATTATTTGAGGAAATGTCTGTTCGAGTTCATACACCTCGACTCTTCTTTTTTATGCTCTTTTCTACGGATTCAATTACGAAAAAAGATGGGCAACAGTGTGCATAAGCATAATTATGCTTAGTTAACAAAGGAGATATGTCCAAATGTGCCATGAACACTGACAGTGACAACCCAATTCAATGTCTGGTGTTTCTACACACGCCTGAAAATAAGTTGACTGAAATTTTACATTTTTGAATTACTTGGGGAACTGTAAAGATTTTTGTTAAAGGAGAGCAAAATATGATCCGAGGAGTGCAAAAATCGTAGTCGACTCGCTATCTATAGTCGACTCAATATATTTCTCTAATTTGGTCTAAAATGTCCGTACCAATCACACAAGCACTTGGCACATGTTCATTGTCTTCATTTTTTCATGGAAAAACATAAGGATAAATCCTAACTCTGGATCGATAATGGTGTATTTTGATTTTTATGCCAGTGTGAAGAACTACTTTTCTAGGGTTTTTATAACATCAACATGGTAGGTTTATTTTGGTACAAGTTCTGATCTAAGCAGCAGGACGTCTGATTTCTTCCCTTGGTTAATGGTTTTTCTTCTTTTAGGTATTGTTAAGTTTGTAGGTACATGTTAACTGAAAATCAAAATGTTCACTTGCAGCAGACAACATCTATGATGTCTGGTTTTGATTTTGACGTTGGCTGTTGACATATCAATTGTAAATATTGTTGTTTAGGATTAATAGTTTTGGTGCAAGCTTTGTTATGCGTGTTCCTGCCCATTATGCGAGCGATGATGCCCAGATATCGAACCCACGATTCCATTATCCATTTACCATTTGAATATGATGCTTCTTTTACAAAAAAGACGTGTGCAAAATTAGTAAAAAAAACTTTATGGGTTAATTAATATCACGTATAACAACATAGATGACCGATCATATTTTCCCTTTTAAGTTATTATCTTGGTTGGTTTGACCGATCTCATTTTCCCTTTTAAGTTATTATCCTGGTTCGTTACATCGTATGAGGAGATTTCAAAAAGGTTACATCGTATGAGGAGATTTCAAAAAATTTAAGGTAAATTGTCTAAGGGTTCATGATTGTTACGTATGAAGAAGACGGAAAGTTTTAGTTTTCTGAACATGTATGAAAAACATGTGTGGCAAAGAAGGATAGTTTGGACCAGAGTTAAAAATATATAGAGGATTCGGTCCGATTAACGAGTCAACTACGATTTTCGCTCTCCTCGAATCCATTTTTGCTCCCCCTTTAACAATAGAATATAACTAACACGTTTGAACTTTGAAAGGAGCATAGGGCTCTCTATTATCTGGTATTCTTGTTAATGTTCCCCATAACTTGACATTTGTCTAGCAATCTATGCAACAATATCCCATCAGTCTGTGTACTTTAATAGCTACAAAAATTCCAAAAATGTACCAACAAAAATAAGTGTGATCTAAAACCCTTATGGGGAAGTTAAGCGCTGTGCACAGCCAAGGAGAAGCTCATTTTAAATACATTGATTGATCAGTAGGAGTTGAGTTATCCCCATTTTGAATGGATACCCATTTGAAACTCTCTTTCCCAGTGGTTGACAATATTGGTTTGGTGTAGTGCACTATGAAATCTGAATCCTATTGGATATAACGGGTGCATATCATAGCTCCAATCACCCACTGAAAGGCTACCTGCGAACACAGAGATCCAATTACATGCAGAAGATGATGATCAGGGTAACCGGAAGAAGGTTCAAAAATATCACTTGAAAACTTACCTACAGATATTGTACAGAGTGTATGTTGGTTGATTTAAATATACTTCATTCCTGTAATATGGAGCTGTCTTGAAATTAGGTACTGCGCTAGGGAATAAATAAGTCCTAATAACCCCAATATCTTGACCTTGATTACATCTGTTATTATGACGGGGGTAGATTCAGGGCATCGTAAGCAAAGGTCTTGAATCGCCTGCTTCGTGTGGCTCCACACAAACTGGTTGAATAGGATGTGACTTGGAATGTCAAGATAAGAAGTGCAGTGTTCTTGACTGCAAAGAACCAGTCAGGCCCTCCTATCTCTAATCCCCACCAAGCGTTCCCATGCCAAACCTCTTCCCATATTCTGTAAACTGCAGTCACAACCAAGTATACAGAGATTACCACAGTCACTGGGAAGTATCTCTGGCGGTCCTGAACCCAGCAACTAAGTCGGAGTCTTGGTTGAGGAGCAGTAATATTGGCGCCAGCAAGAATATTGCACGGTCCGAGCCACCAGTCAGGTTAAAGTTCAGGATTAGGCATATAGCAAAACACATCACAGTGGCAACATTACCAACTGATGGCATCCAAGCACCTTCAGCAGCTAATCTTTTAATCGTGAATGTTGGCACTGTTGATACCCTTCTCTGTTGCATAAACCTCATCTTTGGTGGGAAACCAGCAGAAGAACTTCTCTGCCCTGATCGGCTCTGAATTGAACCCTACCATCCGTTGCCTTGTCATGCATCAACGAGGCAAGCTCAAACTTTATCTCCAGAGCTATTACCATGAAAATTGCAGCATACAGCCCAAGAAGGGATGTCCTAGCGCCCTCCACAGCCAATAGCATAGTAAGTTTCTTGTCTTCTTCTCCAGCTTCTCCAATTCCTCCCATATCTGCCAAGCTTTTCATTCTAATCTGGCCCTCAAGAAGGTATGTGACTGGGAAGAGGGCCACAAGTAAGGCAAATATCCAAGGTAGTAGTCTTGTGCTTGAGGCAGATGGGAAATGAGTGAATACCACAAAGACAGAGGTGCATACAATTGTTGTCACTATGAGCGCATGCAACATTGTTGCTTGGAAGAAATATTCAGCAGAGATGTAAACACCAAGGGCAATACCGAATTCCAATTGAATAAAACACCCTTAACTCCCACAATGTACTTGATAGGATAATAGAAGTAAGTGCTGATAACGTTAGCAGGACTGCTGCAATGAGTAACCAAGATGGCCATGTAGGCTTCGGGTTACAAGGCCATAGATAGAGACGCATCAACAGAAATATGAGCTGCCCTGATAATGTCAGAATGGAATGCCCACGACAACGGAAAACTGGTGGTTGCAAGAGGATAAAGAGCAGTCCTGTTGCCAAGACCAGCAGTATGCACTCTCTTTGCAGACTGCACAAGGAGATATGATAGAACAGTTAGTGTTAACCAATTTAACCTTGAGTTCTGATGAAATGTGAAAGAATGAAGAAAGAACAGAATGAGCAACGTGATCTTCTTAAAGTTAGAGCTATGTAAAATAACGGTCTCCACCAAGTACCAATATGTACCACTGTTTTTGATGAAGAGTATGATAACTACCAACAAAATGTGAAAATACTAAATCACACTCATATCAAACAAATTGTTCTCAAATTACGATCACAGCCATGATCAATCTCAAAAGGTTCCATATTTAGAGAGGCAAGAATTACAAAACAAGCAGGCCAATGCGTGTGGTGTTCATGATTTCAAAAGGAATACAGAGCATATAACATTGTACGAGTACCTGAACATGAGAAAAGTGGAGAGCAACTTCATGGGTATGCAAGCCAATCCGGTCAACGCAATACAGAAAACCAAGAAGCAAGCCATTGGATGGAGATCTTCCAACCCACCATTGTAGAACCTCAAAACTGTTTCCCGGCATAACCATGTGGCCAAAGCAACCACACCAGCATGTGCATAACTTGCAAACTTTCATTTTTCCAGCTGCTTTGGACTTCTCCTGAATTTTCAAACAAGGAAGTCAGTGAAACACCGACAGATCGTTGCATAGGAAGACTAATAAAACAAGAAAAGAAAAAATGGCAACGGGCAGGCTAATACTTGTAAAAAAGCGGAGGAGAAACTGCCAGTAGAAGCACTGCTGCAACCCATACAACATTCCTTGATGTAACAAACAGCATAGCCAGTTTTGAAGAATAAAGACAGTCAGTATCCAAAATGATTTTTGTCCAATACGGTCTACAACCAGCCTCCTTGCTAGCAAGACCAACAAGCGTTGTCATAATAACCATGTAGCTTGGATACATCACATCTTCATCCAATCCAAAATAGTATACACTGGCGTAGGTAAAAAACCGATTCTCTATGTAGCACAGAAGCAAAGCATGGCTTATCAGACCAATCTCAGTCAGGAACCGAAATTTGGGCGGAAGAAGAGCAAACCCGGCACAGCCATAGCCAGAATAACATTAGCAAGTATTATCTTACAAAATGATTTGAGAGATATCCCAGCCAACCAAATATTGAGATCCCAGAAGTTATGCAGAACAAACCATGACACCATCACGCTTGCAAGAAGGACAAACACAAAGTATGATGGCAAGCTCTTCTTGGTAAAAAATTGTGCCAAATAAAAAAGCTGAGATTAATGGAACTGGAAGCAGCTGCAAACCAAATTGACAAATAGCTTCATGTTACAAGAGTTTACTGGCAGAAAAAAAAAGTACCAATTCTCTTGTTAGAGTAGTCATAAAACTCTTTCCTACTCAAACAGCTTCTCTGCTACATGAGTTAATCATAACTATTGTTGCCCTATCTAACGTTAAATTTATTTTACTTCAGGAAAGCCAATTGTTAATAGCAGGTACTCCTCCTCTCATGACCTATTGTTTTTGTGAATCGGTGGAAACTAAGGCACTCATTGATAAGTCAATAACTCCTATTATTTACAAAAACAACCAAACCCGTTCTCTTAGATTCTTAGACATATTTCTTGAAACAACCAAACCCGTTCTCTTAGATTCTTAAGACATATTTCTTGGTTTGTATAAAACCACATAATGAAAACCTCAGCATCTGTCTAAGCTACTTAGCATCCATTGATCTAGGTTGCACATAGACTGATAGACAAGTTGAAAATAACAAATATCAATGATAAGGAATTTGCTAAACAAGTTATCATGATTCAATTGGATTACAACTACAATAGCACACACTAATGGAGCAGTGTGACTACGATTCTTTCTTCAAATCCCATTCATTGTGGTGCAGTTCACACAAAATAACATACATATAATTCAGGTTTTTGGAGAGCAAAATGAAATTTATGCATAACGATACATATCTGAACTACAAAATCAAATCTACTTGGAATTCGAATACATACCCAAATGGGGAACCCAACCACGAGTGCTCCAGCTGCACTAACTAAGACGGACAAAGTAGTAAAAGAACAGAGCTAAATGAATCACCAATCATACCAATTGCATAAGCACCCAAAGCAGAAGCCCCTCCCAACATCGAAATAGTCACAAGTAGATAACTCAAAGGCGGTGGCACCTGAATATACCTTCCAAAACGAATGGAAAACAACTCTAATTTCCAAACAAATAACAACGACAACCAAGGCAACAACACCATTAACAACTCTAATAATTTTGCAAACTATTCGAATTCTTCGAACTCCACCATAACCCTCCCTAGTTGACGATAAAGTTGAAACAAAAAGGGCACGAAAAACAGCAAAAGCAAATCACTGATAGAAGCAAACATAATCCCATGATGAGACGCGATATGAAACAGCAGTGGCATGAATAGTAAATGCAATGTATGAATACAACTCTCCAGTGGACCTAATATCATAATCTCATCAGGTACTTCACCACCATGGTAAACTAATATTCTCTTGTTTAGATTTAAACGATGATACTCTTTGGAATGGTAAACAAACCAATAGAATACACAGCTGAAAATCATAAAATAGTAAGCTGAATTGATCATACCAACAGCAGAAACAGTAGCCTAAGTAAACAAGGTACTCATACACAAATCGGTACACAAGAGAACAACACTCGTTCTAACGCAACAACAATTGACGGATTCTCGATCTGTATCCATTTAAACTGTAACGAAATCCATATCCCAATCAAGAAATTCGTTTGTGCACATAGAAACCAGCAAGAATTGCGAGAAAAAAACAGAATTAAAAGACGAAATCAGATTCGAACTGAAGAAGAAAGCGATCTGAGAAGCGTTAGTGAGAACCAGACGCCGAAAGAACGGAAGCCGATTTAAGACTCAGCGAATCAAGAATGCAGGAGACCATTAAACCCAGTGTTAATGTTGCTATAACTGGTGTCTCCACCTAAATCAAGTAAGAATAAAGCTGATGGAACTAAAGCAATTGCGATTCGTTGATTGTGAATGAATGATGATGGTGAAAAACGATTTGAAACGGAATTTGAAGATCTAGGGTTTTGGAATCGTTCTGGTGATGATGAGTAATTTGATCCATTGAATGATGGGGAAAAGGATGGTGCGGAGTGACGGGGAGATTAGGGTTCGATTCGGACGAGTTTGAAGCTCTGGTGGCATCATTTTTGAGGGAGACCGAGTCTGCGACTCAGTAATGGAATTTCTGAAGAAGAAGAAGAGAAGACTTTACTGGTCTGAGTGAGGACTGAGTCTTTCGATTCTGTCTCGCTCTAAAAAAGTGACATAGAGGAGAGAAAAGTAGATTTATCTGGTGAGATAATTTCTGTAATAAAAAATAAGGATTGTTAAAATTAATCACTAATTAATTCCCTGAAACCTTTTAATGCGGCGACCTAATTAGGGGCACACTAAAAAGACAAATCGGCGGCTAGAAATACCATCGCTACCCCTTATCTTCGATTTTTGAAATGGCCAATATGCCCTTATATAATCGGTAGCCAACACGATAATGAATGATAGTTAAATGTGAATCGGTAGGTTAATGCATACCTG
>JAJJWW010011540.1:0-141136 GCA_023531295.1 Papaver armeniacum | reverse complement strand
GAGGAAGTGTTCCCACTAGCACATAATATGCTTCTTTGTACGGTCCATATGGTGTAATTTGATAAATAGGTGCAAGCCAATAATTTGTCCACCCAAGAAAAAGGATATTAAGAGATAAGATGCTACCTGAATATGAACGAAATGGATGCAAAGAGGAAGTCGACTAACAGGGAGGTAAATTACGCTAAATGGGTTGCTTTCAACGGTGAATGGGAATCATTGTGTTGGTCTCACCGAGGAAGAGTATCTAAATCTCTATGAGCGATCGCCCATTGGGGGATACTCCCTGATTACCCCTGTTTGTCGATGTTCTTTTCTCCAAACGGTTGTAACCACACAAAGAGAGGTTTTTTAATGCCTATACTAACTAATATAAACACTTGGTAACTGCTGACAAGTTTAGTAGAAGCTCACCACCATCTGGCCAAGAAGAATCTCTCGACGTGTTGATAATTTCGTAGAACCGTATGAATGCTATGGAAAATTACTTCAAGCGCGACATTACACTAGCAGGTTCCAAAAGTCGATATTCAAAATAAACGTGAGGGGATGTCGACCTTCACCCATTGTTCAGGAATCCATTACAACGTATCTCTAAGAATGTATGAAGTTGTTGATTTTAAGTTCTAGCTGATTGATGTTTGGAAACCAGAAGTGATTATACAAGTGGTATGTAATATTGAAGAAGTCTAAGGGACTACCTTGTCGCCATATGATAATCAACTACCAGGCATGGCGTAACCTTTAAGCGACATTGATCCATTTTAGGCATCTAAGTTTCATCCCTCCTCCAAAGGGGAGAGAAGGGAAGAGTTTCAGATAACGAAACGGGCAGAATCCATACTAGAGATGGTCATGGCATGAACAAGCTCCAAAAACAAATCTTTGGGACGACATGAGGAAAAATCATATATCCACAAACTGAGAATGTTTATGAACCGACAAAAGGCAAACGCAAAGGTAGTAATTGCCAAAAAGAAACTAAAAAGAAATCCAAGAGAATATGCAAAGGTGTTACTGCATGTTAAAAGTGAGCAAACCCTATTTACTAGAGATCCTTCGGCCCATGAGTATACCGCGGCAATGTACTTCTGAGAAAACCAACAAACTGGGTAGGAGTATTGAGGGAGAGGCGAAACAAGCGAATGAGCGATATTTGAAAAAAAAGGTTTGATGTGTCCATCACAACCAAGCCAACCATCTTCCGTCGACGTGAAGCTTAAGTCTCCAATGTGACCCGTCCAACCATCTTCTGCTAGACGTGAAGGTTAAGACTCCAAATAAAGACTATTTGAATGAGCTACCTCTATAATTAGAGAATACGTTTATTTCCACCGACAACCATTCCTCCCGGATGGTAATTGGTGGTTTTCATGTTGTCAATCAACAACTTGGGCCTTTAATCGAAGGTGCGAAGAGAAATAATGGTGTGCAATCACTCATATAAGTCAAAGGTTGTTGTCCAAACTAAAAGGAGAATCAGCCTTTTACAAGACAATGTTGTGCGAATGGGAGTAGTCTCAATGAGAAATTTGTTAGGGTATCAACGTCGTCTTCATGGGGGCTATCCCGATAACATCGGATTATTGGATTTAGCATGCTTATATGTGGACACTTAAACGCCGAGGCATTCAATTGTGTTGTTCATTATTTCTCAAAACATGCTAGTTTTTCACTTCACCCCTAAAATAACCGTATGTGTCGAGCAACTAAAACGAAGGAGATGTGTGATGGCATTGATTAACTACAAACACTTTATAGGCCTCCTGGTTAAAACCCGATTGTCCATTGCCTCAGTATGTGGAACCTCTTATTGGCATGCATTTAATCCTAGGATAGAATGTTGGGTTGGGTGTATCATGTATGAAAGCTAACATGGAGATGTGGAATGCTTTGAAGAGGAAATTAAGTCGAAGAAATTGCACATGAAGGTCATATTTCACTTGGAGGATGATTAAATGACACATATAATAGAACTAAGTATGCTTATCAATGGAATACTATTTTTTTTTTGAAGAGTGATTAATTATTGAGTAAATGTTAGTATTTTATGGAGTTGTCGATAATAGTTCGGTTGGCACATATTATTATAGAGCTTGCAGTTGTGTTCTGTTATTTGGCCTAAATATTTCAAGTAGCCAACACCTGCTTTTTTTGACACTTTTGTTTTTGGCAAGATTCGACAGCTAAAAAATTCACGAATGTAAACCATAGTGTTTCGGTTAGGTTGATGAATATTACCAAAGTTCTTAACCGTTTAGTTCAAAACCCTAACATATTAACTTTGTTGAATTTGACATTGAACTTCGGTTAGGAAATAAAATTACGGGACAATGCCGAATCACAAGACAGAAGTTCGGTTAGGTAACGCTGAATTACGTGATTAATGATATCGAACTTTTATAGGACTTTCCAAAAATAAAATTACATAACATCTAATATCCCAAACGCCGTTGAAAGTTTTTAAGGAGCGGAAATGATATTCATATTTGAAATCCTTTCTTCTATCTTCGCCATTGTTTTTAATGTTAAAATGATTTAGTCAAATCCTTGCCCCTAAGTCGATAATTTTACAATAAATAAAGCCATAAATTCCACAACTCTATCTCTAATCTTACAAATCGAATGAACAAAGCTATATGATCACAGTGTAATGGTTTGTTGTCGTCGAGCAGATTCTCATGAATTTTTCCCCCATAACTTTGACTCATAATACCATTCATTCTTTGTTCTTCAACTTTTTGGATAGTATAATATGTAGTTTCGCAAAGAGAAAGATCTTCATCTAGAGTAAATTTAGGACTAGTAGTCACATTTTTAGGGAGATTTTGAAACAAAATGTTAACTATGAGACACATATATATACCACTTTCAGTGTATAACTACTATAAAATTAGTCACATTGATATTACATTCTAATTTCAAAATTATATACTTATGTTGTCATCGGATAAAGTATATTTTAATTTCAAAATTATAAGTTCTGTTAGGAAACAAAACTTGCGACCAAATCAAACCCTAAGTTACATGCTAAATACATGTGGTAACCGAACTTTTTAAAAGGCTCACGTATTGAATCAACATATATATGATACAAAAACACTCCAAAACAAACCTAAAGAGTTGGTTTATGTGATTTCGCATCAAGAGAATGACTTTTCCAACATGTGCAATAGCAAAATTATGAGTCTCCGGAAGAATAGTTCGGTTACCTAAGAAATTATGCTTTGTTAATCGGAAATTAGTAAAGTAAATTCTTGTGAGGGTGTATTGTGGGATTTCCTGCAATTACACCCATAACCTTTTTAGCTTCTTCTCCACAAATAGGCATCTCCTTCCAGCTCTCTTAGCCTCCCTCTCCTTTGCCTTCGCCTTCGCGCATCGGTGTTAGCTTGTTGTTCTTTATTTATCACAAAAGGATGACTAACTTCTTCATAAAACTTCATATAATCATCATCACATGCAGTTACATCTCCTTCAACAGTTACACAATCACCTAAAGGTAAGTAGTAGTTACCAAATGAATTCCAATGTGCCACCGTAGGATTTGGTTGATTTTTTGACTCAAAATATTTCTCGGTGTTCTTTGTTCCTCAACCAAAGAAATTGAAATTTTCATTCTCCACGCTCGGGATCATTTGACGCAAGCAAGTTGTCTTAGTATTCTCCTTGGATTATATATTGCGTAGCCGTTAGGATGCCAAATGGGTCCATAGTAAGCCGAGACGGTAGAGTAACCATTCAAATCATCTTCATCTACATGGACATCATCGGGTACGGCGTATGGGTGAAATACCACATCGTTCACCGTAAGTTTATCCAATTTCTCCCTTAACGAAGTCAACTGCTCTTCTTTAGACTTCTTTTGTGCGTCCAAAAACAACCATTTTCCTGCTGTAGGTTGGCCATAGGGATAAGGTGTCTTTTCCTGAGCCAATCCCAATGAAGGGAAGTGGTCGTAAATCCAAACCTATGCGAAAATACGAAAATATTAACCACATACAATACTAATTGAATTGAAAGCAGAAATTATAACCGAATAATTTGCTAATTAACAATGTAGAAGGTCACCTGGACAAGACTTAAGTAACCTCCAATTTGATTACACTTAATCCTCGACCCTTTGCTCATCTCTTGTAGAACAAAAGCAAGTACCCCAGTGGCCCAAGAGTATTTGTTCATCTCATCGAGATTCTCCAAAAGTTGTAGATAATGTGCATCCGCCCTATTTCCAGAAGTGTCGGGGAAAATGACAGTTCCTAGCATATATAACCAATAAGCGGTGACATGATGCCTAAGGGTCTCCCTGTCCATCACCAACCTTCCTTTCTCCACCTTCTTCTTTGTCCCTCCAAATGCTGCCTTCAACTTTACCAACTTGAATTTCTTCACCTTCTTCTTCGATACTCCATTTTCCTCTCTTGTATTATACTCATCGCCACGTTTAGGGGACCTCACAGAACGTCTAACCTCACATTGAGACTTTCTTGCATCCCATACTAGACATTTTAGAGCCAATTATTCAAGAGCTTCATAACTCATGGAGGGATTGTAGCCTTCTCGAAGATATTTACCTTCAATTGGTAAGCCGGTGATTCTATGGCAATCATCGGAAGTAATTCCCATCTCGCCAAATGGAAGATGCATAATATATGTCTCGGGATAATGCCTCTCGAGAAATGCGGATACGGCAACAGCGTCAAATTCCACATGTGCGTACTCAATAGCTCTCTATAACACACATTCTTTAACCTTCGCTACAAACTCGGGACACTCCAAAGAAAGATCCCATGTGGACGCCTTTTGATATTTAATAAGACGAACTGCATCATTATGATCCTACGAAAGAACTTAACACTATTAATACTTGACGAAACATGTCCCAAAAAAAAACGTTTTGTTAGTTAATAATGAACTTAAAGAATACCTTTGTCGCAGAGATCTTCGCAGCCCATGAGTGTTCGTAGCCAAACAATGTTGCCCCTCCATCATTTGGAGTACCATAAGTTGGGTTCACTGGTGATAGGTGTCTAAAACACCTAATTTTATATCTAGTATTTATGCTGTCTTTGTGAGTTTTCATGTGAATTATGTATCTTATGTTTAATTTTGAGTATTTAGGTGCAATGGAGTCATTTGAAGCAAACGAAGAGGAAATAGGCGCAAAAACGGTATCGTAGTCATTTGAGGTACAAGTTCTATCCATATCCTAGTTGAGGATAAGGGACAACCAGTGGAGTCTAATAAGAATCACTAAAAGCACCCATGGCTGTTAACAACTGCCCTAGACTATTAGACCTAACTAGGTCGAATTGGCCTTGTTGTTTCAGATAACACAACCCTTCTTCTCTTCAAGTTCAGACAGCTGCAGATGAGATTCAGATTGGTGAATCAGTGAGGAATTTGGATGGGGTTAGTGATGGAAGATAAATCGGGACTGAGAAGAGAAGAACGTGGCTGCCGATGTTGTTGAACTGAAATGGGGTTTTGCTCTTGAATTGAGAAATGGGAGAAGGAATTCGTTCTGCTGAGTTTCATGGGGATGAGATCGAGGAAAGGAAGGAATTGTTTTTTCTGTGATGTTATAAATCGATGAACAAAGATGGGTTTTCGGTAGATTGAATTCATACACAGTGAAGAACGGAGGTGAGTGAAATGTAGGGTTTCTGAAGCCTTGAATTCTGATGGGGAGATTCAGATAAGAACTGAAGAGCTATAAAGGAATTAGGGTTCGAAAATGGGTTTTTGTTGTGGCAATCGATGGTTGCAATTGGTTGTTGGTTCGATCGAGAAACCTGGTTCTGGAGATAAAATGGAGATGTTGTTGCAGTTGTAGAGATGGGTTCGAGAGAATGGATGTGAAACTGATGCTGCTGTAGCTGGGAGAGCTGGTGATGCCGTGTTGGTCCTAGATTGAAGTCCTAATGCCGTGTTACAGTGAGAACTTAAATGGGAAATGCAGACAAGATAAAATGGTCGATGTATGTTAAATGTGCAGTTGAGCCGTCCGAGATCTTTGCAAGGAATGTGTTGCCGTGGTTTGAGTTCCGAGATTGAATGGGTTTTGTGGATGAATTCAGTCACCAGCTGCAATGGCCGTAGTCCGAGATGCAATTACCAGTAAAGTGGTTATGTTACATGAACTGGTAATGGTTTGTAGATGAATGTCTAGGTCAGGTACAAACTTGATAGCTGCAATAGATGTTAACAAGGGTCCGTGAAGAAGAATGAATTAGATGGAGTTGCTGTCACAAGCTGTGGTGCCATGCAGAAATGAAGATGAGGGTTGGAGCTGGTCTTTGTGTGAGATGAGAAGGGAGAAGACTGGTGAGCTGTTGTTTCCATTTGGAAAATGGAGGAGTTAGCTGCTGCCGTATTGTTGGCGGATGACTGGCGAATACTTGGTGTTTTACAGGAGTAGGATTAAGGGTTTTGAATGGAATTACAGGTGCAGTTGCAATTGGTGTGATTACAGGGAATGGTTGAAGCTTGAGGTAAAACTGGAATTGAGTTGTGGCGATGGCAGAGCAATGAAACTGCAGAGACTGCTGCAGGAAATGAAACTAGCAGATACCAAGAGAAGCAGTAGTGGTTTATGGCACTGGTGGTTTGAAGTTATGGCAGTGGTGCTGATTGAAGGTGATGCAGTGATATATTGGTATTACAGAAGGACTTGAGCCAGGAAACAAATGAGCCGCAGGAGACAATGAAGCTGCAGTTCAATGAAGCTGTAGGTGTACTGAGATTTGAGTTTGCTATAGAAGTTCTGATGCAGGAAGGGTGATGTTGCTGCAATGCAAGGATTAGATGAATGCATTAGGTTTACAGGGAAGAGATGAGTTGTGAGATACCGCAACCAAAAACTCAAAACTATCACGTGGCGAGAATGGAGAGCCGGTGGTGCTACTTCCAGTTGTCCGATTTTCGGAAGTTAAAGTATGAATCATAATGTTTCAGTGAATCGTGAAGGGGGTATGATTCGGATGCAAGAATCGGCAGCCGGATATATGAGCTACGGGTTACGCTCTTGGGTACGTTTCCGCAAGAAATAAGGAATTGAGTTGGATGATTCTAGTGAATGTTTGAACTGCAGAGGAGTAAAGTTGAGCTGATGGGAGTATGCACTTGATGGTGACAGTTTCCAACGACAAAGGCGGCCCGAGTTAGTTTGTCGATGACCGGATTCCGGCAACTATGACCGGATTCAGGTGGTGATATCAGCAAACCGACGACTCATTGTTGGACCCAGAATTTCCAGAATTGATATTTTAACACATGGGTGGACCACTTGGAGATGGGTTTTGAGAAGACCTAAATTTGGAAAGAGTATCCTTTTGGAAGTAGAGAAACATATAAATAGAGAAGTCTTTCTCTAAACCTAGATATCTTTTCTTCCACTTTTGTTCTAGGGTTTTAGACATGGAAACTCTTATTTTTCTTCTTGTTATGAACCCCATTAACATGAGTAGTTAATTTTATCATTGGTTATGGATTAATTTGATTTCACAAGGCATGTTTCTTATTCAATAAATTAGTTTTGACTCCATGCTTTATCGTTTATGATCCACCATTAATATTGTCATATGAGTTGAATGCTTGTTTAGTCGAGTCGCGAATCGATTGAGTTTACTTTCATCTCTATTGTTAGATTAGAGTTTATTATACGCAAAAGTGATAAATTTCTGATTGCAAGTAGCATAATTGTGGGTAGTGCTTGTAGTGATATATCCTACTAGTCAAAATTGAGTCATAACCTTTGTTAAATCGGATTAGTGCTTTTACACGTTCGATTGCTTTGATTGGCCTGATTTCATAGAACTTAACGCATCTAGGGAATTAAACTTGATTAGTGCTTTTACACGTTAGGTTGTTCTCTAAGATAGAATTCATATTCACATCTTTTAATGTGTTTGTTGATGACAAGAGAGATTTGCGGATATACTTGCGATCAAGGTATTCTAGGGCCTTTGATAAAAGTTGAGATTAAAATATCAATTCTAGTTATTGTGTTGAAAACATATTTGTGATTGAAGATGAAATTCTTAACCAATATCTTCACATATTTGCCTCCTTGCTTTGCTTTGTTTGCTTTTAGTTTAATTTCCTTTTACATAAAATCGGAAAAATCCCCCTTTTGTTTATATAAGAAATCGAAACAAACGACAACCTAGACCTCTGTGGGAACGATCCTTTCTTCCCCTTGCTTCATAATATATTTTGAGTAGTAAGAAAGTGTAATTATTTTTGACGCATACGCCAGGCGCCAAAATTTTGGCGCCGCTGCCGGGGAGGCAGCGGTTGTCACTTGTTTTTGGTTTCTTATTCTTTGTTTTTAGTTTTGTTTTTATTTTTTTACATTTCTTATTTTCTGGTTTTTAACCTTGGTTTGAGAATCTTATTTCAGGTACTTGTTTCTCATGGAAGGAGCATACTACATGAATGGATATGGTTTTCAACAACCTCAACAATACGACAACTACCAATTCCAGGGGTATAATCAAAACCAATTCATTGATTATGACCAATATTCCATGGAACCTTATGGTTTTCCTCAACAACCTTATGGAGGGTACGTGTGTGAACAACCACAAGGATTGGAGGATTCTTATGCTCGTGAACAAAAAATCTCTGGCTTTCTAGACAAATTTTCCAACTTTGTACAACAAGAGTTTCAAAAAGATAAAGAGGCTACAGAAGAGCAACTTCAAGAACTTCGTGAAGGTATTGCTAAATTAAAAAGAGGTATTGATCAAATCAAAGAAGAAAGGTATGAGGAAGAACTTTGCTTTAAAAGCAATAACTATTCTAATGTGCATGTGGTTTGTGATGAATATTTGATTGATGCTAATGTTGAGAAAGGCAAACCTTTGGGGTCTTTCATTGATAATTGTGTGGTTAACTCAACTCTTGATCTTAATAATGATCATTCACCTATTCAAATGGATGAGTTTGAGACTAGCAACACTAAATTCAGTGACGACCAACTTTATGTTAACTATGAAATTGAAGATGACTATGGAGATACATCGGCCGAAGCAATTCATGGTGACATTTCCCAAAGGTGTACAACGGAGTCTTTTTGGGATCAAGATGAAGACAAAGAGGACTATGTTGACACTTGTGTAGATTACTCAAGCATTGATCTTTATAATGATCAAGAGCCTATTCAAAGGGTGGAGCTTGAGGATGATGCATTTTTGAGTGTTCTAAAAAAGTTCCTTATAGCGAAATTTGGAGCCGCAAAAGAGTATGTGCCTAACAACAATGAGGATTATGTTGAGAATGGAACCGATTTGATCACTATTGTGGAAGACCCAATTGAGCTTGCAAATGATTGTAATGATGA
This sequence comes from Papaver armeniacum, assembly GCA_023531295.1. NCBI lineage: Eukaryota > Viridiplantae > Streptophyta > Magnoliopsida > Ranunculales > Papaveraceae > Papaver > Papaver armeniacum. The sequence continues at coordinate 131,790 of JAJJWW010011540.1, read as the reverse complement.
TGTTGATGTCGAGACTTTGGTTAAAAAGCGAAACGGACGAAGAATGCTTGCAAGGTTTGATAGAGGACCACGATATACATGAGGTAAGTGATTCACTTGAATTCTATAAGGATGAATAAGATACCATAACACAAAAGATTGTGATAGGTTTGTCTAACCCATTGCATATTGATTCTTCTCCTTTACCTCTTATTGGTTTGAATGTATGTGCTTCGAGAATATTGTTGAATGACTTTATTTCTCGATATCCTCCATTAGAAACATTTGATTCTCATACTATGCAAGTTTGTAAAGAAGAAACCATAGAAGTTCTTGAATTTTATGTTCTTTGTACACTTCCAAGTGTGGACAAGAATAAGTGTGGGGGAAACTTCTATTGGGCTATAGCTTTACTTTTGCTTTATTGTACTAATGTTTGTGTGAAGTTACTACTTGCAAAACAGGTTACATGGAAGGATCCCCAACTTTTCAGATTATTGGTGTACGGGGAATTCGTCTTACAAGTCGGGCTGACGACTTTAAACCAAGCGCTAATGGGAGGCAACCCATAGGATGAGTATTTCTTGTCTTATTTTTATTTATTTTTCTTGTCTTGTATTTACTTTTTCTTGTCGCATTATCATGTAGTATTTCCCACCTTGGATTTCTTTGAATGATTCAATTTACATTGAGGACAATGTAAAGTTTAAGTGTGGGGGAGTGGTTAAGCATTTGCATTGTAATTTTTTTCAACTTTTGTCTAAAATGGTGAATAAAAAAAACTCCAACTTGTAGTTAGTTTAGAGTCACATAGTATACATGTCGCTAAGATTACATCGAGATTCTCATAAGAGTAACTGAACTTAGAGATGACAGAGAACATTATCGGGTTTCTTACTTGTATGAGAGTTAAAGTTGGATTTAACCATGCCAGTGGAAAATGAGGTGCAAACTGAATTCGGTATTAGAGTTGTGGTCCCTATAGTGGAGACTACCCATGTTACATCATGAGAGGCACCGACCTTCACTTCTTTGTACGTGTCTAAATTTGTGCTTTTAGAGTGTGTGTCACCGTACGTAAACTCTGGATAGAATGGTGATCTACCCAACCTCCCACCAATAAAAGCACTACTTTGATATCTTGAGTGCTATTTTATCAATCATGATGGTGACATCGAATTGCTAACTTATACCACTTGTAATCTTGTTCGCAGTTAGCACCATCCACTTTATCTATCTCTACACCAACAGGTCCATAGAAACACCATCATCATCAACAAGAGGAGCATCACAAATTCGAAGGAAAGTTGAAAACGTTCAAGGTTTACAAGCAACAATACAGAAATGAGCAGATTTCAGATTCTAGTATATCAACAAGATAAGGAGCAGAATTTTTACAAGTTGAAGACTTTATGTACAAGAGCGAAGATTATCAAGGATAAGAGTTCGAGAAGTTTATGATATCAAGACATGCAACTTGTGAAGAATACAGCGGTAAAGTACTTACACCATGGCCTTTGTACTTGCATTTTTATTTTATCTTTATTTGTATTTAATTTTATCTTGTTTTCCAAAAAAAAAAAAAAAATTGAAAAAATAACAGTAAAAAAAGGTAAAAAAAAAAAGACAAGAGAAAATTTTGTTAGGTTCATTATTAGTTTTATTATTTTATTTTGTTTTGTTTTCATTTTTCTATTTGTTTTATTTTTCTTGTCTCATAAAAAAAAATAATAGAAAAAAAATATAGAAAAATAAAATAGAAAAAGTAGAAAAAAAAAAGAGACAAGAAAAATGTGTTGTATCATATTTTTTGGTTTGTTTTTAGTTTTGTTCGTTCAATAAAGCCAATGGAAAGAATGAATATTCATAATGAAGTTTCAAGCAACAAGGAATTAGAGGAAAGAATCACATTGTCAAGATTCTACTAAGTTCAAGAGTTATCATCAAGAGTTGAAGACCGAAGACGAAGATGAAGACAAGGATTGAAGACCGAAGACGTTTCTATGATCTTTGTGAGAGTGGGTGCTAGCCTTCGAGTCCCTGTTTTGCCACGTCAAACGGATAATGAGGTAAGTAAGCATATTCCCACCTTTCGTTAAGTGGTTGATTTCCTTTCGTAGAGATCGTCAGAAAAAGGGTTTTCAAAATGAATAAAAGATGTGGGTTTTCAAAACGATTCAGAGGATTTTGCCTTCCTACCATTCAACGTGTCGCAGGATTGTCTCTTCACTCCTACCTCGACACATGTGTGACCCATAAAAAAGCATTTGTTATTTATTGAGAGCAACTTATAAACCCTTTCTTTTGAGGCAAAATGAGTCGAGACTTTTGATCACTCCGGAGATCCTCTCAGGGCAATTTCTTTTGATAAGGGATGGTTATTTCTCTCCCAACTTTTAAGGATGAGATTGTGTCCATATATGTGTCTAACTTCTTATGACTAGTGTGGAGAATCTCTATGTCTTCTTAGCGCGTTGGATGCTATTATTTCGGAGAACTAGTAAGTTGGAAAAGTAGGTTTTGTGGGTATATCTCTAGTAAGCCCTCACGAGACTATAACTCGTCCACTAGGGACACCTAGGGGTTTAAAGGCTTGTTATACGTGCTAAGTGTGACCATAACCTCGACGACACGGAGTTGTATGTATCATTTAGAATTGTTTTGTTTGATTTGCTCGAGGACTAGCAAAGTCTAAGTGTGGGGGAATTTGATAGGTGTCCAAAATACCTAATTTTATATCTAGTATTTATGCTTTCTTTGCGAGTTTTCGTGTGAATTATGTATCTTATGTTTGATTTTGATTATTTAGGTGCAATGGAGTCATTTGAAGCAAACGAAGAGGAAATAGGCGCAAAAACGGTATTGTAGTCATTTGAGGTACAAGTGCTATCCAGATCCCAATCGAGGATAAGGGACAACTAGTATAGTCTAATAAGAATCACTAAAAGCACCCATGGGTGTTAACAGCTGCCCTAGACTATTAGACCTAACTAGGTCAATTGGCCTTGTTTTTAACAACACAACCCTTCTTCTCTTCAAGTTCAGACAGCTACAGATGAGATTCATATTGGTGAATCGGTGAGGAATTTTTATGGGGTTAGTGATGGAAGACAAATCGAGACTGAGAAGAGAAGAACATGGCTGCCGATGTTGTTGAACTGAAATGGGGTTTTGCTGTTGAATTGAGAAATGGGAGAAGGAATTTGTTCTGGTGAGTTTCATGGGGATGAGATCGAGGAAAGGAATGAATTGTTGTTTCTGTGATGTTATAAATCGATGAACAAAGATGGGTTTTCGGTAGATTGAATTCAGTAATAAGTGAAGAACGGAGGTGAGTGAAATGTAGGGTTTCGAAGGCTTGAATTTTGATAGGGAGATTCGAATAAGAACCGAAGAGTCAAAGGAATTAGGGTTCGAAAATGGGTTTCTATTGTGGCAATCGATGGTTGCAATTGGTTGTTGGTTCGATCGAGAAACATGGTTACGGAGCTAAAATGGAGATATTGTTGCGATTGCGAGATGGGTTCGAGAGAATGGATGTGGCCCGATGCTAATGTAGATGGGAGATCTGGTGATCTTGTGTTGGTCCTAGATTGAAGTCCTAATGCCGTGTTGCGGTGAGAACTTAAATGGGAAATGCGAGACAAGATAAAATGGATGATGTATTGCAGTCATTGCATTTGAGCGTGCCCGAGATCTTTGGCAAGGAATGTGTTGCCAGGGTTTGGAGTTCTGAGTTTGAATGGGTTTTGTGGATGAATTTAGTCACAGTTTGGAATGGCCAGAGTCTGAGATGCAATTACCAGGTAGTGGTTATGTTACAGGAACTGGTAATGGTTTGTAGATGAATGTCTAGGTTAGGTACAAACTTGATAGCTGCAATAGATGTTAACAAGGGTCCGTGAAGAAGAATGAATTAGATGGAGTTGCTGTCTCAAGTCGTGGTGCCATGCAGAAATGAAGATGAGGGTTGGAGCTGGTCTTTGTGTGAGATGAGAAGGGAGAAGACCGGGTGAGCTCTTTGCTGCCATTTGGAAAATGGAGGAGTTAGGCTCAGCTGTGTATTGTTGGCGGATGACCGCGAAGACTTGGTGTTTTACGAGAGTAGGATTAAATGGGAATTACGGTGTGCGGTTGCAATTGGTGTGATTACGGGGAATGGTTGAAGCTTGAGGTAAAATCTGGAATTGAGTTATGGTGATGGCGAGCAATGAAACCGCAGAGACTCTCTGCAGAAATGAAACTAGCATATACCAAGAGAAGCAATAGTGGTTTATCGCACCGGTGGTTTGAAGTTACGGCCGATGGTCTTTGAATGAAGGTGATGCATGATCAATTGGCATTACGGAAGGACTTGAGCCAGGAAACAAATGAGCTGCAGGAGACAATGAAGCTGCAGTTCAGTGAAGCTGTTGGTGGTACTGAGATTTGAGTTTGCTATAGAAGTTCTGATATAGGAAGGGTGGTGTTGCTGCAATGCAGGTATTAGATGAATGCATTAGGTTTACATGGAAGAGATGAGTTGTGAGATGCCGCAACCAAAAACTCAAAAACTGTGCGAAAAGTGAGCGAGAATGGCGAGCCGGTGGTGCTACTTCCGGTTATCGGATTTCGGAAGTTAAAGTATAAATCATAATGTTTCAGTGAATCGTGAAGGGGGTATAAGTCGGATGCAAGAATCGGCAGCCGGATATATGAGCTACGGGTTACGCTCTTGGGTACGTTTCTGCAAGAAATAAGGAATTGAATTGGATGATTCTAGTGAATGTTTAAACTACATAGGAGTAAAGTTGAGCTGATGGGAGTATGCACTTGATGGTGACAGTTTCCAACGACAAAGGCGGCCAGAGTTAGTTTGTCGATGACCGGATTCCGGCAACTATGACCGGATTCATGTGGTGATGTCAGCAAACCGACGACTCAGTGTTGGACCCAGAATTTCCAGAACTGATATTTTAACACATGGGCTCGGTGGACCACTTGGAGATGGGTCTTGAGAAGACCTAAATTTGGAAAGAGTATCCTTTTGGAGGTAGAGAAACATATAAATAGAGAAGTCTTTCTCTAAACCTAGATATCTTTTCTTCTACTTTTGTTCTAGGGTTTTAGACATGGAAACTCTTATTTTTCTTCTTGTTATGAACCCCATTAACATGATTAGTTAATTTTATCATTGGTTATGGATTAATTTGATTTCACAAGGCATGTTTCTTATTCAATAAATTAGTTTTGTCTCCGTGCTTTATCATTTATGATTCACCATTAATATTGTCATATGTGTTGAATGCTTGTTTAGTCGAGTCGCGAATCGATTGAGTTTACTTTCATCTCTATTGCTAGATTAGAGTTTATTATACGCAAAAGTGATAAATTTCTGATTGCAAGTAGCATAATTGTGGGTTGTGCTTGTAGTGATATATCCTACTAGTCACAAGTGAGTTATAACCTTTGTTAAATCGGATTAGTGTTTTTACACGTTCGATTGCTTTGATTAGCCTGATTTCATAGAACTTAACGCATCTAGGGAATTAAACTTGATTAGTGCTTTTACACGTTAGGTTGTTCTCTAAGATAGAATTCATATTCACATCTTTTAATGTGTTTGTTGATGACAAGAGGAGATTTCTGGGATATACTTGCGATCAAGGTATTCTAGGGCCTTTGATAAAAGTTGAGATTAAAATATCAATTCTAGTTATTGTGTTGAAAACATGTTTGTGATTGAAGATGAAATCCTTAACCAATATCTTCACATATTTGCGTGCTTGCTTTGCTTTGTTTGCATTTAGTTTAATTTCCTTTTACATAAAATCGTGAAAATCCCCCTTTGTTTATATAAGAAATTGAAACAAACGACAACCTAGACCTATCTGTGGGAACGATCCTTTCTTGCCCTTGCTTCATAATATATTTTGAGTAGTAAGAAAGTGTAATTATTTTTGAAGCCTACGACAGCGATCAACTGGTGACAAACACAAATCATCAGGGGGAATGTGTGAGTATCTTTTACTAGGCGGCTTCGGCTTCTTTTTCTCTTTAGCAGGAAAAATTTCTTACTCTTCTTCATCACCATTCTCTTCCTCCTTTTCTTCCTCTTCCTCCTCTTCATCCTCTCCCTCCTCTCCCCCTCCTCTTCATCCTCTCCCCTCTCCATCCTCTTCCTCCTCTTCATCGTCTCCCTCCTCTCCCTCCTCTTAGCCTTCTCCTTCTTTGCCGGGTCCTAGTTCTTCTTCCTCTACATTTTCAACGTGTTCTCTTTGTTGGTCAACCTCTTCATTTCCTTGGTCTTCATCATCATTCTCTTCTTCATCACCATTCTCTTCTTCAATAACATTATCAATTGTATTCTCCATCACCTCTTCATTGACATCTTGGATTACATCACGAACATTCTCTTTGTTGACTTCCGGTAACGAGCCCCCTCCATGTTTAGCATTTGTGGCACCACGGTTTCGGAAATCTAAATGTTTTGCTCCACGAGGGGTGGGAGTTTTCAAATCCTCATCTAGGTGTAGTTTCAATCTTTTTCCTTTGTTCCTAATGAACAAAAATCAAAGTATTAGCTAAACATAAGAGAATATTGTGTTATCAAATCAAATAGAACTAAAGAATAAAGTAAACACAACACTTGGAGTTAACAAACTATAGTTCGGTTACCTGATAAAATTGCGAGGTAACCGAACTACATATTTCACAAGATCGGTGACCTGATAAAAATAGAGACGAACCGAACTAAATATTTCAAAAGTTCGGTTAGCAAAAAAATTTATCGAGAAAACCGAACTCATTCTTTCAAAGGAAAACTGAGTTCGGTTACGAAAGTTTTTTTTTCGAGCATACCGAACTATGTAGTTCGGTCACCAGATATTAGTCTACTTAACCGAACTATTCTTATTTTTGGAAGTTCGGTTAGAAAATCTAGGGTTACACAAAAATCTCCTAGCCGAAATGTCTACTGTAACTACAATTTTCAATGAGTTTTCATGATTTCTAATCGATTTCTTCAACAAATAACGAATTAAAAAGAATGGGTATGAAGGAAATTACCCGCCGATTTGCATTTGACTCGAATCAGACTTCTTTTTTTCTATTGGATGCTTGATTTGGTCTCTCAACTTTGCTTGAAGTTGTTTATCAATTTGAAATTGATTTGGGAGATTCGCTATACTTGCAAGTCCAGGACTCAATCCTGGAATTCTTGGTGTCTGATTAGAGCATTGTTTATAAATATTGATTAATCGATGATGATTTTTTTTCCGAATCGACGATTAACGTCGATGTCTACGAAGAAGAAGAAGAGGAAAAGAAGAGAAGAAGAAGAAGATGAAGAAGAAGATGAAGAAGAAGAAAATAAAAAGAATCAGTTTTGAAACTGATTTTAAGTTTTAATTTAGTGGGTTAGATTAGTGGGTAGTGGTTAAATTAGTGGGCCTTAATTAGAATAAGGACAGATTAGTCTTCCCTAATCTTTTAGGACACCCCTTATAATGTAGTGTGGACATTTCTATCACAAAGTAGTCCCCCACCTTTTTTGAGTAGTCCCCAAAAAAATCGTTTTTTTTTTTCGCTGAGAAACAAACATTATATATTAACTTAAGAGATAATTACAGACTTCTAACAGAGGTTCCTTCCTTACAACATAATCCAAAAAAGTAGGAAAGGAAACCCATCTATTCTTAATACAAAATTTTCTAGCCCGATGAGCAAGTTTATTAGCTAGACGATTATTCTTACGCTTAATATACACAACCTTAAAAGACTGATTTCTAGCAAACACACACTTACAGTCATCTAAAATTTCACTACTTCTCCAACTAACATCAACACAGTCTCCATAGACAAAGTCTACTAACTGGAGACAGACACTAACAAAAAGCACCTTGGACAAATTCATTTCCTGCACCCATTTGACAGCTAAAAGGAGAGCATATGCCTCAGCTCCCACTGTATCTGAAATCAGCCCAAAGTCAGCACGCGAACCCTTAATTCTACCTGCATTATCACACCAAATAATACCCAAACTCATATTAAAATTTTTAAAAGAACCATCTAAGAACAAAATATTGTCAACCATATCACTGGCAGTCTTCATTTTATCGTTAACAACTCGAACATGCAAAGGAGGAGCAATGTAGGTATTTAACATTCTTTTACTTTCAAGTATAAACAAATCTAGATTAATAGTAGCACTTCTAAAGATCACATCACATCTCAGTTTCCAAATGTACCACATAATTATAGAACCCACACTTCGCCAACCAACAACGAAAGGAGATTCTCCAAAAGAGTTATCAAACCAATATATAAAGATATCTTCAACCTGATTTAAATTTCCGGGAACTAAGTGTTGAAGAGAAAGACCAAACCAAATGTGCAAGGCAATAGGACACTGAAAAAACATATGAACAACCAATTCCACTGCGTTCTTGCATAGAGGACAGATATCATCTATAGAATCATTATAAAGTTTAAGTAAAGCATTCACTGGCAACATTTGAGCAAAAACTTTCCAAATGAAGAACTTATCTTGGGTAAGCAATCCAACGACCAAACTTTCCTCCAAAAAGAAGCTTCTATTTCAGTACTAATATCATTAATATAGATTCTATAAGAAGATTTAATAGAAACTTTACCATTCCTTGTATGAGCCCACATTATTTTATCACTTTGTTGAAGATTTAACCTAATAGTTCTAATTTTAATGACTTCATCAGGAGAAAAAAGAGAATTCAGCAAATTAAGGTTCCAGCAGTTATTTTGAACATCAATAAGCTCACTAACATAAATATAATCTTCATAATTAGGGTTGCACGAAATTGGAGGAGAGGAATCAAAAGGTATCCCGTTAGTAGACCAAATTTTTGTAGAAGACCCATCATTTATTTTGCTGACTATCTTAGCTCTAACGAAAACCAAACTATTGACAATACCTCTCCAAATCCAAGAACTAGTATCAGCTGCTTTATCAATTTCTAACGAGTTTTGATTTGGAAAATATTTATCCTATATAAATTTAGAAAGAAGAAGATCTGGATTCTGAATAATTCTCCAACCTAGTTTAGCAATAAAGACTCTGTTTGTAGCATAAGTATTTTTAATTCCTAGACCTCCACTTAGTTTAGATTTACCAATATCACCCCACGATCTGAAGTAAGCAGCATGCCTAGGATCATTTTTCGACCACCAAAAAGTTCTTTGAATAGAGTCAATCTTAGACGTAATCTTTTTTGGTAAAGGAAAACAAGACATATGATAAACATCTAAACTGGATAGTACATGTTTAGTAACGACAGTTCTACCCATACCATTAAGTTTAGTTCTTTTACAAGAACTAAGCCTAGAGTAAAATTTATCAATGATAAATTGAAAATATTTTGTTTTATCCCTATTGATAAAAAGCGGAGTTCCTAAATATTTTTTAGAATTACTCAAAAATTTCATATTAAGAGTTACGGATAGAAGTTTTATGTGTTTATGATGCATTTTTCATCATAAAATTTCAAAATTAATTGCTTGACCGAATCTTTGGCGAAAACATTTATAATCTTCAAAAGGTTTCTAGCATAGGATAAAGAAGATTTCGAAAAAAGCACGCAATCGTCTGCAAAAATAAATGAGAAATTGGGGGATTATCTTTATTCATTTGAAAACCTTGAATAACACCATCAGATTCAGCTTTTAATAGAAGTTGAGAAAGAACTTCCATACAAATTATAAAAATATAAGGTGATAGACAATCTCCTGTCTAATACCTCTAGAAGGAAAGAACATATCCCCGGAGAGCCATTCACTAAAACCGAATAAAAACGGTACTTATGCATTGGAAAATAATGTGACACCAGTCTTCAGAAAAACCAAGCTTTTTAAAAACAGCAATTATAAAAGGCCACTCTAACCTATCAAAATCCTTGGATAGATCAACTTTAATAGCTATAAAACCATTCTTAGCTTTTTTTTTCTTTTTAAAAGAATGAAGAATCTCATGTCTAATAATAATATTATCATGGATCAGTCTATTGGAAATAAAAGCTGACTGAAAAGGCGAAATTATAGAATCTAATAAAGGCTTAAGACTGTTCGTTAAAATTTTGGAAATGATTTTATAGACAGTATTAGATAAGCTTATAGGTCTGAAATCTTGGGGAGAAGAAGGATTACTTACTTTAGGAATTAAAGAAATAAAGGAATGGTTAAGCTGTTTAAGTAGAAATTTTGTTTTAAAAAGTTCGAACATGAGAAATAACCTCTTGAAACTTCATTCAATTGTCTTTGAAAAAAAACCCTGGATAACCATCGGGTCCCGGAGATTTCCACGGAGCCATACATTTCACAATGTTATGAATTTCATCCACAATAGGTATATCAATTAGAGAAACATTCATATCATCGTAATAATCGAACAATATTTTTTTCGAGCTTCGTCAATATCGCATTACTCGGATTAGGCGAAGTATAGATATGTTTAAAATAGTTGGAAATGTGAGAAACAACCTGATCTCTATTTTCCAGCCAATTACCTTGATCATCTTTAATGGTATGTATGGTATTATACATATTCCTAAGCTTCACGAGTTGTGAAAGAAGTGAGTGTTCTTGTCATATTGTGTAAAATAGTCGATCTTGGCTTTCGCTTGTAAAAACTATTTTCTATCTCATACCCGATAATCCAACCTGTTTAGAGTAATTAAAGATATAACTACCAATCACAAGAGTGTAAGGCACAACTTTTAATTTCTCTATTTTAGAATTTAATCTACCAATCATAGTTTTTATATGCCCAAAAGAATTTACATTCCAAATGCTAAGATCATGCTTCAAGTTTTTAAGCTTCCCTACCATAACAAAACTAGGTGATCCCCTAATCCTTTTTTTCCATGAATTACTAAGAACATTCTTAAAATCAGGATTTAACTGCCAGCATTTAAAATATTTATAAGGCCTATAAAGATTTGATTCATCATGAAAACAGATTCAACAAAATAGGACTATGATCGTAAAACACTCTAGCGAGATTAGTAATACGAGTGTGAGGAAGATCCGAAAACCATACATCATTCACAAACCCCCCATCTATTTTTTCAAATATCATCTCAGTCGGATTCTTGAATCTCCTATTACACCAAGTGAAAGGATTTCCAAAGGCATAAACATCATTCATCTTCATTTCAACAAGTTTATCTCTAATAAAGTTAGGAGGAAAAGAGTTAGCAGATTTCCACCTTGCTTCTCGAGTCTTGATGAATAAAGTTAAAATCACCCAACAACAACCATGGATGTATGTTATTTTCATTCATCTGTCCTAGAAAATTCCACCGATTTCTCATACCAACAATATTTAAAGCCCCATAAATGAAGGAAACAAAAAGTTCTTGATCAAAGGTGATATATCACACAAAATATGAATCATATTAAGAGAACTATTAATAACGAGAGATATTTGATTTCTCAAAGTAACCTAATGCTAAACCACCGATTTACCGACCAAGGCACAATGAACCAAGTATCATAAGGAAGGTGGTGAATATATTTATTCACAGTATCTGTGTCAACCATAGTTTCAATCAGGAAAATCACATCAGGCTTATGTTTTCTATAGATATTCAACACATGCAACCATTTTTTATCAGAACAACAACCATTCATATTCCAGCTAAGAAACTTCATGATTTAAGAAAAATTAAATATAATAGGAAAAATGAAACAAGGTTATAAAGATCAAAAAATAAGAAAGACTTACATGGTCATGGACTGAAGAAGGCTTAGCATCCATAGAATCCATAGAGTCCACTATCATGAGATAAGAACAACTGCCTTATCTAAACAATCTTCAACAATCGAATTGCTCATGGTAATATTGTCGGTAATTGGATGTATGAACAAATCGAAGTATAGCTCATCTCAATAGATGTAATAAACACAAATCCGGAGGAAGTGAAAATAGTCAAATGAAATAGATATGCATGAGGCTGACCAAAAAAACACTAGAATCGAAATTTTCGGGTATAGTAGCATCAACACGACCATGATTAAAAGCGAGAACCAACAAAAGGGGTAAAAGGAGACAAAGAAGGAATAGGTGAACTTTCACCCTTCTCCGTACAATATCAACTATTGTTCTAACAACATGAGAGGCTTAAGGAAATATAGCGGGAAGAGCTTTGAAAAAAAATCCTTGTCTGGACTTCCTTACACTAATCTTCCTCAGGTTAAGAATAAAACCTTTGGTACAAGCATGAAAAGGCAATTTAGTATAGAATGTGGGAAAAAGTGTACGACTCCTTATAAATAATAATCAAAAGTGTATTTTCAAGAAAGATATATATGAATCCCAACTTTACAGTCAATCAATAAATCCCAAAAAAACAGTCTTCAAAAAATTTCCATATAATAACAAAATTAGAGAGAGAGGGCTAGTAGCGGTGTGGGTGATCATGATTCTTGACACATACAACCGAAAACTTCATACCCAAAGACTATAATAGAGTTTAGACTATTAATTCCATTAAAATTCACTAACAAGAACTGAGGATATTAAAAAAATCCCTACCTTAGTAGGAGCTCATGATGCTAGAAACCAATCAAATATGTTAAACTTTTGATATTATACTTGTGAAATCAAATAATAAACCTGTTGAAGAAATCTAGAACCATATCCAGAAAAATCCGCTACAAAAAACTCCAAATTCCTTTTTGTTCATTAATCTCATGATGGCAAAACACTAGAACCCTATGTATGCTATCTCCTTCAGTCCATGACCAAATCTGAAAAAACGAAAAGGGGAAAATTAAGAAATTAGTAACGATGAATCAAGTCAGAAAAATTGATATGAATCAAAATTAAAAATTAGAACTATTCAGTATACTAGTTCAAATCAAAAGGATTAAACAAACAAGTAATCAGAATCGACTACACCATCGATTTAGGTTTTCAGAAAGTGAAATTAGGTTAAAAATAAACAGAGAGAAAAGAAATATAAAATCAATTCATAAGAATCAAAACCGTGATAAGAGTTAAAATTATTCGAGATAATCATAAAGGATTGATTGAAACAAAGAAACCCTAGTTGAATTAAACGAGGAAGATGAAGATAGAACGAAGATTGAAGAAACTTTGACTAAGTCAGCGTCGCATGAAAATCGCCTTAATCGTTCTTTTTTTACTTCTTGTGAATTACTATTTTGGGCCCTAGTCTTTTTATTTGATTCTAATTTTGGGTGGGTTAACACTTAACATTAAACAATGTTGTTGCTCAAAATCAGGAATGACTTCAATATTAGACTGTGTAAGTTTTATTGGCTTACAATAAGACACATATTTAACTAATTTAAGAGCTTTCTTCTCCTTTTAGTTTCACTGCATCATATAAGTGAAACAACAAGCACTAGTTTGAAAATTGTCTGTTTTATTTCGATAGTTTTGTGTCAATAAGAACTTGTAATTTTTTAATACTTTCTAATTATTAATCTAGTTATCCTATTTTGGTTTTGTTTATACTTCTTAAGTTTATCAAGTTGATAAATTCGAGTTCTTGCTTTGTTTGCATAGTTGTATGACTACGATGGTTTGATGCTTTTTTAGAATTCATGTTAATGAATTGAGTCAATAAGTCTTTGAGAGAGTTATCAACTAATGGTTATCGTATATCGTCTTGTAAGGGTGTGAAGAATTATCCAATAAATTGATGAACATTGTGGATTGAATTCATTCTTCATACTATTGATCAAGCTAAATAGCTAATTATGTATTGTTGTTTTGGAACGCTTTGAACTAATAGTAGTGCTTTTATCAAGAAAACTTAAAATTTATATGTATGGAACAACCTAAGAATGCATCAAAAGCACCGCTTAATTGGGTGCCCTGGAAAATAATTAGGGGCCCCTAGCTACAAGAAAAAAAAGGTCATGAAATAGTAATTAGGGGTTATCCCTTAACCCATTTTTTTTAAATGGATAAACTACCCCCAAATCATTAGTGTTAATTGAGCTGATTAGTTGTTAATTAGTTTAGTTAGACTAAAATCAAATTTAGGGAAGCCATGAATAATGGTGCAAAATGAAGATCCCATTGCTCAAAATGAAGGAACCAACCTCAAAATGAGAACCCGAAGCTCAAAACAATCGGAATTAAACCTCCTATACTCTTTAAATTGTATGAATGGTGCTCCAAGTGGTCGATTCATGGACACTATGTAACAACTCGAGTGAGAGTCGTCGATCGAGATGCCAATAAACTAACGATTCTAATGAGGCGTCAAGTATTTCACACAACAGATTGACGACTCAAACCTACAAAAGTTGCGAGTTATGAAAATCATCAACCAAGTGCGATAAAATTGAAGACCCTAGCCAGCTAGGTCACCTAGAGTTGTTAGTTGAATTTCTTTAGAGCATGTCGATTCTCGGATAAAATGCTCTTTGCAAAAATAACTCTCGAGGTCGTCATTTTGGTATTCATATAAAATGACGACCCTAACTGTCCATTTCAACTTTACACGAGAGTCGTCATTGCCACATTTATAAATAGTAACGACTCTATCATAGTCTTTTATAATTTCTGATTTTATAGAATTATTTCATTGAATCGTAAAAGGCAAACATATTTCATAGCGATACATTGAAGGAAAGGAAATACAATAGATAATAACGGTAGCATATTCACCTCCTAAAGGAATTTCATCATGTTCCGCAACTTCTTCAACAACATATTTACCTCCTAAAGGAATTTCATCATGTTCCGCAACTTCTTCTTCGTCACTTCCAGTAGCAGACACAACAGGAGAGGATGAAGCCGATGAATCCGACGACTCATTACCTTTGTCTCTTGGTTCGTGGATAGAAAAGCGTACCTCACTCGGCCGTTTTCCGTGTAATGGACTGGCATTTAGGTATTTATCGTGGCGGGAGGTTTGGAAGGAGGAGTTAGCATGGGAAGCTTATCTTTGTTCTTGCTACAATAGGCCAAAGACAAAAAAGTTACCAATAAGATATCATTTTCATTGTGGCAGTTCAAGGATCGTCACAGAAAAATATTAATACTAAACGACCCTTAAACACACTTAACGACCATAAATTTTGAAATGACGATCCTTAAAATAAAATGACGACACTATTGCTCTCAGATGACGACCCTTCCTATTTTTTGGGCGGAGAACTAGTTTGGTATCAAATAGAGTCGTTGGTATCTTAAATGGGTCGTCAAAATTATAATCGTTAATGGTTTACAAATATATTGATGACCCTAGCATTATTTGGGACAGAGAGGGGGTTTTGCTTAAGATAGAGTCGTTCATATCTAAAAAGTGTCGTCGCAAATAATCACAACGATTCATCGAGTTTATCGACGACTCTAAACTAGGGAAAAAATAATGCTAGGGTCGTTTTCTCCCTCACCCTAATGGTTAACGATTTTTCATGAATTCCACATACAGATAAAAAATCGTTAAGCAACAAAACCTCGTGATTAACGACCCTAAGATTCTGACTGCAATTTTGTAGTTGAAAACATAATTTTTCAATCGGAAAATTAAATTAAACGCAATTCCAACTTAGATTAGGGGGTTTTAGTGCACATACCTTCTGATTGGAGCCATATCTTTCTTAGCTTTCACAGCCGTTAATGGAGAAAATGGGGACGACAGAGAGAGGGAGGAGAGGAGAAGAAGAGTTTGGGTTGGAATGAAAATTGGGGGCCTATCTAAAGTGTTAATAGGATTTTAGGGTTAGTTTTTATAGAAGGGTAAAATGGTATTTTCACAATATTTTGGAAGCCCCCTATCTTTTCTGGTGTGGGTATAAATTTTGTGAGGCCCCTAATTATTTTGCAGGCCCCCAATTAAGCGGTGATCAGAAGGTTTCAGATTTTTTGCATAAGGTCATTTTGTAAAACCCCGTAGCTTATAGTGGATGCTAGATAATAAGCGGTAGCAAGGGCATTTTTAGAATTTTTCCCGTGCATATATTTATACACACAAAGACTAGGCTTAGGTCATTTTTACTCTTCTTCTCTAAAAACACAAAAATGGAATCAGCCGCGGTTAAAAATTTTCCGTGAACATCTTAGCTGTCGTGACCTAAAACTGAAAGAGTAGGAGATCGATGTAAAGACTAAAGTTGATTGTTGTTGGAAGATTTTTTTTCTGCTACAATACAGGTAGGTTTTCTAATCCTTATACCCATTATGGTTGGTCTAGGAAGTTCTAAATACGAAGGATTTAAAGGGTTTTTCTTTTATTATTGTAGTTGGTCTTCGTGCGATGTTGCTTAGATATCCTTATAAACTGTTCTTGGTTGAGATGTGTTGAAATGAATAGATATAAATGCTATTTTTGGGGGATTTAGATCCTACTGTTAGTTAATCCGTGAAGTAGTTAGATAAACCAAATAGTTATCTTCATAACGACTTTAATAGCATTCATTTTGTATATGATTTCGTGATTAAGTCCTTGATTAATTGGTTAGGTGGTGTTTCTGTTTTGATTAGCACTTTCAGTTTCAAGGGATAATGTGGTTCCACCAAATCAGTTACGCCTGCTCATTTTCATGAGGCCCTAACATATTCAAATCTACGCTAAGATTTGTACTAGTGAGGTTTATGTTGGATTTTATTTATTGTTATATGCTACGTCTGCTATTAGCTTATAATAGCAAGGAAAAATAGTGACTCCTATGGTGGGGTGCTTAAAGGAATCCCAGTATACTTTGTTAGGTTACTGTCATATATCTGTTTGCATCAACGAACCCAGGTTGTACTAGGTGGAATTAAATTAAGTACTTTTACAGTTGATAGGAATAGGCGTAGTTGTTTGGGCAGTGGTGGAGTTTTGTTTGTTTTCATTGGCTTCCAATATTTGAGATGAAGTCATAAGAGGGTGTGTGATATTAGTTGCCGACAAGAGTTTGTATGTGTAGTCTTTTTGTGCTGATTTTTATTTTTACCCGTAGTTGGCTCGATACCCATAAATATTACGGCGATGGCGGTCACCTAAAGATATGGATCTATTATCTTTGGATGGGTTCGACAACACCATGGCCGAGGGGGTCGCCTAAAGATATGGATCTATTATCTTTGGATGGGTTCGACAACACCATGTTCTCCGGCACACGGTAGGAGAACTAGGTGGACTATAGAAGAGCTGATACTTTTTTGTAGTACGGTTAGGTAAGAGGCTAGAGAGGGGAATCCAACCAAGTGTTATAGAACCAGGGTAATGATTTTGTCTTATCACCTAACGACCTGTATTCGCCCCTTTTAAAAACAGATTTTCTGGTCAGTCCAATTTAATTTTAAGTTGTTCTTAGTCGTATGAACATTTAAAAGAGCGTTTTTTAAATTTGTTTTACTTTTATACAACTATGTTTTATTAATTTTTGGGCTTGTTTTTTTTTTTTTTTTTTTTGGTATACAATTTTTAGGCTTGTTAGATCATTTATAAAAGCTATAAGGGTGTGAAAGCCTACTGCTAGTTGGGGTCTGACCCAACTTACTATTTTTTCAGGTTACTGTGACCGTGGAGCAACCTAACTTGTAGATTGCACTTTTTATTCGAAAAGCTACTTCGTCATTTCTTTTAAGGTGTTTAATTAGCTAAAAGGTTTTATTGTTTCCTTTAAGACCGGACTCTTATTCCTTATAAATAAATTCTTAGCGTTTATTTTGGGACCGACACTGCGTGTCGAAGATAAACTTTTGTTCTATAGATTTATTATACTTTACAATTCTTATTAGTTTTATTAAATAAAATTCATTTATTTTTGGATGGTTATTAATGTGCTCCATACAATATCCGGTCCATGAGTATGCCACGCTTGGGATTTTAGGGCGGCCTAGAATTCGAAGTGGGGATGTTACACATTTTCAATCGAAATAGCTACGCAATTGCAAAAACGGAAAATTAGTTTATGCAATAGAGGTAATAATTTTTAAAATTTCAACTTTTGCTTGAGTTTTCGCAACAATATGCATTGAGCTTTAAAAACTGATTTATCTTAAAATATATAAACCTGTTTATCCTTTTTTTTTTTTTTTTTTTTTTTTTTTTGAAGCATGTAATAAAAAAAGAAGAAATTAGTTTACAATTTGTCGTGGGTATGTGGTACCCACGGAGTCATGAAATATAATTTAACTAATAAAAGATGGGATTGTCTGGTCCCATATTTTGGTTGATAAACTCCCTGTTTGACTTCCATCTGCCGCATGATTGGCTAATCCATCTACCGTTTGATTTCCTTCCCTGTAGTTGTGTTGAATAGCAGCCTGTGGGATCTGTCGAAATCTGATTTTTATTTCCTCGATCATCCCTGATATGTGCCAAGGTCGGGGGTAGTGGAAGTGATGAAACGCAGAAGCTTCTCTGAATCCGTTTCAAAGAGAACTCTTGGCCATTGCCTTTCTATTGATGTTCTTGATGCCGATAGAAGAGCCCAAGTTTCTGCAGTTAATGAAGTCGTAATTCCTAATGGCTGAGCTAGAGCCATTAAAGTTCGTGCATCAGAATCTCTGCATATGAACCACCCTTTGCAAATCTGGGTGACCTCTGGGTCTCCATCTGTGTTAATCTTAATCCAGTTGATGTTCTAATTGACCATCCTCCGATATTGTTGATATCTTTTTGTCCCTCGCCGGGTGGTTAAATATCGGTCGTCTCTGGTATGATTGGTGGTGAAGAGTGTAGTGCCCTGTAGAATTCTTGTTGCAGTTTCTGTGCCCATGCCAGGATTTCTTCTGAAGTTGTCTGCTTTTG
The DNA here is from genome assembly GCA_023531295.1 of Papaver armeniacum. Classification (NCBI taxonomy): domain Eukaryota; kingdom Viridiplantae; phylum Streptophyta; class Magnoliopsida; order Ranunculales; family Papaveraceae; genus Papaver; species Papaver armeniacum. The sequence goes on along the minus strand of JAJJWW010011540.1, from coordinate 113,071 downwards.
TTGGTATATTAGGTTATTCCTAGCTAGCCATAGGGTCCAGAATAGGAAACAAAAAGAGGAAATTACAGATGTTGACGTAGGTTGTTGAAGGATTTGGGAAATGGTTGTCTGAGGCGTTAAGGTGAAAGTGGGGGTGGGGTTGGAGTTGGAGTTGGGTGAAATTGATAGTTGAGTGAATAAGGAGTTCCAGGAGGTAGTTGTTGTTGGACAGTGAATTAGAAGGTGACTTGCCAGTTCTAGATGAGTGTTGCATCTCGCGCATATGTCTGAGTTGGTCAGGTGGATGTGGTGTAAGAGAGAGAAGGTTGGTAATCCTTCATTGATGGCTTTCCACAAGAAAAGTCGAATTTTTGGTGGACATGGTAAAGTCCATAGGAATTTGGTAGGTGGTAGAGGGGTGTGGGTTGGTTGACCATGGGTGAGACATTTGTATCCTGATGAGGTAGTGTAGTTTCCAGATTTTGAGTGTGGCCATATAATTTTGTCCCGGTGGCTATTTTGTGGGAGGTGGATGTTCATGATTTTTTGGATTATAGGATTGGGGAGGGTGCTTAATTTTTCATGATTCCAAGAGTGGGAAATTGGGTCAATGATATCTGCTACCATTCGAATTGGGTAACAATGTGACGGGTCTAGATTTGTTGAGTGTGGAATCCAATTGGCTTCTATCGGAGTTGATAATCCATCTCCAATACGATGGAAAATCAAATGTTGCATGGTAGGGACAATTGCTGCCAATTGTCTCCATTGGGGACTGGAGGAGGATGTTATACAATTAATGCCCTGTAGAATTGGTTGTTGATCGAGATATTTTGCACTGAAGAGACTTCCGCAGATAGAGTTAGGTTGTTCATGTAGATTCCATATTCTCTTCATGAGAAGCGCCTTATTATGATCACTGCTGTTCCTTATTCCTAATCCTCCTTCGGATATTGGTTTTGTTACTTTATCCCAACCTATAGGGTAAAGTTTTTTAATTGCAGAGTCATGTCCCCAGAAAAAATTCCTGGTGATACGATCTATTTGTTTATGAATATTGTTTGGGTAGATTTTGTGTTTGCATAATGTGGTTTGAAGTGGTAATTAGGGAGGTTTTGATGAGAGTAAGTCTTCCTAATGGAGTTAGGAATTTTGTCATCCATCCTTAAGCTTTTCGAGCTAGCCTTTGTAGGAGGGGAGCGAAGGTTTGATTGGATTCCCTGCCTTTTTTGAACTGGGCTCCTAGGTAGGTTGGAGGTTTTGAAGTAGTCGGCATATTGAAGAATTGCTGAAGTTCGTTTACCTTGATCGGGTCTAGATTTGTGTGGTGGATGATTATTGATTTGGAAGTATTAATTATATGTCCTGCAAATGTGCTATAAGAGTGGAGTAGGGTTTTAAGTTGTTGGTTACTTTGGTTGGAAGCTTTATATGTGATCAATAAATCATCTGCATAAAAAAAAAAAAAAAAAGAGTAATAAAATAACGAATGAAAAAACCTGTTTCGCTTTCCCACTGAATAAACTCGTTCCTTTATTAATTTTCCTGCAAACCCTAAATTAAACCTCACCATGATTTCTTCTTCTTATCTTGGATAATCCCTTGATTCACCAGCCTATCAAGATGTAGTCGATTAAGTTCAACAGAGTGTGGTCATGGTCATCTTTTTTCTGCTCAATCAATTATCGTGGTGTTTTTCTGCTGCTGTTAAATCTTTTAGGTTAGATGTGTAATTCAATTGGATTTGAGCTGTGTAGATAATTCAGAAATATGGGTTTCTTTCGGCTTCTCGCGAATCTCCTGCAACATTCAGATGTTTCATTGCTTCTCATCGAGTTTTCAAGGATATTTCAATTCAAACCTCATCTTGCAGGTCCTTGTTTTTTTGCCGAGTTTTTATCATAATCTCCTATAAATATGCTTCATGAACCTTTTATGTTTGCTAGCCGCCTGAATCAAAATCCTTCATTGATGTCCTGTTCTTGGTACTCTCATTCAATGTTAGTTTAGCGTTTCAAATCACTCTTGTTGTGTGAATCTCCATGTCCTTTTGTTGAAATGGTGATGTTGTGTTGTTAATCTCCTGTGTATCTGTTATGCTATGCAGACATAAGATTGTAGGGGGCTTCTTGAATAGAATGGATAAAATTTCTTGTTTCTAAAAAATTCCTCTATGTATCAGATGGTTTTTAATTCGTGGGCTATCTGTGTATGGTTGGTAACTCTTTTACCGGTTTAGATTTCAGTTCTTTAGTGAATTGATGAGAGTATTTAGGCAAGAATCAACAATTTTTGTGGAGATTTCTTTATGATTCAGTAATAGATTGATGTTATGACTCCTGCGAATATTTATATCATATCCCAAGAGAAGACTTTGAAGTTCTATGATCCATTGTTTCCTTGAACAAGCTGTTTTGGTGAAGGTTATTGTTAACTCTAAAGGATTTGGTGAGATGACTGCTTTCATTACCAACCCGTAATGGATTCAAAACTATGAGGATTAGGATCAGAAATTGATCTCTTTCAGCCTTATGCACCTTTCAACAACCATAGACTGAACTGGCTTGGATTTGTTCTTACTCAACCATCTAAGAGTACAACCTACACCTCAACCAGCAACTCCTGCTCATCATGGATTCCCTGAAGACCCTTACTATTCAGCTTGACATCGACTAGAATATTGAAGAATACGTGCAATGGATTAAGCAATATAGTTTCCCTACAATTCTGCTGCAGACTTAGTTAATGAAGAATGCTCATCTTCAAACAACAATTTCCAATCGCAACAGCAACTAACAACACCAAACGATATAAATGACCCAAGTCAAGACTAGTTTTCTTCGCCATACTAGTCTGTGATGACCACTCTCTTTCTTGAAATGTTTTGACTCATCTAAAGGCCGGTGAATACCCCTTTCATATTTTGCTTCTTACAGGCATCTTATTAGCCTTTTTCTGCTGTCCAATTGTGCTAGGTTAACTGCTTCCTAGATAAGTTTTCATAGTTAGCTAAGGTTTCTTTCTAATATTTGTTTAAGTTAAGCTAATATATATGTGTACATCTAGTTCTGTATACTGCTACACAGTGTTTTTGGTTCTAGTATCCGTATAAGTCCTTCTATTTCAGAGTACTTGGTTCTAGTATTTGTGTAAGTCTTACTTTTTTTGGTGTGTATCTAGGTTTATCTGTTCCAACAGAGTGCTTTTGTGATACTGCATCTAATATAACCTGCCGTACTGTCATCTAGTATTCCCTGTTTTTGTTTTGTTGCACTATTTTAGCTTGGTTTACTCTCTGTATACCAACATTTTAAATTTGTGTCTGGCTTTGAACTAACCCTTAATCTTGTTTTGCTCTGCCCATGTTAGATTTTTAGATTATTATTTATTTATTTATTTGCTCGTTTTTAACTTTTGCTCTGCACTTTTGTGTATTTTAGTCTAGTCATAAAAACTAACTGCTTCCAAGTATGCCCGGTTCTGGTTAATCGTCTGACCGCTTCCTCAGATAGTAATCCCTATAGCACTACTACTAATCTTTCTTTGTAATAACCTCAAGCTACACCCAAACTCAGCACCCTTATAATTGAGGAATCATAATGACTATTCTAGCATGGAATTGTCAAGGCATAAACCTACCATCTTCTATTCAACATCTAAAAGGTTTAGTTTCTCTTCACAAACCTAGCATATTGTTTCTCTCTCAAACCTTAACTAATGATCAACACATAAGGAGATTATCACAAACCCTCCGATTCAATAATTTCTTCACCGTCCCAAAAATTGGAAGGCGAGGCGGTCTATGCTTAATGTGGGAAGATACTCTAAATATCCAAATTTTATTCCACTCTCAAAATTACATCCATACAAAAGTTACACCTCCACTCCCCGGAACAACCGTGGTTACCGCACGGTATCTATGGCCCACCGCATCCGAATACACTGAAAAATCTTTGGCAGGAATTCCCAAAAATCTTTAGCAACATCAGTCCATCCATACCTTGTCTTTTGCTAGGAGACTTCAATGACGTCCTTGATCAATCGGAAAAAAAAGGAGGAAGGCAAGTAACATATGGTCAATCTCAACCTCTCCTCACTCTGATGGATCAAATGGGTTTTATAGATTTGGGATTCCGAGGAGACCCCTACACCTGGACAAACAACCAAATGGGGCAGGATAACATTCTAGAAAGATTAGATAGAGCTTTAGCAACCCAACTTTGGCGGACGGCGTATCCACATGCAACAGTTACTCATCTTCCAAGAATAGCATCCGACCACGCCCCAATACTACTACAAAAGAAAGCAATGGATTGGCAGGGAACACAAAAGCAATGGCTCTCTCATCCCCAACTTAGGCAAACAGTTGAATCGGCTTGGGAGCAACAACATGATAAAGCACGCACAAAGAAAGAAACCTTTGGCCACCTACCAACTATGATCAAGAAATCGTCATCCAAGATAAAGCACGCACAACATCAATGTGAAACCCAATCGGGCACCGACACGAATTCTGGATACATCAAGAAAAAGCATTAAGATTAGATCATGTAGAACTTTTACAATGTCATGCGATATACTTTGCAACAAAGATCTAGAATTCAATGGTTACAATCGGGTGACCTCAACATAACCTTTTTCCATACTAAAGCTACCATTCACAGAGCCTCAGTAACAATATACAACAATTACAAGATCCACAAAACAATCGGATTAATAAGAAATAAGACGTTGTTCGGCTCATATTGGATCACTACTCTCAACAATATGCGGCCCGCCTACAATGATAAATGAAGACACATTTACAAATATCGACCAAGATTAACTCCCGGAAAATCGGACCTACTTACGAAAGAAGTAACTACAAACGAAATCAAACAAGCCTTGTTCTCCATAAATTCGAAAGTGCTTGGGTCCAGATGGCTATACAAGTAAGTTTTTCAAAGTTTTTTGGGAAACAACTTTTGATTACTAACCACTGTAGTGTTTGTATTTGGTTATGTTATTATAAGTATTTTAGTACTTCCATCATCCTTTCACATGTCATCTGTGAGATGCTTTGAAGCACGTCTCGCGCTTGTAATTTTTAGTGTCGTTACTTTTTTTTTTTTTTGAAATTTGTAGTCATTCATGCCACTTCCCAATTATATATACATGTAAAGACGGTATATTTTTAGTGATATTAATTTTTAGGAATTAGTCCATCAAAGTTTATATGTTTCTTAAAAATAATAATTTAGCACCCTCAATGTCAATTTACGGCTCGCACATTGCCACCATCGCCATCGGCGTTGTTGGGTGTAATTATAATTTTCAATCACAAACACCATGTATAAAGTTAGATTGAACAAACTTCGATTTGTCAATTTTTTCGTTTTATGTTCTCTTTTGCATTGCAATAAATTTTATTTTAACACTTTGGTACTAAAGATAACAGGGCGTCATTTGGGTGATCCAGTGGTTATGATCATTTTGTCCTATATGATCTCGATATCATTCTGAAATATTTGGTACATGCGTTTCTCAATCGTGTTAAAAACAATCAACTCCGTCTTTTATAATACAATGTTACTTGTGTTGTAATGACACCGAACTAATATTTTCTGTCTTTTGCTCACCAACAATGGTAACTAATGCATTGCAACTAATGTTGTCCACTACTACTCACCAACACCCACCATCACTACTTCTTCCCTACCGCCAGGTGCGAAGCTAGATTTTTGAGGAAAGGGGCACAACAATTCTTGGCAAGTTGGATAGGGGTGCAAAATGGACTTATTGGCCAATTTTATGATAAAAAGTCCGAAAATAACTACAATTGGATTTTGTTCTACCACCACTAATGTTTCCGTGTCCACCACTTTTTAAGAACTACCATTGGTAGGTCTCTAAATAGTACCTACAATAACAACTGCAAGTGCACAATGTCCTAATGTAAAACAGGGCAAGCACAAGTCAATCTTCAGGGACAAGGTGGGTGTAAGTCGAAGCCAAGGCTTTACTAAAACTGATTCTAAACAAGGAGTAACAAAAGGGGTGTTTGTTGTGTGTCGATACGACAAAATTTTGGCATGAACAAGTAGTAAAGCGATTGTAAAGCAAGTTACCGCAGTGGATAGTAAACAAAGGGTTAAAGGATACTAGGGCAGTTGAATCCACCTCCTAATCCTATACTAAGGCAATACTTATTCAAGTTATGTTCTTGTCCCTCTCCAGGGAGGTCTCAAATGGATGATATATCAACTAATATCAAGAACTCACCCCTAGTATTAGCGGTCTTCTTACGGTACAACTAATCACATGCTAATTTGATCAATTACCTAACTAATCCTTCCTAAACAAGTAAAGCACAAACCAGAACACTAACAAATAGACTAACCTAGCATACAATCAAGGGTTTCAACTAAACCCTAGCAGATGAATTTAGAACATGGTGAAGATGATTAAAACACAATGATATTAAACCAAAGAGTTGATTCAGGTAAGAATTGGATGTCTTTGTTACACAACAATAGCTCCTATTTATACACAATTTTCTTCCCAATCACTAGAAATCGATAATTAGAGAACACCCACTCACCCAAAACATGTTTTCCGACAAACCCCCTCTGAAATTCAACTCCGCAACTCTTTGATTTGATGTTCTCCAGCTATTGAAGCTAACCCTAATGTTATCTCTCTCAATCATAGCTTATAGGGTTACTGTTTTTGATAAGAAAAAAGATAAGATGGAGAGAGATAGAGATTAGAGTTTTGATTGATGGCTAGCTGAGAGGGTGGCTGTGCTCATAGGTGGTCGGGGATGGAAGTGATGGAGGGAGGTGAAATGGTCGTTCTGCAGAGGTTGGAAAGAAGAAGAAAGTAAAGTGAAGGTGGTGTTTGGCTTCTGTTCGAATATGGAAGGAGATAGGAAGCTAGGGTGTTGGGCAGGAGTATCAAGACTTGATGCATCGATTGGAGACACCGTTGGATGTTATCAGATCTAATGGCTCGGGCATTGAACGCATTTGGGTCTTGGATCCTGGGTTTTATCACTTCTAAGCCCATGTCTTCTTCAAAGCTAATATCGCAAGCCCAATGATAGTTTTAGGTCTTGCAAACAACATTCTTCACTTGCAGATGAGGTGCAAACAACATTCTTCACTGCCTTCTAGCGGGAGATTTGTTGTCTCTTTTTGGTTGTCACCAATTCTCAGCTCTTTTGGCTTCTCCATTCATCCAAGCTTTATTTAAAACACAAGGTTAATTAGTAAAAATATTTATTCATGAAAACAATGAAAATACAGAATTTTGGATAATATATGATTTTAAAGCACAAAAAATGAGATAATTGCCAATAAAAAGATGTAGAAATATGCAATATTTGGCACTCATCAAATACCCCCAAACCCGAATTTTACTTGTCCTCGAGTGAAACAGAAATTAAGAAATCCCAACTATACCACCGTCGCTGGTCTCTCGAATGCATTTAGCGGATGCAATAAGCCTTTAAACCCCCTAGGTGTCCCTAGTGGACGAGTTGTATTCTTGTGCGGGTTTACCAGAGGTGTACCCACAAAACCTTCTTTAACTTCAGAGCGTATCAGAGTCCTAAGCATCCAAGGAGCTATGAGGACATAGAGTTTCTACATGCTAGTAATAAGAAGTTAGAAATACCAGAGAACGCATTCTCATCCTTAAGAGTTGAGCGAGAAATAACGACACCATATGAAAGAATTCGGGTTCGAGAGTGATCACAAGCCTCAACTTCTGCCTCACCAATAGGGTTTTATGAAATTTACACTCAAAAAGATCGTGTTTTTAGTCTCTCATGTTGCAGCCGGATTAAAGAGAGAAATCCTGCACACTTTGAATGATGGGAAGGCGAACCTTCCGAAATAATTTCTGGAGACTCCACAAAATTATGGGAATAAGAATCTTTTTCAGATGATCTCTAAGAAAGGAAACCAATCATTAGAAAGGATGGGAGTACTCACTTACCTTCACATCGATTGGCAATCAATACCACTCTCACAAGATCCATAAAAACCTCTTCAATCTCCTAGTCTTGGGTCTTCAACTGTTGATGATGAACTTCAACTTCGTAGAACTTTGACAATTTCTAATTCTTCTCTTGAATTTATTGTTGTTGCTTGAAATTTTCTCTTAAATTCTTTTTCTTTACCATGGTGTTATTAAACAAAACTAAGAAAATAAACTACAATAATTGATTTTTTTATTTTTTATTTTATTAAAACAAGATACAAACAACAAAATAAATAATGAAACTACTAAATCCATGGATGAAGGACTTTATCACTCAATTCTTCGCAACTTGTATTGTTTTGATTTCATAAACTTCACTAATTCTCATCTTCTTTGATTTTCTTTGCTCTTGTAAGATAAGTATTCAATTTTGTATAACAATTCTGCTCTTTGTACTGTATCTTCACTTTGGATATGAATTGTAACTCTTCCTTGTATTGTTGCATGTAAACCTCAGACTATTTTTATCTTTCTTCATAGAATCTGACATTGCTATGCTCGTTGATGATGATGTATTTCTATGGATCTGTTGATGTTGTCGAGAGGAAGGGAGTGGTGCTAACTGCAAATCAAACTACTAGAAGGATTTTTCATCTTTATATGTCATCCTCATGATTGACGGAATTAGCACTCAAGATATCAAAAATAATGCTGAAAGTGGTGCGAAGTTGGGTAGCTCACCATTCCTACCCATAATTTACGTACGGTGACACACACTCTAAAAGGACTTTTTAGATAGTCACAAAAATTGAAGGTCGGTGCCTCGCTTGATGTAAAAATAGGTAGTCTCCGCTAAAGGTGATCACAACTCTAATGCCAAAAATCTTTGTTGCACCTAATTCGCCCACCGACATGGTTAAATCCAATTTTAACGCTCTAACAACTAAGAAACCCGATTGTGTTCTCAGTTCTTCCAAGCTCCAGTTATTTCGGTCAAACTCTCTATGTAAACATAGCTAGAAGCATGCTAGTGACTCTAAGATCTTTACAAGTTTGAGGTTTTATGCAAATTTGAGATTTTTTTTTTTTAAACAAGTGCAAAAGACTAAAAACTCTATATGCAAAATACTCCCCCAAACCCAAATCTAACATTGTCCTCAATGTTTCAACATATCAGTAGATTTACAATAACATATCGGGAGAACATTGCAGAGTAGATTTAAAGGAAAGAGATTACCAGATGCAAAAAGGATGGCACTAAACCAGATATGGATGAATGCTTTGAAAGCAAACAACAAAAGTGATAAGACAAAAAGTTTGGTTAGCACACATAAAACTATACAAAAAGAAAAAAATTAAAGGGAAAGAAAATGGACTTTTAATCCATATGTATGTACACAAGTGAACCAGTTTAGTCCACATATACGGGTTCTTCCAAGCCAATGGTCTCAACTTCTGGTGGAAGAGGCTCCAGAAATGGTTTCAATCTCTGACCATTGACCTTGAAGATGTTCTTGTTTGTTGTATTTTTGATTTCCACAGCTCCATGAGGAAAAAAATGAAAACGAGTGTTGTACAATAAAACTTTTTGACCAGATGTGAAAGTCTTGCGCAAAATGCGCTTGTCATGATACACTTTCATTCTAGTTTTGTACATTTTGGCACTATCATAAGCATCATTTCTTAGTTCTTCTAACATATTGAGTTGAAGTTTCCTTTGGGTACCAGCTTTATCAAGATCAAAGTTCAATTTCTTAACAGCCTAATGAGTACGATGTTCTAACTCTACAGGTAGATGACAAGCTTTACCTTACACAAGTCTATAAGGGGACATGCTAATATGAGTTTTGTATGCAATTCTATAGGCCCACAAAGCATCATTTAAACGTAAATACCAATCTTTCCTAGTAGGATTAACAATCTTTTCAAGAATATTCTTGATTTCCTATTGGAAACTTCTACTTGGCCACCGGTCGAGGATGGTATGGTGTTGTTACCTTATGAGTGATTCCATACTTGCGCATAAGTGTTTCCAAAGGTCTATTGCAAAAATGAGTACCACCATCACTGATTATTTCTCTAGATGTTCCAAAACGAGAGAAAATGTTTTCTTTATGAAAAGAAAGAACTACTTTATGGTCATTTGTGTTGGAGGCAATGGCTTCTACCCACTTGGAGACATATTCAACAGCAACAAGAATGTATAACTTACCTTCAGAGTTAGGAAAGGGACCCATGAAATCAATACCCCATACATCAAACAATTCAACAATCAAAATAGGTTGTAAGGGCATCATGTTTCTTCTTGAGATACATCCTCATTTCTGGCATCGGTTGTTAGAGCATTGCTTGGTCGAACTCGCATGCGTTACTATCTCAAGCATGTTTGTCAATGTTAGTGATCAAAACTATAAATCTTTATTTCTAGCCTATTATAGCTAAAGGTCTCGGACTAGGATAGAAAGTGTAGTTGAGCTCAAGACTCCATGGCATTCATCATACAAGAAGAAGGACTACTCAAGGAACTGGTGGAACTTCATCGACTAAAAGGTATGTGGAGACTTGAACTTATCTGTCACTCAAAATTTTATTTACTATATCTCCTATTCTTGAGACAAAAGTCGTTTTGATATATAGACTTTTATTATACACATTTGCTATTTCGAGCCGAGTTTAACTTTGCCTATCTATTTCTCGAAATATGTGTTGGTAAGCTTTCGCTTTAGCCAAATTCATCTTAAACTAGTGATGAATGTCATGTTATGTTTCAATCACTTTGAAAATTGCTCGACGAAAAATGAATGCAGTGAATAACGGCTATATAACGTCCTCTCGAGAATGTTTCAATGATTGAAATGAGAGTTTAGATTACATAACCTTTGGTAGGATATAAGCATTGTTGTGGAAACACATATATGTATAAGTCCTTATTCCTTGAACCAAAGTTTGCTAACTTTTTTGATCAAAGAAACGGAATATGGCGTGAGCCAAGTCCGCGAACTCAGTCCGCTAACCGGGCGGAAGTTCTCGACCCGAGAATTTATCTTTAGAGTTTGTGAACTCCTTCCGCGAGCTTAAGTCCGCGAACTTGAGTAGGTTATATCTAAAATCGGTTGTTCTTGAACTCATGTTTATATAAACTAAGGAATGCTTTTTGCAAACCGTGGCTATAAAGTTCATGAACCGATTCGAGTGAATCAAACCGTTTTGCTTCGATTGTGTCTTGTGTAGTTACATAAGATCTAAGCAATTGAACAACTCTCTAACTAGTTCATTTGAGTCATTTGAACTAGTTATAGTGAAGAAGAATATGGTTGATATGAAAGTGATCATATGGCTAACCATTTGGTTAACTATTGTTGAACTAACAAATGTTAATGTTTGGGAACGGTTACATAAAACCAAAATTGGACATTTCATTTGTGTGTAACAAGCTAAGGTTTCGATCCAACGGTTGAGAAATATTAACTTGAATCTAATAAGGTTTTCATCTAACGGTGAATATCGAATGCTTTGTTACCAAGCTAACATTGATTGCAAACCCTCATTTGAAAGACTATTTAAGGGAGAACTCTAGCAACTGGAAACCTAATCCCCACACCTTTGATAGGTGTAGAATACACCGTATTTACTATCTAGAGTTTATGCTTTCTCTGCTATTTTTCTTCTAAATTATGTATTTTACGCTTGTTTTGAGTCTTATAGCTACTATGGAGTCGCATGGACGAAAAGAAGAAGAAATCACCCAGTTTGAGCAAAAAGGGAGAAATTTATCATTTTATAGGCAGACACTAAAAGGAGCCCGGTCAAGGTTAAGGGGCAACCCTATTTGAAGGAGTACTAAATACAAATCAGCTGAGGATAAGGGGCTGGAAACTTTGGCTAGCCCTTATCCAGAAGGTGGGTGTGCTGTTAGCACCCAAATCCAACCTAACCCTAGAATCGAGAAGATATCTTCTCTTAATCATTCTTACACACCACATGAAATTGAGAAAAAGCGGCCGCTCATCAGAATCGAGAGAGAGAAGTAAACTTGAGAGTTGTTGCTGATCGAGAAATAGATCGAATCGAGAGACAAGGTAGGAATTGGTGGTTGTTCATATGAGTCTGTGAAGTTAAGGAGATGGTGGCGGTCTCTGGTGGTGTTAGAATTAATGGAAATTAGGGGTTTGTGATGTTGTGAAGATGAATTTACAGGGAAGATGAGATTGAGAGATGATGAGTCGAGATGGCTTCGAATTGATGAAATTAATGGAAGATGCTCTACTGGAATTCTTACAGAAAGAAGAAATGATGGGTTGGTGGTTGCTGTTGAGAAGAAATCAAGGACTGAGTCGTGTTCCTGTGGAAGTCAAGGGAGAATGAATGGTTGTTGATTACGGCGGTGAGAACCGATTTGAGAGGAAAAACAATGGGTTTGTGGTAATTGTCAAAATTGATCTCCAATTTAGGGTTTTTTGAGGACATGAAGTGATCAACAGATGAGAAGAATCGATAATGGTGGTCGCTGTAATGGGTTCATATGAAGATTGATTGTAAGAAAGGGGATCTGGTTGATGTGATAATGGGTAATGTTCAGATTGCGATTTGGTTCAAGGCTATTTTAATTGAAGAAGGAATTGGAGATACAGAGAATAGTATTGATGCTACAACTGATGAATGCTTGGAACTATGAATGATTCATTAGATTATGCTAGGTTCTTAACAGGAGAAGACCAAAAAGAGGCTTGAATTTGGCCTGAGAAATGCCCAGAAAACAAAAGAAACTCTGTCGGATTCTCTACTCCAACGAGTTAACCCAAGATGCGGCCGATGAGCCGATTCAACCAATCCAGATTAGACCAATCGTTGAGTTAGAAGCTGACTCAGTAGCTGACTTCCCTTACTTTGACCCAGTGGACTAACTGTTTGACCCTTTTGACTTATTATCTCCGATTTTATCGTAACGGAATATTCCGTCGATGGAGAAGTATATCCAAAGGACCTGCGGCGACTTTTTCCGGCCGGATTCCGGTGAACTCTGTGGACTTTTTCAGGCGACCAAAATTGCAAAATTTTGTGTGAATTTCTCTCATGGGTGTGAAGACTTGGGTTTGGAATTGGATGGAGAATTTGGTTCAAATTTGGAAAGAGAAGATGGAAGATTTGAGAAAGACTTGAACTTGGAAATTGAATTATTATGGAATGAGGATTCTATTCCTTGGAAGATTTGGAGAACATTGAAGCCTATAAATAGAGAAGTTCTCTACACACTTTGACACACCTTTTTACACACACAACACTTGTGTTTTTGCTTGCTTTTCAAAATTCTTCTTTTAATTATTTGTGTGAACTTCAAAAATTCTCCTTTTAATTATTTGTGTGAATTTCAAAAACATGAGTAGCTAATTTTCTTATTGATTGAGGATGAATTCCTAGTTCTTAATATATGATTTGAGTTATGTTTTCAATTCTATCTTGAAGTTTTTCACATGATTATCGCTTGTTTTTACTAATAGGAATGTTTATTCATTCATGATTGATTGATAGATTGTTTGGGTGGCCAACTAAATTGATTTGTTAATTGATCTAAAGCTAGTGAAAGTTAGGGGATAAGTAATCGTTTCTTGACTCTTTACATAAGTAGCAAACACGAGACCTTGCAGGAGGGATTCGTGGAGCAATTGTGTGTGAAAACAACGTTAGCAAGTAGACCTTGATCTAAGAGTCTAACTACTAATATCAACCTAATAAGTTCATAAATCTCAATGCGTTTATTTAAATTACATCTAGAGTGATCTACTACTAGGTGGTTTGGTAAATAGAATCCGGTAGTCGAGAACTTCCGTATCCGGTGATACGAGGGATTTAGGGGTTTAAATACTGATCTAGTTGCTTTACCTACGGTTGGTGATAATCTGTGACCAATAAAAAGTGGAAAAGAACATAACTTGAATCATTGTTTTGCAACGAAGAAGGATTCCCTGATCTTGTCTCTCTTATTGATTTCAACTTTACCTTTGAATTGTTTTGTTTATTTTCTTTGCTTTACAACCCCCCTTTTGTGACAATTTTTACAACTAAGAATCTCTTGCTCCTCGTGGGAACGAACTTGATTACACTATATTACTTGTTAATTAGGTGGAAAAATATTAATAAATTTATTGTGGTTACGACACGCATCAAATTTTGGCGCCGCTGCCGGGGAGCAGCGGACGATTTTAGTTGTTTTTATTTTTCTTTTTGCTTTATTCTTGCTTTGTTAGATTCTATATTGTATCTAACTTAGTTTTTGAGAATCTTGTTTCAGGTGTTATACCTTTGGTGAATGCTTAAAAAGGGCAGACTGAGTCCAATACGTCTTCGATCCCAAGCACTCAACTAAAGGATTTCATTCGAGCGTTAACACTCGCTTCCTCCTTCTTCATCAAGTGAGTTCAGATTCGGACAAAGAGGAAGAAGCAATGGCTGAACGTACACTCAAGGACCTAGCTTCTCACAAGCTCGATACACAACAATGGTGTATCCAAACTAACTCAACCTTCGAGATCAAGCCTGGGTTGATTAGAGAGTTACCAAAGTTTCATGGCATGGTGAATGAAGATCCAAACAAACATCTTATGGACTTCTATACCATAGTTATGGTCATGCTTCCACCGGAGACTAATACGGATGGAGCAATGTTGAAAGCTTTCCCGTTTTCTTTGGCGGGCAATGCTAAGGAATGGTTGTATTATTTGCCTTCCTAAGTATCACAATTTGGAATGGGATGAAGAAACTTTTCCTCGAGAGATATTTTCCTGCATCCAAAGCTACTCAAATTCGCAAGGAGATTTGTGGGTTGAAGCAACATGTGGGAGAGTCATTGTATGAATGTTGGGAGCGATACAAGAGGTTGGTGGCAAGCTGTCCACACCATTAATTCAGCGATGTTATGATACTCCAATACTTCTACGAAGCTCTCCACCCAAGTGATAGGTATCTTCTTGGCCGCTGGTGGTGGTGCACTAGTGAACAAGACGGTGACCCAAGCTACCGAGTTGATTGAAAGTATGGCTGGAAACTTCGCAACAATTCTACACAAGAGATGAACCAATGGTTAGGCGAGTGCATGAAGTTAGTGATTCATCTTCACATCTTGATCAAAGGATGGGTAACATGGAGATAATGATTCAAATGATGGCCGCGGTAATTATTCCGGATGGTGAGACCGAACAAGTAAATGCTTTATATCCAAATCAAAGGCCAAGGTACGATCCATACTCCAATACCTATAATCCCGGTTGGAAGGATCATCCCAACTTTAGTTATGCAAACAAGCAAGCGGCGGCTCCTAATCCATATGCGCAACAAGGTGGTTTCCAAGAATCACGCTTCCAACCTCAACAACAATTCCAACCACAACAAGTCAAGGAGCGTGATTCTTCGAATGCTGACAAGCTCAATGCATTAATGCAAGGTATGCAAGGTCTTACTTCTATGTTACAACAAAGCCAACAAAAGAATGAATCGGCCATCAAGGATTTACAAACTCAAATGGGACAATTGGCGACCGATGTAAACCTATTGAAATCTCAAGCATCCACAAAGCTTCCTTCACAACCATTTGTGAATCCAAGAGAGAATGTTAATGCGGTTACTTTAAGAAGTGGAAGACAAGTGGAGGGTCCAAGTCATCATGAAGAAGCTAGTGAAGAGGTAGTCAAAGACAAGGAGGAAGCCGCACCAAAGGAGAATTCAACATCAACCAACCAATCCAAGGAACCGGTTCCTACCTTCTCTACTCCACCTCCTTTTCCTAGTCGTTTTGCTAAATCCAAGAAAGAAGCTCAAGACAAGGCACTCATGGATATCTTCAAGAAGATTGAAATCAACATCCCATTCATCGAGGCCATCAAGACAATGCCAAGGTATGCAAAGTTCATGAAGGAATTATGCACAAAGAAGGATAGGTTGCTTGATAATGGAATTACTAAAGTTGGCAAGAGTGCGTCGGCTATGCTATTGAAGAAGATGCCTACAAAGTGCACGGATCCCGGTGGTTTCACGGTGCCAATTACTATTGGTACTAAAAGGTTTGAACATGCTTTACTTGACTTGGGAGCTTCCATTAGTGTCATGTCGGCCGAAATATATGACTCCTTGAATCTTGGACCTTTGAAAGAGACAAGAGTTATTATCCAATTAGCAAACAAGTCTAACATATATCCAAAGGGACTTGTAGAAGACGTGCTAGTGCAAGTGAATGAGCTAATTTTTCCGGTTGATTTCTTCGTGGTGGATATGGACAACAATGAGAACCGATCATCTACTTCTTTACTTCTTGGGAGGCCATTTATGAAAAACACAAAGACGAAGATTGATGTTGATAAGGGTACACTCACTATGGAATTTGACAAGGAGATAATACACTTTAATATATTTGTAGCCATGCGCTACCCGAGTGATGTGCATTCCGTTTACTCCATTGATGTGGTTAGTTCATTAGCGCAACAAATGGTGGAATTGAGTCAAGAGGATGAACTTGATGTGGTGTTGCAAAAGAGCATTGAATTGGACATCCACGGATTGTTTAACTTGGATGTTGAAATCTCCAAGGAATTGGTGGAGATGTGTGGTGCCTTGGCGACATTGCAAGAAGCTAAAAAGGGTAATGTTTCATATATTTCTTTACCCATGAATGATGAAATACTTGTACCATCTATTGTGAAGGCGCCTAAACTAGAATTGAATCCACTTCCGGACCATTTGAAGTATGCTTTCTTGGGAGATGGAGATGAGCTTCCGGTGATTATTGCAAAGAACCTCATACCGGTACAAGAAGACCGTTTGCTTAGAGTCTTGAAAGAGCACAAAACGGCTATTGGGTGGATAATTGCGGATATCAAAGGCATTAGTCCATCCATGTGCATGCATAGGATTCTAATGGAAGAGAACGTGAAGCCGGTACGTGATGCTCAACGTAGGCTTAATCCTCCCATGATGGAGGTTGTGAAGAAAGAGATACTCAAATTGCTAAGTGTGGGGGTAATCTACCCAATTTCCGATAGCAAGTGGGTTAGTCCGGTACAAGTGGTACCAAAGAAGTCCGGTGTTATGGTTGTTCGAAATCAAGACGATGAACTTGTTCCTACAAGAGTTCAAACCGGTTGAAGAGTGTGCATTGATTATAGAAAGCTTAATTCCACAACCCGAAAGGATCACTTTCCTTTACCTTTCATTGATCAAATGTTGGAGCGGTTAGCGGGGCATTCTCATTATTGTTTCTTAGACGGTTATTCGGGATACAATCAAATTGTTATTGCACCGGAGGACCAAGACAAGACCACTTTCACTTGTCCGTTTGGAACATTTGCATATAGACGGATGCCGTTTGGCCTTTGCAATGCACCGGCTACTTTCCAAAGATGCATGGTAAGTATATTCTCGGATTATGTGGAGCGCATCATCGAGGTATTTATGGATGACTTTAGTGTTTATGGCAATTCTTTTGATAGTTGTTTAAACAACCTTGAACTAGTTCTTAAACGATGCATAGACACAAACCTTGTCCTTAATTGGGAGAAATGTCACTTTATGGTAAACCACGACATAGTACTTGGTCACATTGTGTCCTCTCGAGGGCTCGAAGTGGACAAGTCAAAGATAGATTTAATAAGAAACTTACAATATCCCACTTCGGTGAGGAAAATCCGTTCTTTTCTTGGCCATGCAGGTTTCTATAGGAGGTTTATCAAGGATTTCTCCAAAATCTCCATGCCGATATGCAAGTTATTACAAAAGGAGGTACCTTTTGACTTCAACAAGGAATGCAAGGATGCTTTTGACAAATTGAAGGAAATGTTGACAAGTGCGCCAATTATCAAATCACCGGATTGGAATCTTCCATTTGAATTAATGTGTGATGCTAGTGATTATGCGGTTGGAGCCGTTTTGGGTCAAAGAGTGGACAAGTTGTCCCATGTTATCTATTATGCATCTAGGACCCTTAATGATGCACAAATCAACTATTCTACCACGGAGAAGGAGTTATTGGCTATAGTATTTGCATTGGAAAAATTTCGATCATACTTGGTGGGTACAAAGGTTATTGTGTATTCCGATCATGCCGCACTAAGACACTTAATAAAGAAGAAAGAAGCTAAGCCAAGACTAATCCGGTGGATCCTATTGCTACAAGAGTTCGACATAGAAATTCGAGACAAGAGAGGTGTGGAGAATACCGTTGCGGATCATCTTAGTAGACTTGTTATGTCTCAAGAAGAACTTCCATTACAAGATCGCTTTCCGGACGAACAACTTTTCTCCATGGAAGAATCAACACCTTGGTACGCGGATATAGTGAATTACTTGGTGACAAGGAAGGTACCTAGTACAATGTCTAACTTACAAAAGATGAAACTTAAGAAGGTAGCTAAGCAATATGTGTGGGATGAACCATATTTATGGAAATATGGCGTTGATCAAATAATACGAAGGTGCGTACCTAACTCAAATTTCAATCCATTCTCTCCTTTTGTCACACTTTTGCTTGTGGTGGCCATTTTGGTTCTAAACGCACCGCTCTCAAAGTTCTCGAGAGTGGATTTTATTGGCCCACCTTGTTTGAAGATTCATATGTTTTTGTAAATCGTGTGATAGATGTCAACGAACGGGCAATCTAGGTGCTCGAAATCAAATGCCACTCACACCAATTCTCGCCGTTGAGATTTTGATGTGTGGGGTATCGATTTTATGGGCCCTTTTGTCAATTCGAATGGAAACTTTTATATACTTCTTGCCGTAGATTATGTTTCGAAATGGGTGGAAGCTAGAGCCACCAAAACTAATGACACTCAAGTTGTTTGTGATTTTGTAAGAGAAAGCATATTCACAAGGCATGGTACACCAAGAGTGGTAATAAGCGATGGAGGCTCACATTTCAAGAAGGCTTTCCACGCTCTCCTCAAGAAGTACAACATAACACACAAAATTGGTACGCCTTACCATCCACAAACTAGTGGACAAGCGGAAATTTCAAATCGTGAGATCAAGTCCATTCTTGAGAAAACGGTGAATACAACAAGGAAAGATTGGAGCTTTAAGATCAATGATGCACTTTGGGCGTATAGAACGGCGTATAAGACACCGATTGGTATGTCTCCATATCGGTTGGTTTATGGTTAGGCTTGTCATCTTCCGGTTGAACTTGAACATAAGGACTATTTGGCGATAAAGAAGTGAAACATGGAGTATGATGAAGCGGTGAAACAAAGGAAGTTACAACTAAATGAGCTAGAGGAGATACGTAATGATTCTTACGAGAGTGCCCGTATTTACAAGGAAAAGACTAAGCTTTTTCATGACAAGATGATTTCTCGTAAAAGCTTCATCGTGGGACAAAAAGTCCTTTTATATCATTCTCGCCTTAAACTATTTCCTGGAAAGTTAAGGTCTCGTTGGATTGGACCATATGTTGTTACTAATGTTTTCCTCATGGTGCAGTTGAAATTACTAGTCTTAGAGACAATTCGGTTTCCAAGGTCAACGGCCATAGATTGAAGCCATACTATGAGAACATCGCTTATGTGAATTTGGATGAACTTCTATTTGGAGATTCACTCTCTCTGGAGGAGTAATGTGCATCAAAGAGCTAAGTCGGGCCGTCGACTTTAAAACAAGCGCTTAATGGGAGGCAACCCATAGGTTTTGTATTTCTTATCCTTTTTCTTTTTCTTTTTGTTTATTTTTCTTATTCCATATCATGTTAAAATTTCCCACCTTGATTTTACTAGGATGATTCAATTACATTGAGGACAATGTAAGGTTTAAGTGTGGGGGAGTGGTTAAGCATGTATTTAAAAAAAAAAAAAAGTTTTACATAAACCTTCAACTTGTAGAGATTTTAGAGTCACTAGCATACTTCTAGGTATGTTTACATAGAGAATTCTGACCGACATAATTGAACTTGGAAGTGTTAGGGAACTACATTCGGATTTCTTAGAGTGTTAAATAATGGATTTAATCATGCCGGTGATGCAAATTAGGAGCAGGGAGAAATGCATTATTAGAGTTGCTGATCAATCATTAGTGGAGACTACCCGTATTTATATCATGTGAGGCACCGACCAAATATTCTTTGTAGCTGACTAAAGAGCTTTCTTTTGAGTGTGTGTCACCGTACGTTAATTCCGGGTAGAATGGTGAGCTACCCAACCTCCCACCAATAGAAACACTACTATTTGATCTCTTGAGTGATAATTTTGTCAATCATGAGGGTGACGTCTATAGATGAAAGCCTCCTTCTTGTAGTTCGATTTGCATTAGCACCATTCTCTCCACAACAACGGATCCATAGAAACACCATCATCATCAACAAGGAGCGACATCAAAATCTACAAGGAAAGTTGAAGAAGTTCAAGGTTTACAAGCAACGGAAGAGAAAAAGAGCAAATTTCAAATTCAAATAAAGCAACACAAAGAGCAAATTTTTACATATATGTTGACGACTTACAATACAATGAGGTAATTCTACATCCAAGTATAAAGACTTATTCACAAGAGCGAAGAAAAATCAAAAGGTGAGAATTGTTGAAGTTTATGATTTCGAGATGATACAAGTTGTGAAGAATCAAATGGTAAAATACTTCTCCCACGGCCACAGTTTGTTTTATTTTCATTTTGTTTTGTATTTTATTTCTCTTGTTAAAAAAAAAATAATTAAAAAAAATAATTAAAAAAAAAAAAATGAGACAAGAGAAAAATTTATCATTGTTTTTATTTTTATTTAATAAGTCGTGGGGAAGGAAAATATATAAGGAAGTTTCAAGCGACAAGGATTTAAGGTAAAAAGAGTTACAAATTGTTAAGGATTTATGAAATTCGAGAGTTTATCACCAATAGTTGAAGCCGAAGACTTAAGACCAAGAAGATAAAGACGAGGAGCGGAAGACATTTCTATTGGATGCCGTGAGAGTGGTGTTATCATAATTAGCGATCGGATGTGAAGGTGAGTAAGTAATCTGATCCTCGATAATAATGGTTGATTTCCTTTCGTAGAGATCGTCAGAAAAATGGTTTTTCAAAATGTTAAAAGATGTGGGTTTTAAAATATTTGGAAGTTGTCCTTCCCAAAGATTCAACGTGTTGCAGGAATTCTCTCTTCATTCCTACATGCACACATGTGAGACCCATAAAAAAGCCGTCTTTTTGAGTGCAATTATCATAAAATCCTTTTTGGTGAGGCAGAAGTCGAGGCGAAATGCTTATTGATCATTCCCAAACACGCGTTCTCTCATTATGGCGTGGTTATTTATCACTCAACATTTAAGAATGAGAATATGTTCTTTAGTATTTCTAACTTCTTATTACTAGCATGCGAAACTCTATGTCCTCATAGCTCTTTGGATTCTTGGGACGCTGGAACGCTTGCACGCTTTGAAGTTGTAAGTTTTAGTTTGATTTGCTCGAGGACTAGCAAAGTCTAAGTGTGGGGGGAATTTGATAGGTGTAGAATACACCGTATTTACTATCTAGAGTTTATGCTTTATCTGCTATTTTTCTTGTAAATTATGTATTTTACGCTTGTTTTGAGTCTTATAGCTACTATGGAGTCGCACTGAGACGAAAAGAAGAAGAAATCTCCCAGTTTGAGCAAAAAAGGAGAAATTTATCATTTTATAGGCAGACACTAAAAGGAGCCCGGTCAAGGTTAAGGGGCAACCCTATTTGAAGGAGTACTAAATACAAATCAGCTGAGGATAAGGGGCTGGAAACTTTGGCTAGCCCTTATCCAGAAGGTGGGTGTGCTGTTAGCACCCAAATCCAACCTAACCCGGGCTGGAAACTTTGTGAAGATGAATTTACAGGGAAGATGAGATTGAGAGATGATGAGTCGAGATGGCTGGTTGAATTGATGAAATTAATGGAAGATGCTCTCTTTAATGAATTCTTTTGTGATGAGAAAGAAGATATGATGGGTTGGTGGTTGCTATTGAGAAGAAATCAAGGATTGAGTCGTGTTCCTGTGGAAGTCAAGGGAGAATGAATGGTTGTTGATTCTGAGCAGTGAGAACTGGTTTCAGAGAAGAAAGAATGGGTTTGTGGTAATTGTCGAAATTGATCTCAAATTTAGGGTTTTGCTGTGGACATGAAGTGATCAACAGATGTGAAGAATCGATAATGGTGGTCGATGTAATGGGTTCATATGAAGATTGATTATAAGAAAGGGGATCTGGTTGATGTGATAATGGGTAATGTGCAGATTGCGATTTGGTTCAAGGATGTTTCAATTGAAGAAGGAATTGGAGATACAGAGAATAGTATTGATGCTACCACTGATGAATGCTTGGAACTATGAATGATTCATTAGATTATGCTAGGTTCTTAACAGGAGAAGACCAAAAAGAGGCCTGAATTTGGCCTGAGAAATGCCCGAAAACAAAAGAAACTCTGTCGGATTTTCTACTCCAACGAGTTAACTCGTCGGCCCGATAATCCAGATTCAACCCAATCCCGATTAGACCAATCAGCCGAGTTAGAAGCTGACTCAGTAGCTGACTTCCCTTCCTTTGACCTAGTGGACTAACTGTTTGACCCTTTTGACCGTTATCTCTGACGGTATCGTAACGGAATATTCCGTCGACGGAGAAGTATATCCAGTGACCGGCGGCGACTTTTCTGGCCGGATTCCGGTGAACTCCAGGGACTTTTCAGGCGACCAAAATTGCAGAATTTTGTGTGAATTTCTCTCATGGGTGTGAAGACTTGGGTTTGGAATTGGATGGAGAATTTGGTTCAAATTTGGAAAGAGAAGATGGAAGATTTGAGAAAGACTTGAATTTGGAAATTGAATTATTATGGAATGAAGATTCTATTCCTTGGAAGATTTGGAGAGCATTGAAGCCTATAAATAGAGAAGTTCTCTACACACTTTGACACACCTTTTTACACACAACACTTGTGTTTTTGCTTGCTTTTCAAAATTCTTCTTTTAATTATTTGTGTGAACTTCAAAAATTCTCCTTTTAATTATTTGTGTGAATTTCAAAAACATGAGTAGATAATTTTCTTATCGATTGAGGATGAATTCCTAGTTCTTAATATATGATTTGAGTTATGTTTTCAATTCTATCTTGAAGTTTTTCACATGATTATCGCTTGTTTTTACTAATAGGAATGTTTATTCATTCATGATTGATTGATAGATTATTTGGGTGGCCAACTAAATTGATTTGTTAATTGATCTAAAGCTAGTGAAAGTTAGGGGATAAGTAATCGTTTATTGACTCTTTACATAAGTAGAAAACAAGAGACCTTGCGGAGGGATTCCGTGGAGCAATTGTGTGTGAAAACAACGTTAGCAAGTAGACCTTGATCTAAGAGTCTAACTACTAATAAGTTCATAAATCTTAATGCGTTTATTTAAATTACATCTAGAGTGATCTACTACTAGGTGGTTTGGTAAATAGAATCCGGTAGTCGAGAACTTCCGTATCCGGTGATACGAGGGATTTAGGGGTTTAGCACTGATCTAGTTGCTTTACCTACGGTTGGTGATAATCTGTGACCAATAAAAAGTGGAAAAGAACATAACTTGAATCATTGTTTTGCAACGAAGAAGGATTCCCTGATCTTGTCTCTCTTATTGATTTGAACTTTACCTTTGAATTGCTTTGTTTATTTTCTTTGCTTTATAACCCCCCTTTTGTGAATTTTTTTACAACTAAGAATCTCTTGCTCCTCTTGGGAACGAACTTGATTACACTATATTACTTGTTAATTAGGTGAAAAAATATTAATTAATTTGTTGTGGTTACGACACGCATCAACCTTACGTGTGATACTAGTTGCATAAGCTAGAGTCGATTTTCCTTTAACTGTGTGTTTTCTTCTCTAAACCAGGTTAACGACTTAAAGACTTCATTGGGATTGTAAAGCCAGACCGATACTACTTTTCTTGTAGTTGTGTGATCTGATCTTGCTGTTTCTATCGTACGAGTACAATTGTAATAATTGGCTTGAGATTTATATCTCCGATAGGCAAGATAGAAAAGAAATCACAAACACTTCGTCTCATCGTTTGTGATTCTGCAATACCTTTTTCACTGCGTCGATTAAGATTATTGTGAGGTGTTTGATAATACTAGGTTGTTCTTCAGGAATATAAGTCCGGGTTATCAATTGGTTCCTGTTCACCTTGATTTATCAAAAGACAGAACAAAAACTCGTAGGTATATTCGTGGGAGACGGATTTATCTATTACCAGTAGACTTTTACCGTGTGATACAGATTTGTTTATTAAAGTCTTCGACTTTGGGTCGTAGCAACTCTTAGTTGTGGGTGAGATCAGCTAAGGGAATCAAGTACGTAGCATCCCGTTGGGATCAGAGGCGTAGGAGCATAACTGTACCTTGGATCAATGTGAGATTGATTGGGGTTCAACTACAGTCCAGACCGAAGTTAATTTGGAGTAGGCTAGTGTCTGTAGCGGCTTAATACAGTGTGTGTTTAATCTGGACTAGGTCTCGGGGTTTTTCTGCATTTGCGGTTTCCTCGTTAACAAAATTTTGGTGTCTGTGTTATTTCTATTCCGCATTATATTTGTTTATATAATTGAAATATCACAGGTTGTGCGTTGTTTAATCAATTAGAATATCCAACGTTTTGGTTGTTGATTTAAATTGATTGACACTTGGATATTGGTCTTTGGTACCATCCAAGTTATCACTCTTTGATAAAGACTTCATGATTTCTATTTGCTTGAGTAAAGATCAAATCGAGAGATTGAGATATAAACTCTTTGATATACTTTTCTCTAGATTGAGTCTGATTTGTCTAGTTGATTCTCTAGAAAGTATCTTGGAGTTTGTCCATACTGATTGCTAAAGCGAAATATTGGGTGTGGTTGTTGTACCCCCGCTTTTCATTGGTCACAAGCAACACTGAAATGCATGACTAACTTTGAACAATGATGGCCAATAGAAACCACTCTGCAAGATCTTTGCAGCAGTTTTCTTAGCGCTAAAATGGCCTCCACATGCATGGTCATGACAGAAAGAGATGACATATCTTTGTTCCGAGTTGGTGACGTATCTCCTAATGAGTTGGTCAGGGAAATATTTAAACAAGTATGGGTCATCCCAAAAGAAATATTTCACTTTAGCCAAGAATTTAGAACGGTCTTGTCTAGACCAATGCAAGGGCATTCTACCAGTAGCAAGGTAGTTAACAATATCAGCAAACCAAGGCATTTCAGATATAAACATCAATTGTTCGTCAGGGAATGATTCTCTAATAAGCAAGATTCATCAACAGATTCAACATTTAACCTGGAAAAGTGATCAACAACAACCTATTCAGACCCTTTCTTATCTCGAATTTCGAAATTGAACTCTTGTAACAAGAGTATCCATCGAATTAGACGAGATTTAGCA
This sequence comes from Papaver armeniacum, assembly GCA_023531295.1. NCBI lineage: Eukaryota > Viridiplantae > Streptophyta > Magnoliopsida > Ranunculales > Papaveraceae > Papaver > Papaver armeniacum. The sequence continues at coordinate 87,734 of JAJJWW010011540.1, read as the reverse complement.
TCTTTTTTAAACAAAAGATATTTCAATGCAGCATGGTCAGAATATATGATGACTTTAGACCCTATCAAATAAGATCGAAACTTATCTAATGCAAACACAACAGCCAGTAATTCTTTCTCAGTTGTTGAATAATTTAGTTGAGCATCATTAAGTGTTTTACTAGCATGGCAGATCACATAAGGGAGTTTGTCTATTCGCTGACCTAAAACAGCTCCTACAGCATAGTCAGACGCATCACACATAATTTCAGACAGTAAGGTCCAGTCGGGTGGTCTGACTATAGGGGAAGATATGAGAAGAGCTTTCAATTGCTCCCATGCTTCCTTACAAGCGTCATCAAAGACAAATGCAACATATTTTGCAAGAAGACTACACAAGGGTCTTGAAATTTTACTAAAGTTTTTGATGAATCGACGGTAAAAACCGGCATGGCCCAAGAATGACCTTATCTCCCTCACAGAGCGAGGTTGTTGAGGTAAGTGTTGAATGAGATCAACTTTGGCTTTGTCCACTTCTATGCCGTTTTCAGAAATAATATGCCCTAGAACGATGCCTGAGTTAACCATGAAATGACATTTTCCCCAGTTTAAAACCAAATTCTTTTCTTTACATCGAATCAACACAAGAGTAAGATGATGCAAACATTCATCAAATGAAGACCCAAATACAGAAAAATCATCCATGAAAATTGTGACGCCCCAACTCTTAAACTTGCTTAGCTAATAGGATTACATCGTAATTGAAACATCAAATCTAGATTATTGATTTCAAGAACCAAAACTACATAAGCTAATCCCAAGACAAAACCCATACACTATGGCATTATACGAAATGAAGATCTCTCAAGTGATATGAATATAATAATGTGTTGTTTTACAAAATAAGGAAAGAAACATAAAATGAAATAAATACAAATGTTTAGATTCGTTAAAGCTTTAAGCTATACGTAAACGGATATCTTCGCGCGCACCATTTCTTCTGATTATATGAAAACTGAAGTGGGAACGAGTGAGCACATCATCCCAAAGGGGTGCCCAATGGAAACATATAACTCTCAGGTAATCACTAACATGCTCACAGTTCCAAAGAATAACAATTTAAGAAACAAGAAGAGAATAAACATTCGTTAAGTCATGCATCATGAAGCAAGTGTTACTCTACCTCGCCAAACTCATTGGAGAAGACGACGCGAGAGCAACCCCAATCAATAATGATAATATCGTCCACATAAAGTGTCCGCCCAAGTCATGATTCAGAATATTACCATCAAGACCGGAAAGTTAGACAAACAAGCCTGATATGCCGACGAGTGATTTCCCCAAAGTAAATAATATATATAATATTTAATCGGCTTACCCCGACATACTAACGTAATATTCAACCGGATTTCCCCAACCTACTAACATAATAAAATTAAAATGTGTAATATTCAACCGGCTTTCCCCGATCCACTAAGAAAGTAAGGTGCGTAATATTCAACCGGCTTTCCCCGGCCTACATAGAACTTAGCAAGAAGCCGTGGGGAAAACACGGTCAATCCTTGCGAGGAAATCACACAATGCATACTGACCACACACAGTTAAATTCATTACAAACAATTAAGAATAATATGCATACGAGTGTTCTCCCCATGTATAAATTATAAGTAATATGCGACCGGCTTTCCCCGGCCTTCTAAAAAGTAAAGTGCGTAATATTCAACCGTGCGTAATATTCAACCGGCTTTCCCGGCCTACATAGAACTTAGCAAGGATCTGTGGGGAAACCACATGCACTCCTTGCGAGGAAATCACACTACACACATTACACACACATCAGAATTCACATAACACATGCACATAGAACAGTACAAGCACACCATGCTCACAAATGGAAGTAACTTAATGATTACAAGAAGGTTACAAAGTTCCCACCTGATTGATGACATGCCATGCCTACCTCGAGATCCACGATCCACTGGTTCATCTTTTGAATCGATCGTTGTTAATATAGACTAATTGTTAATCACACAAGCAATCTAAGAAATTAGCCAAATGGCTCAAACAAGGTTCATAACAAGTCTATCTAATGGTTCTAAACCCATTTATAGTTCCACACATATTCATTCTCTAACTTTAGCATATCTAAGGTTTACTAATTCAATTAGATTGGTTATATAATCCGTTAGATAAGTCTTAAGGAGATCTACAACTACTTTGTAGAGGGAACCAAAGGATAACTCGGACCTTAAATGTCCAATTTATCAAAATACCAATACTAGTCTTAAGCCCAAGTCCACTACACAAGCCCATTAAACTAAAGCCATGTCCATCTGAGTAAAGTAACGGTCAATAACAGTCAAAGGGTCAATTAACAGTCAACGTCTAAAGTCATGGTCAAGTCCAGGTCAAATGATCAAAGTCAATTGGTCAAGTCTAAATCGGTCAACTAAGTCTGCTCAAGATAGGTCAAGATAGGGAACTCAGGTCAAGATAGGGAACTCAGGTCAAGATAGGGAAACTCAGTGAGTAATCACCGATTCAACTCAGTCAGATTAACTGAGTCAGACACACAGAATCAGTCAGATGATGTACAGAGCAACCACTCCCGGCTAAAGCCTTTGTGTAGGCCAGAGCCAATGCTCAGGCGCACTAATGCATAATCATTGTGCAACATAAAACAATAACACACAGCACAACAAAACTCTAATACAGACTTCATTCATCTCTTATTCTAAACATCAACAACATCAATAACAATACAATCCTAACCATCAAAACTACACAACACCACTCTCACTTGACCTGTAGATACAACTTCAGATATATCCACCACCATGATCTCATCCACAAACATCTTCAACTCAAATCCAAGATAATCCTAACTACCTCCACCAGTCCACCATATTCTATCTTAACTATTTCTGCCTCACTAACTCTATATCTGTATTACTAACAACAACTATAACTTTACAGATCAAAGTCAGTCTTCATCATCTTCTTCCACAGTTACCATTCAATTCTAACTTCATAGCCACCATCTGTATCCAATCACAATTCAATATGTGCAGTTCATTAACTAAATGCACACTCCATAGCAATAACTATCTCCTCTAGCCCAAACATTCACATCTATCATCACCACTAAGTTCGGCTCAACACCACAACCATTGCTATCTTATTTGACTAGCCAACATCCAATTCATCTTCAAGCTTCACCACCAATTCACTTCATAACTGCCCAAACCATCAACTTCATTCTATTAGAAACTTCACTTCCCCTATATCTCAATATGACTTATACTACAACCACACCTCCATCTTCCCCACTCAACAGCTCCCTACTTCATCATCCTCAAGTCACAGAACCCTAATTTTAATCCACCACCAACATCACAACAATCATTTAACATCTTCATTACAATCTGAAAATTCATCTTCTCAAACACAATTCAACAAATAGTTCAATTAAAATCCACGATCCCTAATTCAGGTTCTTATCATCTAGAAACCACTAATTGCATCTATAGAGTAATTCATCCCCCTATTCAATTTTTCAAAATACTTTAATCAAAAAAAAGAACCTAATTTCCAAATCCTTTTCCTATAGAAACTAAATTAAACCCAAAACATCTAACTAATCTTCAATTGAGAACAAACCCAAAACTAATTACTCGATTTAACAATCAAAATACACATTAATTAAACATTAGACATAAACCCTAATTTACCTTTCTTTTGATTCATCTTCAGAACGGCTTCGTCTCAATAATTTATCATCAACCCCTTAGTTCTATATTCATCAGCAACCCAATCATCTTATCAATTTCTCACGAACATCATTCGAGTCCAGAAAAACCCTTAAATTTAATTTGCAGCTGCAACACTTCTTCTCATCCACGAGCTCAAACAACCACGAAACATCTCCATCACCTTCGGATCAACATACTATCGAGCTTCTAAGAATCTCTCAAAAAACTAGATCAATTCTCACGAATTGAGATCGGCGAGAAGAAAATGAGAGGCGAGCATAAGAAGTAAAGAGAAGGAAGAAAAATAAGAGAATAAATATTCTCTTCGATCTAGTTTTGAGATAATGTTATCAAAATTGATTAAGGCACCCACCAAAATGATAAGGGCAGCTCAAGTCGGTCTAAAGGCGAAAGTTGCTATTTTGCTCTTCATAATTCCCGATGATATCTTCTTAAATCCCGTGTATCCATTGGCACGTTCGAGTAGACCATCTCGCATAACTTTTCGAGATCTATCTAGTGATACTAGTTTCGTATCTAGATCGTTGTTATACTAATTCCTATTTACTAAAATCTATATTAGCTAATCGAGCCATTAACTGGGTAAATCGTTTCTTGACTGGTCTAATAACGTTGGCGTGCTTGAGGGTCCTTACATTCTCCCCACCTTATACATTTTCGTCCTTGAAAATCAATCCATACTTCTAGTCTTCAAAACTCCCCACCTTATAGAGAAAAACTATCTCCCGACTAAATGTAAGTACTGCTCATACTTACAAACGCGCGAAAAGAGAACTCATTTCAAATGAGTTCGATGCAATAAGAAATGAAACACAGACCTATACGGTTTTCTACAACTAAAATTTGTGGTTTTAGGTGCAACTAATTTAAATGCTAACAAATAGAGATCTAAGTTCCTCACACTAACTTTTTACTTGATAGATTAATGGTTCGGATATATGTAAAGCTAAATGGATTTGGGATCTATCAGAACAATTAACCTCATTAACTCTTTAGTCTTGGATGGACTACATGTAGAAAAACTATAAACTACTTATTCTCTAAATCTCTGTCAGCTTCTAACGCATAATATAATTGGTTCATCCTACAATTTTTACTTCATAAAATGCACACACAACAAGAAAAACAAATCAATCATCCAATAATCTTTTTGTTCTTGATAGCTTTTAGAAATCAAGATTTATCTCACAACCCATCTCACTTCTAAACTAATCTAGTTCACTAATTTGTATTAACTATCATCTATTGTTGCCCATGTAAGATCTAATAGTGAGCTCTGATACCAACTTGTGATGCCCCAATTCTTGAACTTGCTTAGCTAATAGGATCACATCCTAATTGAAACATCAAATCTAGATTATTGATTTCAAGAACCAAAACTACATAAGCTAATCCCAAGACAAAACCCATACACTCTGGCATTATATGAAATGAAGATCTCTCAAGTGGTATAAATATAATATTGTGTTGTTTTACAGAATAAGGAAAGAAACATAAAATAAAAGATATACAAATGTTTAGATTCGTTAAAGCTTTAAGCTATACGTAAACGGATATCTTCGCACGCACCATTTCTTATGATTATCTGAAAATTGAAGTGGGAACGAGTGAGCACATCATCCCAAAGGGGTGCCCAATGGAAACATATAACTCTCACGTAATCACTAACATGCTCACAATTCCAAAGAATAACAATTTAAGGAACAAAAAGAGAATAAACATTCGTTAAGTCATGCATCATGAAAAAAGTGTTACTATACCTCGCCAAACTTATTGGAGAAGGCGACGCGAGAGCAACCCCAATCACTAATGATAATATCGTCCACATGAAGTGTCCGCCAAAGTCATGATTCATAATATTACCATCTATACCGGAAAGTTAGACAAACAAGCCTGACATGCCGACGAGTGAATTTCCCCAAAGTAAATAATATATATATAATATTTAATCGGCTTACCCCGACCTACTGACGTAATATTCAACCGGGTTTCCCCAACCTACTAACATAATAAAATTAAAATGCGTAATATTCAACCGGCTTTCCCAGATCTACTAAGAAAGTAAGGTGCGTGATATAAAACCTTTCCTTTCCCGGCCTACATAGAACTTAGCAAGCGAAGTAGGAAAACACTAGTCACTCCTTGCGAGGAAATCACACACAATGCATCTGAGCACACACAATTAAATTCATTACAAACAATTAAGAATAATATGCATACGAGTGTTCTCCCCATGTATAAATTATAAGTAATATGCGACCGACTTTCCCCGGCCTACTAAAAAGTAAAGTGCGTAATATTCAACCGGCTTTCCCCGGCCTACATAGAACTTAGCAAGGATCTGTGGGGAAACCACATGCACTCCTTGCGAGGAAATCACACTACACACATTACACACATATCGTAATTCACATAACACATGCACATAGAACAGTAAAAGCACACCATGCTCACAAATGGAAGTAACTTAATGATTACAAGAAGGTTACAGAGTTCCAACCTGATTGATGACAGTCCATGCCTACCTCAAGATCCACGATCCACTGGTTCATCCTTTGAATCGATCGTTGTTAATATAGACTAATTGTTAATCACACAAGCAATCTAAGAAATTAGCCAAATGGCTCAAACAAGGTTCATAACAAGTCTATCTAATGGTTCTAAACCTATTTATAGTTCCACACATATTCATTCTCTAACTTTAGCATATCTTAGGTTTACTAATTCAATTAGATTGGTTATATAATCCATTAGATAAGTCTCAAGGAGATCTACAACTACTTTGTTGAGGGAACCAGAGGATAACTCAGACCTTACAGGTCCAATTTATCAAAATACCAATACTAGTCTTAAGACCAAGTCCACTACACAAGCCCATTAAACTAAAGCCAAGTCCATCTGAGTGAAGTAACGGTCAATAACAGTCAAAGGGTCAATTAACAGTCAACGTCTAAAGTCATGGTCAAGTCCAGGTCAAATGATCAAAGTCAATTGGTCAAGTCTAAATCGGTCAACTGAGTCTTCTCAGGTCAAGATAGGGAAACTCAGTGAGTAATCACCGATTCAACTCAGTCAGATTAACTGAGTCAGACACACAGAATCAGTCAGATGATGTCTGACTGAGCAACAAGGCTCCAGGCTAAAGCCTTTGTGCAGGCCAGAGCCAATGCTCATGCCAAAGCACACTAATGCACAATCATTGTGCAACATAAAATAATAACACACATCACAACAAAACTCTAATACAAACTTCATTCATCTCTTATTCTAAACATCAACAATATCAATAACAATACAATCCTAACCATCAAAACTACACGACACCACTCTCACTTCCGCTCTGTAGATACAACTTCAGATATATCCACCACCATGATCTCATCCACAAACATCTTCAACTCAAATCCAAGATAATCCTAACTACCTCCACCAGTCCACCATATTATATCTTAACTATTTCTGCCTCAATAACTCTATATCTGTATTACTAACAACAACTATAACTTTACATATCAAAGTCAGTCTTCATCATCTTCTTCCACAATTACCATTCAATTCTAACTTCATAGCCACCATCTGTATCCAATCACAATTCAATCTGTGCAGTTCATTAACTAAATGCACACTCCATAATAATAATTATCTCCTCTATCCCAAACATTCACAGCCATCATCACCACTTAGTTAAACTCCAACACCACAACCATTGTTATCTTATCTGACTAGCCAACATCCAATTCATCTTCAAGCTTCACCACCAATTCACTTCATAACTTCCCAAACCATCAACTTCATTCTATTTGAAACTTCACTTCCCCTGTATCTCAATATGACTTATACTACAACCACACCTCCATCTTCCCCAATCGACAGCTCCCAACTTCATCATCCTTAAGTCACATAACCCTAATTTTAATCCACCACATCGCAACAATCATTTAACATCTTCATTACCATCTGAAATTCATTTTCTCAAACACAATTCAACAAATAGTTCAATTAAAATCCACGATCCCTAATTTAGTTCATATACAGTCTCAGAAACCCCTAATTGCATCTATAGAGTAATTCACCCCCTATTCAATTTCTCAAAATACTTCAATCAAAAACAGGAACCCTAATTTCCAAATCCTTTTCCTATAGAAACTGAAATTAAACCCAAAACATCTAACTAATCTTCAATTGAGAACAAACCCTAAACTAATTACTCAGTTAACTATCAAAATACACATGACTTAAACATTAGACATAAACTCTAATTTACCTTTCTTTTGATTCCTCTTCAGAACAACTTCGTCTTAATAATTCATCATCAATCCCTTAGTCCTATATTCACCAGCAACCCAATCATCTTATCAATTTCTCACGAACATCATTCGAGTCCAGAAGAATACCTAAATTTAATTTGCTACCAGAACACTTCTTCTCCTCCTGAGCTCAAACAACCACGAAACATCTCCATCACCTTCGGATCAACATACTATCGAGCTTCTAAGAATCTCCCACAAAAACTAGATCAATTCTCACGAATTGAGATCGATGAGAGAAAAGGAGAGGCGAACGGTAGAAGCTAGAGATGGAAGAAAAATAAGAGAATAGATATTCTCTTCGATCCAGTTATCAAAATTGATTAAGACACCCATCCAAAATGATAAGGGCAGCTCAGGTCGGTCTTAGGCGAAAATTACTATTTTGCTCTTCAAATAATTCTGATGATATCTTCTTCGTCCGGTATCTGATTGGCACGTTCGGTAGACCACCTCGCATAACTTTTGAGATCTATCTAGTGTTACTAGTTTCGTATCTAGATCTATGTTATACTAATTTCCATTTACAAACTCGCTCGCCCTGTGGTCACACAAGTGAGGACAATCTCATTCATTTCATTTTGAACTACAGTAATGCCATACTTTTTGGGTACAACTTGAATGTGACTGGCCCACTAGCTATCTGGGGTTTGGTATATGATACCCGCATCAAGCAATTTCAGAATCTCACCCTTAAAAACATCTCTCATATTGGGGTTAAATCTCCTTTGCATTTCCCTAGATGGTTTAGTATTTTCTTCAATATTTATGTGATGCATGAAAATTATGGGACTTATACCTTTAAGGTCTGAGATGGTCCAACCTAAGGCCTCTTTATGTTCTTTAAGCACTTATAAAAGTTTACTTTCCTATTTCGTGTCTAAACATGATCAAATAATCACTTGCAAAGTATCATAAGAACCTAAGAAAGCATATTTCAAAGTATCAGGCAATGGTTTCAAATCAAGCTTAGGTGGTTCGACAAGAGATGGGCAACCTTGGAATCAGAAAGTGGAAGAGGTTCCCTCTCATGCATCATTTAGCAATGTCCATGAGAGGCATGGATTCAAGCAAAGAGTGTACTTCACTAATGTACTCCGAGCCAAAGAGATCTAAGTCAAAGTTATATAAACATGCTTGCAAAGGATCCACAGACAAAATGTCAGGCAATGAGTCTTGGATCAGACTCTCAATCATGTTAATCTCATGCAATTCATTATCATCACAATCTATGGGTTGTTGGCTAATGTTAAAAAAAAAAAAGTTCTACAGTCATGTTACCAATAGATAATTTCAACACTCCATTACGACATTTTATGATAGCATTGGACGTTGCCAAGAAAGGACGTCCTAAAATGACAGGAATGTGATTATCTGGGTTTTGCACAGGTTGAGTTTCTAACACAATGAAGTCCACATGAGAGAAAAATTTATCAACCTTGATTAGCACATCTTCCACAATACCATGATGGATTTTTACAGATTTGTCCGCTAATTGTAGCGTAACAGGAGTGGGTTTCAGCTCCCCAAGTCCTAACTGCACATACACAGAGTTGTTGATGGTGGTTTTTAGTTCAGGGTCAAAATTGTAAAACCCCGTATTTAATGCGTTGTCATCCTGCAAAGGAACAAAAGCCATTTGAAAGTGATGAGTGCTCAAACCTCTTTACTTATATATGTATTGAGTAATTCGACATATTTATGAAATTTATCAGAATGGTGCATCAATCCCAGATATTCTATAAAATTCAACCTATCGCATTAGTTACTAATGCATTGACCTGCCTGATATTTTCCTATGTTGTGTTCTCAGCCGAACTCTCATTATTAACATGACATGACGATGAAGTGTTCACTCTTAGCAGAGTAGCATGAACCTCCCGAAGTGCCAATATTGAGATCTGCATGAAAATACCCACACAGGCTGCAATACTCTCGACAAAGAGAATCTCGTATCGGCGCACTTTTAAGTTAGCTCGATCACACTTGAATTCCTTAGGGAAAATCTGTTTGTTAATACAGTCTCGAAAGCGATCACGGCTACAAAATTTGGCCGTTATTTCAAAGCAAGCCTAGACCACTCCCATTTAACTAGGTAATCACCACATTGATCGCCGACGGCCCCACTAGTGCTCCGATCGGCCGAACTTTGTCTAACCTCTTCCAGCGTTGTCAATCGCCAACCTTAAATAGGGCGGTTGCGCTGATTAAAAGAAGCTCGAATGAGCATGACTGTTCAAAACAGTCTTAGAAAGTATCACGACCGTCGACTTCTGACTGGTTGGGCGGCTTGGATCTTTCTACGGTGATTAAGTAAATGCCAAAGATGCACACCGCGCCCAAGCATCCCCCACTCGATCGGTTTATTCACGACAAGTCCGTAAGGTAATGAATTGTTTGCCCAAACTGTGGCAGACGTGATGCTTTAAAACCCTAATTTGGGTCGCAGAAGTGTATTAGTGTCTTAAATCGATCATGACCATCCAACTTAGCCAGCCTATTTAGATGGCTTAGATCGCGTTCTGGACAACCAAGGAGGTGCGCATGAGTCCACCACCAGCTCAACGTTATCCTCGTTTGATCGACTTACCCATGGGAAGTCAATGATGCATCGAATTGCTCGATCGAACTAGAGAAGTCGTGGATGTTTCAAAACCTAATTGAGTTTACGGCTGACATACTTATGTCGTAACAGATCAAACTAATCCATCTTCACCCGGTCTAAACGGACGGTGTAGATCTAGATTCAAGTAGTCCCAAAGGTGTTAACGTGACCACCATCGACCCACCTTTGCACGTGGCCAGGCGGACTATTCAAACCAGGGCTCGATGCCTCGAAACACACGCCCAAAGGGTGGTGGGTCTGCGGTTTCAAACCCTAAATTCCATCAACGAAATATGCAACTGCCAGTAAATCATCTCATCCATCCAAATTTGCATGCATAGTTGGATGTTGTAGATTTATTTCTGAGAAAACCCGCAAAAGCGAAGATGACAATCACCAGCCACCTCTCTTCCATGGGGAGCGTCGAACAAATGATGGCTGCCGTCATGTAGCCTTCAAACGATCACCGGGCGGTGGGACATGCTTTTTATTTTAAGACGCTCAATCCCGACTTATTCGATCGAGCTCAAAAACGCGATGCTTCTAACACATCGATTACTATCGATTGCTTATTGACGATGTTTTACATAAATCGACTATAAGCAACGCCTTATAAATATCGATTTTACAAATAATTCATTATTTGGCCTAAAAGCACTATGTGCTGATTTTAGCAACAAGTCACATGACTTGACCCATTCACTCGAGACATCAAACATGTCACAAAGCGGGATGCTTACCGGTATTGGTCGGCGGTTTACGGCGTGCGGCGTGCTGTGCGCCCATTATGAGAACGTGTCGGGAAAGGATGACGGTTAACAAAGATGTGAGTAGTGGATGAAGATGTTACCACGTGATGATCACCACTTCTTACACTACCCACTACTCCCAACTTAACTTCCTCCACTTCCTACGAGATCGGGGTGGCGCTCAAATGACTTGTATAAATAGATTTTCAATCTATTTTGAAGAAAAAAAACACAAGTGTTATCAATACAAGTAGCCAGAAACCATTTTCTGATACGCAAGTCATAAATAGACACACCTTCAACACTCTGATTTCAAACACCTTCTCCTCTTCCCTCCCTAAGATCAACCCTTCTCCTTCACCTTGTGACCGAATTGAATCTGGAACGGCCATTTCTTGGTTTACGCCAGAGTCTTATAGATTGATCTCTCGAACCTAAAAGCATTCCTGTGCAATGTATTTGTTTAGGGTTTGGAATTCGTTTCTCATAACACACCCCAAATTACCAAAAACAAGAAAATCGGTTTTTACCCCAAAACAATCGGCGACCACAACGGAGATTAATCTCTCGGTTGCAAGATCAATTTTCAATTTCATTTCAATTTTTCAAAATTCAAAATGGTTGGTCTTAGGATCAATTCAACTCCAAACTCCGAGCGGGATACTTCAAATGGTGATGTTCATCCTCCCAGCACTCTATCTGATCGCACAACCAATGGAGATATTCCGACCCTGATAGAATTGGCTCGAGTACAGGAAATACACAAGAGGAACATGGAAGTGATGAAATAGACGATAGAGAACATACTCAACTTCCTCGTCAAGCTCACATCAGATTTAAACGGCTTCCCTGCTCCAGATATTCCAACGATGAGGACTAACTCTTCAACCGATGACCGTCCTCAAATCAATAGCTTCACCACCAACCAATGGCCAGTGGACCAGGAGGCCGCTTCTCTAGTTGAAAGTTTGTGTGAACTTTTACACCTCTCAAAGGATTAACGAGCGGAGACGTTTGTTGCAATCAATCGGATAGCTCTAGACGCGCGTTTGCCTCCTCCACACAATCAAGCCCTGAAAACATCAGAAACGTCCATAAATAATGTCACGTTTACTGAAGATGACATAATGGTAGAGGAAGGTCACAACAGAGCCCTACATGTTACTGCACGCATCAAGGATTCAGAATTTAAAAGAGCTCTTATTGACACGGGAGCGTCCTCGAATGTCATTACTCTTAAAACCCTCAGGACAGCCAGTGGTTCGACCGGACAAAATCATACGACACCTACCATGATGACGGGCTTGAAGGAAACCCCGAGACCCGGCACGACGGGTATGTTAATTTGAATATATCAGTAGGACATGTCCAATCAAAAGTAAAATTCGAAGTAATAGAGAAGGAGCCAGATTATCATATGATACTAGGAGACCATGGCTTCATGATAATAAGATCATCCCCTCAACATATCACCAATGCCTGAAAACCATGCTAAATGAAGAAGTTGTTCGCATCCCCGCGTCATTGTCTCCATATGCACCGATTTGCGGAGTGGAACTGTTCGACCCAAAGAAAAATCCACACGGTTCATCAAGTAAGGTTTACTGCACTCCGCTCCCCGCGTGGACGTCGATCGAAGAATAAGATCGGCTTGCATCACTGAGCGGAGAGACCAAGTCTTGTAGCGCATTTCCGCTAACAAGGCACGTTAACTCTTCTTCATCAAACGAAGGCTCGACTCATCTCCATACTAAGAGGGAACGGACCTTTATGGCGAGTCGAGATCAGAAAGGGAAAACTGTATATCGTCGTCGATGTTAGCAATTAGTAGGGGAGACTATTACTCAGTCTCTCCGCCCAATAGAATGCAACAACGACAGGCCGCAAGAAGAAATACCAGATGCTCCACGACAGTTACAGGACGGCACTGACTCCACAACTGATGAACTCGAAGTCATCAACATCGGGGATGAAAAATCTCCAAGACCTATCTCCATCAGTTCGACTCTATGTGTGGACGAACGCACAAAGCTCGTGGATCTTCTCAAAAAGTATCAAGACATATTTGCATAGACATATGAGGAAATGCTCGGCTTAGATGAAAAATTGGTCACTCATCATCTACATATAATACCTTGATCCAAACCGATCAAACAATCTCCAAGGCAATTCAGGCACGATGTGGAGGAGAAGATCAAGACTGAGATTCAAAAGCTGCTGACTGCTGGCTTCATTAAGCCCATTCACCATCCTACCTGGCTAGCCAATGTGGTTCCTGTAATGAACAAAAGTGGCCAAATCAGGTGCTGTGTTGATTTCAGAGATCTGAACAAATGCTGCCCAAAGGATGATTTTCGCCTTCCCAACATTGACATGCTAGTAGACTTCACCCGCGGACATGGCATGTTCTGTTTCATGGATGGGTACAAAGGATACACCCAGATAAAGATGTATGAACACGATGCAAGTAAGACAGCCTTTCGAACTCCTCTCGGAAACTTTTACTATATTGTGATGCCTTTCGGTTTGAAAAATGCTGGTGCTACCTACCAACGCGCCATGACTGCAATTTTTCACGATATGATGCACAAGCAAGTTGAAGATTATGTAGATTAGATAGTGGTCAAGTCAAAGACTTGAGCAGCCCACACGGACATCCTACGCCAAGTGTTCGAAAGGTGCCGTAAGTACAAATTGAATATGAACCCTCTGAAGTGCGCTTTCGGGGTCTCTTCCGGCAAATTTTTGGGATTCCAAGTCACCTCTGAAGGAATCAAGGTCGACCCGACCAAAACCCAAGCTATTCTCACGATGCATCCTCCGCAAACTGTGAAAGAACTCCAGAGCTTCATGGGCAAGGTAAACTATATCCGACGTTTTATACCTGGTTTGGCTCAGCTTATCGCTTCATTCACCCCCTTGCTGAGGAAGGGAGCAAGTTTCATTTGGAGCACAAAGCAACAAGAGGCATTTCGAAAGATATAGCAAATATTATCATCACCCGCTGTTATGAAATCTCCCATGCAAGGAAGACCGCTATGCCTCTTACTACCTCTCTACGATGTCTTCTTGTCAGGGACCTCCTTGCCCGGGAAGATGATGAGGGATTGAACACCCCATATACTACTTCACCATACTTTGAGGGATGCGAACTCGAATACCCCAAAGCGGGAAAGCATGCTTAGCCCTAGTTCACGTTGTGCGTAAATTCATACATTATTTACTTTATCGAACAAAGTGGTGTTAATATCCGTGATCCTATCAGTTCTTACTCTCAAAACCGCCTTGATAGGCGGACCGGCCAAATGGTTGCTCCAAACATCGAGTTTGATATAACGTGCGCTCCTCCAAAAGCTATCAAAGGACAAGCGATGGCAGACACTGCTAGCAGCATTCCCAGGGGAAGGAACTACCGCATTGCATGAACACCTTCCTGGGGAATTTCCAGAAATATCTTTTATCAAAGAGGAGGCGTGGCTATTATATTTCGACGGCTCTGCTACTCCTAGGAATAATACCGGAGGAACGGGTATATTCTAGTGTCTCCAACGGGCGAAGTCTTTTCACATTCTTTCAAGTTCGACTTTCATTGCACCAACAATTCAGCAGAATACGAAGCTTTCCTCATAGGATTGTCACCACCCAAACAAGCAGGAGCCACACACCTGGAAGTAAGAGGCGACTCTAATTTGCTGGTCAATCAGATGAATGAGGTCTACTCACTCAAGGAGGTAACGCTGGCCCCCTATAGATCCGAGGCGCAAAAGCTATTGAGATACTTTGATGATACGACCATAACCCATATTGGCCACAATAACAGCAAACACGCCGATTGCCTAGCCACATTGGCCTCGAAACTGCAATTCGAAGGCTTGGAAGAGACTTTGATCGTAAGGAGACGGACTGTAGCATCAACATGGCTCACACAATCTAAAGATGTTGAAACTGACGACTGGAGGACTCCAATTTTTCAAGAGCTAAACAGTTCGCTCTCCCAAGGAAAGGTCAGTCTCAAAACCCTGCAAAGCTTTTTCATGCTTCATGGAATGTTGTACCACCGGAATCCAGATGGGTTTCTCTCAAGATGTCTTGGAGATGAGGAAGCACAACTACAGCTTAACCGTATTCACAACGAGATTTGCGGACAAACGTTGGTAGTGACTCTTTACCGACGTCTTCAACGCCTTGGCTTCTACTGGCCGGATATGGAGACTCAATCTCAATCACTCCAAGGGTCTTGCTCCAATTGTCAAAACCGCCACATCAATTGGAGGTTTTCCACATGAGCCACGCTGGGGACTGGCGAGAGCGTCACATCGATTACCTTCGTGACGGTGTACTCCCGCCCGACAAGAAGGACGCAGACCAAAATGAAGTAACGAGCCAAGATATTCGTATTTCACGAAGGAATCCTGTACCGCAAAAGCTTTGGGGGTGACCTATTACCGTGCTGGCCGAGTGGAAATCCTGATTCTGATGAAAGAAATGCATGAAGGCGAACACCAGGGGAAGAAGAAACTATTTCTCCAGATACACGAGAAATACTACTGTCCAACCATGGAGGACGATGCAGCTGCGTTTGTTCAAAGATGCAACAAATGTCAAATTCACGGAAACCTTATTCATGCACCTTCTACTCCTCTACACTCGGTAAGTAGTCCGTGGCCGTTTTATAGCTGGGGACTTGACATCATTGGGAAGATCAACCCGCCATCGTCAAAACAACACGAGTATATCATAACCGCAACGGAGTATTTTACCAAGTGGGTCGAAGCCATTCCTCTATGAGGGACTACTGGAGCAACAATTGCGGTGTTCATTAAGGAACACATCATTTGTCGGTTTGGCGTGCCTAAACACATCATTACGATAATGGCACTCCTTTCGCTAACAAGCAGGTACGAGAGTTGCTCGAAGAATATGGAATTAAGAAGGTCTTCTCCACTATATACTACCCCTAGGGGAATGGGCAAGCCGAAAGCACCAACAAAACCTTAATTTGGATTCTCAGTCGAACGGTGCATGATCATCCCAGGATATGACACGAAAAGCTACCAATGTCATTGTGGGCGTATCGGACGACACCTAGGAGCTCTACCGGCTTTTCTCCTTACTTACTCATCTACGATCTGACGCGATTCTCCCGAAGAGATTAAAATTCCGTCGGCCAGTTGCACCCGGCAAGTAGGGTCCATTTGGAATGAATCTGAAGCATCGAGCTCCCGAGTGCCGAGTTGAACACCATAGACTCCAGGAGAGATAAAGAAGAGGAACGTACTCAAACATATAGAAGCAGGGTCTCCAGAGCGTACGACAAAGTTGTAAAACCACGAGTTTTCAAAGTGGGAGATTTAGTTTTGAAGACTGCTAAGCACATTCAACAAGATATGTCTGCACCAAAATTCTCTCCAAAAGGGGAGGTCCCTATGTGATCACCAAGGCTTACAACACTGGCTACTACAAGATTATTAAAGTGGATGGAGGCAAATTAGAAGCAGTCATCAACGGAAAATGGCTCAAGGCATATTATGCTTGATCATTGTTCCGCCTCCCGCTGTCTCACGACGCGGCAACACATGCATTTTCATTCTTTACACATCTAAGTTATCAGTTTCTTCAAAATATATTAATGTAAAACTCCATTCAACTACCAAAACCAATGCAATTCATTTCCCAAGAACAATGTTCAAAATCAAGAAAGGGAGAGACGATCAAACGTCATGGTGCCTACTTAAAACAATAAGTACGACTCAGAAAAGGCCATCCAACAAGTTGTAGTTCCTTGAAAGCATCATTTTCAGTCTCTCCTGATACCTTTCAGTCCTACTCTTCAAATTTTGGATCGCCTGTTCCACCTTCTCGGTTCTGCAGCGAGCCTTCTCCTCTTAGGGATAGCTTTCGTAGCAGAACGACATTGGCGATGATACCGGCTCGATCAACTTTGATAATATCAAGGGCTGCCTGCAACCAGAACTCATGTTGAACTCCATGGATTCACAGGTAGATATCATATCTTCCCACTTTTCAATAGCTGATTCAGAACATCACGAATGGACGCGCCTTCCATCTCGGCAATCATGGGTAGGAGACAGGTTCCACTGTGGTAACTAAAGCGAGACGAGCATTGGCGCACCACGTTCCTAGTTGCGATATGGATGTACCTTCTCCATATTTTTGCATACAGAGGCATGAACTCCTTCCTCACTAGAAAACTACCAACAGCCCGGTAACTAGAAGATAAGCATTTCATGTGAACATCGAAACGCAAGCCCGCATTAGGGTACTCATAGGAGGAGATACCCAAATCAGCGTCTTCCAGGTCAGCAGCAGGCGAGGTTGAACTTGAAGGGGGAGGAGTGGTTAAATCATCATCGTCAACCACTGTTACACATGTTCCAGAAGGATACCTCTGCAAAAAAAAAAAAAGGAAGGAGAAGATCTCGTCACCTACCGGCCATGAAAGATAAATACATACTCACCAGTGAATAATATACCGGTATGATCTTCTTGACTCGAAGGATTCGGACAGGAGAATCATCACAAGGCTCTGGGATTCGGACGCTCTAAATAAAGGGATGATCAGACGTCAAAGAAAAGAAGAATTAACACTTCAAAATCAGAAAATATTTAGAATCATACCCTGGATACAAGCCGCTTGCGTTTAGCAGAAGAATCTGAGTCGAAGAAGATGATCCACTTCTATCTGACATGATGAAAGCAAAAATTTCAGCAAGAGAATCTTTATCTCGGCATGATAAGGGTGTCCTTGTATATATACACAACAGAAACCCTAAAACGAGACTGGAAAATTGTAACAAGATTCATCCGATAAACGAGGATTCAACGCCAACCAAGTCATGCTTCTTGTTGAAACCCTAATTAAGAACCAGGGAGGGACCGTTGGACGGTCAAAGAATGCGTTCAAACCAACTCTGAGTCCTAGTTAGCATATCTGGGGATATGAGGTCGTTGTTCCAAATTCAAGCAGCGGCCACTTCCCTGCTACAATGATGAGGAGATCAACACGGAACACCAACCGCCGCAAGAAAATACACGGGCAAATGAGCGAATAATAAAGAGGAAGGACGACCCCCTTTTATATGCACGAAGTTTTGGAGTCCGAGTGTAAATGGGTTTTCTTTTGTACCATGCATGGAGGAGGGCAGTTGCCCGTGAGCGCCAATGCTACATGGCCGGACTAACAGTGCATCAGTGCTTATACTTATTACAAGAGTCGATCAAGTATTTCCTGGTAATCCTCCCATGCCTTGTATTTTCAATTTGTTCTTGTGCCTTACCATCTATTGCTTACCCATGAACAATGTCATCTGTTGTACGTACTAAGTAGGGGACTTAATGTTGATGGTGGTTTTTAGTTCAGGGTCAAAATTGTAAAACCCTCGTATTTAATGCGCTGTCATCCTGCAAAGGAACAAAATCCATTTGAAAGTGATGAGTGCTCAAACCTCTTTAATTATATATGTATTGAGTAACTCGATATATTTATGAAATTTATCAGAATGGTGCATCAATCCCAGATATTCTATAAAATTCAACCTATCGCATTAGTTACTGATGCATTGACCTGCCTGATATTTTCCTATGTTGTGTTCTCAGCCGAACTCTCATTATTGACATGACATGACGATGAAATGTTCACTCTCAGCAGAGTAGCATGAACCTCCCGAAGTGCCAATATTGAGATCTGCATGAAAATACCCACACAGGTTGCATCACTCTCTGACAAAGAGAATCTCGTATCGGCGCACTTTTAAGTTAGCTCAATCACACTTGAATTCCTTAGGGAAAATCTAGACTGTTAATACCAGTCTCAGAAACGATCACGACCACACAATTTGGCCGCGTATTTCAGCAAGCCTAGACCACTCCTGACAGAACTAGGTAATCACCACATTGACCGTCGGCAGGCCCACTAGTGCTCCGATCGGCCGAACTTTGTCTAAACCCTTCCATCGTTGTCAAACTTCAACCCTAAATAGGGTGGTTGCGCTGATTAAAAGAAGCTCGAACGAGCTAGACTGTTCAAAACAGTCAGAAAGTATCACGACCGTCCAACTTCGCCAGCCTGGTTGGACAACTTGGATCTTTCTACGAGTGATTAAGGAAATGCCATGCATGCACACCGGAGGCCCAAGCATCCCCCACTCGATCGGTCTTTTCACGGAAAGTCCATGAGGTAATGAATTGTTTGCCCAAACTATGGCAGACGCGATGCTTTTAAAACCCTAATTTGGGTCGCGGAAGTGTATTAGTGTCTTAAATCGATCACGACCATCCAACTTAGCCATCCTGTTTGGATGGCTTAGATCGCGTTCTGGACAACCAAGGATGTAGTTGCAGGAAATCCCACAATACACCCCTCACTAGAATTTACTTAACTAATCCATTTGAAGATGAATAACTACAAACTTTATTGATTATTTTCTTGAAATGTTTACAAAGGAAGATAGATCGAGCTAAAGAAATTACAATCACTCTAGATTTTCTCTCTCCTAATGACTTGCTTAACAATTCAAAAAGAACCCCCTACAACAGATGACTCAACCCTTTATATAGGGTAGTACACAGTGGATGACAACTAAGTTGTCCTTTATTTTCGGAACAACTCGCGAAGTATCGCAAGTGTACATATACAAATTCTCGCGACACTCCTAAATCTCGCTAAGTCTTCACCTTCTTCTCATGTTAAGCTGTCGTCATTCATTGCGTCATTTATTTTACTTCTCTATAACTCCCTCGCGATATCATTATTTATTAATCTCGCGAAGTATTGATGTCGCGATATTCGATCCTACATCTTGCCTCTTCTCATGTCTTTTGTGCGAAGGAGAAAATGTCATGAGAACCAATATTTTAAAATGCCGCAATTGCTCATCTTTATCTCGCGATTGTTCACTTTTATCCGTTTTATTCATGTACGGAATTTATTACGTGTGTTTCTTCTTCCACTCTTTTCTTGACACGTCTCTTTCAACCGTTTATTCGACCATTCATGTCCCATCTCGCATTAAATGCATTTGTTTTCTCGAGGATTCTCCTCTCTATATATAGTTTTCTTACCCTTCTCTTCTTCTCTTTTATTTTCCCTCTGCAACATTCCTTCAACTTTCTTCCTCCGCAATTTGCGCTTCTGCTACTGTAAACCTTCCCTTTTTCTTTCTCTCAATCTTCAATTCTCTATTCATTCCCATACTCTAATAATGGCTTCACTTGGTCGTACATATAAACCCCTTTTTGAGGAAACTCAAAAAAAATTTTCAAGAGAAAGGTTTCATCTTATCGACCATTCCCGATCAAAAGTCTTCATCTATACTTTTACGCAAAATTATTTTCGATCATCAATGTGATGATCGAGAAGATCATAGTCTCGCTAGGTCAAATCCTCGCAGCCTTCCCATACCTCTATACAATCCCGAGATGCCATTATTCTATGAGATTCTTGCTCATGAGAAATTCTCGCAGCTATTTATCAATTGAGCTGGCGCTGCATCCGTCTAATGGTTGAATTCCCAACCGTGTATACTGGTAAAGGATCTTTATATCCTGATGATGTCAAAGATCCTAGATTCACAGATTTACAAATAGTCGCCCGAGAAGTATACCGTAGAAAACTTCTTTGCGAATTATGCAAAGTAATAAATATGAGAAATGATAAATCTCGTGGGGTGCTCGATTGAAGAGAAAAAGATAACATTGATGCTGATAAGCTGCTCATGCGAGACATTGACTGACACTCGGGCAAAAATAATGTTCCTCGGCACTCCAAAGATGAGAAGTGGTGGGTTGTTCCTTTATTTCTGAGTGGACCCTATATCGCAGGTTCACATGTACTCCCTGCGAATCTCGCAGACTATCATCCTTGGGAATTTAAATGGCCCGAAAAGGCAAAAGAGGTATACTTCCTATTTCATATTTGCTTTTGCGATATTTCTTTCCTTTTATATTTACTAGATTTACAAAATCTTGATTACAAATTGAAAAAGAGTTATAGTAGACGTCCAAAGCCGAGTACTGTAGCGATACTCCGATCGATCACGGATGAAGTAAGAAATACTTTCTTTTGTTATTTTTAACAATATTGTTGCCTCTGTTTCTTATCTTCATTCGTGTGCGAAGGTTATTGAAGAAATAGACATTCCTGAAGCTGCGAAGGTTAAGGGCAAAGATAAAATCACTCTTCGCAAGGATAAATCTTCTGCTCCATTTTCTAAAAAACGGAAAACCCATCCCTCTTCTCATTCTAGTTCTCAAACCAAATGAGAGCTCGGTGAGGATGAAAATGAGGTTGGTACTTCCACTGCGAAAGAGAATCACTCGACTACTTCTGCTATGGCGCAATTGTCTAGTGTTTTCTCCGATTCCATGCAAGGATTGGGAGATGATCATTTATCTGCTACTTGCGAAGCTCTCGCTAAAATTTGCGATGCCCCGCTGTTAGAGGATAATGAATCTTTTCGCGGAGTTTCCCGAACATTGACTTCCAGTTTCTTAAATGCTCTCAATGCTTTGGTATGTTCATATTCCTTTGCTTCTCTGTAACTTCGATTATAAGCTTTAACTTAACAATTTCTTTACTTTCCTTTATAGTCTGGGAGAGCTTCCTTTGTTGTTGCCTCAGATCTCGAGAAAAGACGCGACAACCTTGAAAAGAAAAATCTCCAACTAAAAGAGAAGATCCAAGAACTAGAAACTGAAGTTGCGATGTCTATGAGAAAGATGAAAAAATTCAACAGTTGGAAGTTGAATCCACTTCTCAGAAGAATAAAATATCTACTCTTCAAAGTGCAAATCAGCAACTTTATGGTACAAAATTTTTGCTCTTCAAATCGTCTTTACTTTGTCATCTGCTTTTCTTCGCCTGATTTATTATTTTCGCAGACATATATAATCTCTCTGAAGAAGCCATTCTTCTCCATTCATTTCCCGAGCCTATGGACAATGATGTTCTTCTCACTCATCTCAACGAATCTTTAAGCAGTTTGTCAAACAAAATTGATTCCCTTCCGTTAAATGAACTTCAAGCCAAATATCGTCTCTTAGAGATTGAGCATAGATCTAGTTTAGGTTTAGCCAACCGATTTAAACAAATGTATCTTGATTCCCATAAGAAAACCAAAACTTTAAGGAAGAAAATTAGTGGTCTCATAGATGACAAAGACCAGTATTGCTAATAAAGGTGCACTGAGGCATTAGCAAAATTTCAAAAATCTCTTCTCGAAGTACAAATTGAACGAGACGAATCTCTTAAATCAGAATGCCATACTTAATGAACGAGAAGATCAAATTCGTTCGCTTCTCGTTATAAATAATAATGATGAATTCGCTTGGGCTGCGAAGGTTCTAGATAATGCCAGGAATAACTTAGGTGTTGATGTTAGTCTTCATGCCGAGCATACTTCCTTGGTTAAAGACATGATATCTCGATGGAGAGAAGGTTGTTTATTATACTTTACTGCTCCTTATTTCGTAGTATTGTTATTGTGTTGTTAATTCATTTGTCATATGTTTTGCAGAATCCGAGAAGAGATTTCAAACAAGGATTGAAGAACTTGAGTCTGAAAAGGGAAAACTCGCAGAAGACCATTCTCTTCGCAATAACAAGTATTCTAAGTTGAAGAAACAACTGCAAGCTACAAAGTGGCGAATTTCAACAATGATGTTTATTCGTTTTCAATCAAACTATTGAAACGGTTTGCAATGATCACCGCATTCCTCTTAGTTCATATCCTTGTCTTCGCGATGATATTCCCAAGATATTCCTTTCTCGGATGTCTCGATAGTGAAGCTAGCGAAGAAGAAGAATCTGGCGAAAAGAATGATGGAATTGAAGAATCGACCAAGAAGAAGAATCCTCAAAGAAATAACTTCTTTTTCTTCTTTCGCTTGTAATATCTCGTATATATACTCTTTTAATCTTCTATTTCTATAACCCCTCATTGTAAATTTCTTGGATTGCTAAATATGAATTCAATCTTTGTTTTCTTTACTTGCGCATATTAATCAAGCAATTCTTCTTTATAATTCAACTGACCAGCATTATGAATACATAAATCCATCATGTGGAAATGAATAACAAGATTTTATCCTATTCATTCCCATACTTGCCTCTGTTATTTATTTTCACATGAGAGATTTGATCAATTATCTCTGAGTAATGAAATCTCTGACTTTGGCCTTTATTGTTGGTAACTTTATGATGGAATATAATCGTTTTCGCAAGCTTATTTGCTTCCTCAATTTTATGTATGGCTATATATTTATTTATGTTGAAGTTCATCATTGCGACAAGATCGCAGGATGTCTTCACAAATGAAGAAATCTATTGATCTTGCCTTATCATTCTTGTGTGGTCTTATTTTGCCTTCCTAATTAAAGGTCTTATTTCGCCACCCCTCGTTGCGACAAAATCGCAGGACGTCTTTACATTTTCATGTAATGACCCATTGACCTTGTCTTATCATTTCTTAAGTATTTTTGCCTCTGCAGGATATTTTATTTGCGACAATATGACAGGCTTAAATACTCTTGCGAATGTAAAATCCCATGACATTGCGTCTTCGCGATGAGATCGCAGGACGTTTTTACATTTTCATGCAAAAACCCATTGATCTCATCTTATCCTTGCGTTAGTATTATTGCCTCTACAAGATCATCGCACAAATATGACAAGCCTAAATTTCCTTGCGAAAATAAAGCCTCATGACATTTGCGTCTTTTGACACTTATCAGCTCCCTAATGGAGGGTGCCGCCCTTATCTTCTCCCTGGTTGCCCCTTCAAGGAGGCGTACATCGGCCATACAAGACTAGCTCCTCCCATCCGGTCTTAACAACAACCGATTGTTTTCGCAGCCTCTTATCCCTTATCCCTATATGGTTTATGGTTACGAGACTGCACCCTAAGTGGAGTTTTCTTCGGGCCGAGTGCAGATATACCAAGACTTGCCAAGAATGGCCGAGACACTTCAAATGCCCCAGGCACTCTTGGCTCAACCGTGTACCCCTGCGCCTTGAGCATACATCGACTCCTTGGAAGAGACCCTCGGGCGTCCAACCTGGTATAACCTTATATATATAGTTGGAAATCCAAGGTATCTCTCCCCGGATAGGCTTTCATGGGCCCCAAATCTCCATGACTCAGGTTCCAGGAGCGGTGTAACCTTTTCACTGAGCCATGTCAAGAGATACCCCCTTATATAACGCACTTTAGGTCTTACATTTGCCTCTTGCGAAATATCATTCGCGAACTAGGGTGTACGCCATAAAGGTTCGTCCCATTCACTCACTCTTTCATTTTTGTTAATTCATTCAATCATTCATTTTGTTTGCGAAGCTATCGCACAATCTTACATTGTTTAATCATTTTTATTTTTCAATTCTTCAATCAAATTGTCATACATTCTTGATGGCGAGATCCTCGCATATTTCTTCTTCAATTATTTTTTCTTCCTCTTACCCTTAACAAGCTTTTGTTATTGCTTTTTGATGATTATTCACTTCTTACACTTTTTACTCCTGCTACTCTCTGCCTCTACACCATTCAAATCTCTTAATGATTCCTTTCCATCATAATTTTCAAATGTTTTCATGCACTTGTTTCGCAATGTATCTTCTCCTCTTACATCAATGGCATCCACCATCAATCTTTCTCTTCTTTGTTCATCTTTTGCATGTTGCTTCCAACCCTTTATTTTCGCAGCTCTCTCTTCGCAACTCTCCACGTCGATCTCATAGCATTTTTGTCCTTCCGTCCAATCTCCCTTTATAATTCCGACACCGCTAGGATGAGGAAATTTTATGCATTGATGATAAGTCGACGCTACGCCCAGACTTTCGTGCAACCATGGCCTTCCGATCAATGCATTATAAGGGGACTCCACATCGACTACACAGAACAAAATCCCCGTTGATAATCCTTGCAAGGGTATTCTCATATGAACTTCTCCTTTAGGCTTATTCGCTGTTCCATTGAAACCATATATCTTATATGTCGAAGGTATCAATTCTTCATCCTTCCCCCCCCCATAGTCTTGTAAGTATGGTAGAAAAGAATATTTACTGAGCTCCCCGTATCAATTAAGATTCTATTGATCGCCCAGCAATTCTCTGCTTCGTCGTCTTCGCCATCTACAGGTTTTGGATTAATTTCCAATTTTACAACCAATGGGTTGTCATGCGTCTCTCTGCCTTCAGGAATCTCTTCTGCGGTGAAAGTAATAATCTGCATTTGCCATTCTTTTAACTGCGATGTCTTCGCAATGTTCATCACTTCTTTATTATTAGCATCCCTCGCGAAAACCCTACTGAGAACATTATCATGAAAATCTTCAATTGTTCGGTAAGAATGTACAATGGAGTTGCAAAACAAATTTTTAGCTTTCGATCCAACTTCTATTATGAATATTTCTTTCCCCCTTGCTGAATTTGTTCTCAGTGCATTTCTGGCGTGGTGGTAATGGCTGAACCTTCTCTTCACTTTTTAGAAAATGACTCAGCTTTCCTTGGTCAATCATTCTGAGGATGATTCTTTTTATATTTCTGCAGTCATTTGTTAAGTGTCCATGAAAGCGGTGGTAAGAACAGAACTCGTGACTTCTATCACTTGGTGGTGGCTCATTCCCCATGTTCCATGGCGCAGGTATGTTTTCCATCAAGAGTATAGCTTCCCATATTTTTTCAACGCTAGTATTTAATGGTGGCATTTTGATTTCTTCCCATACTACTCTGTGACGTCGCTGCCCTCCATGATAATTCTGCCTTTGACTTCCATAAGTTTCTTGCGGATGATCAAGTCTTTGAATTTTGTTATTGCCGCCACGGTTGTAGTAGTTCCTTTCTCTCTCAAATTATTCTTGATCACGGCTTCCCATGGCTACTATCTTTGGCTGTCCATCATCTATTATCCTTTCTTGTTGGCCTTGCGAAGTGCTCGCCACCGTGTTTATCAGTTTGGGTAATAAACTTGCATTCGCAGCGTTTGAATTTGTATTCGCAACTGGGTATGATTCCATCTCGTTTTGCCTTTCCTCTAAAGCAATATATTCCTCCTGAAGTTCTCGCAACTCAGTCATTGTAATTGTATTCTTAACTCTAAAGATTTGAATATATAACAAATTGGTTGCGAACATAGCATTTATGAATGATAAAATGAGATATCTTTCATCCACTCGTCCACCATCTCGCTACACATCGTCTTCCATCTCACAGTTAAGTGTCTTAAACTTTCGCCAACTCTTTGTTTCAGCCCAAATACATCTTCAATTGCTGGTCGCGAGGAGTTGTTACTTATATATGCCCCTAAGAATATAGCTTGTAAATGGTTGAATGACGTGATTGTGTTTCTTGGTAAACCCTCAAACCATTTCAATGCTTCTCCTGTTAAACTTGATGCAAAATATTTGCATAATATGGCATCATGATTTTCCCATTGCAACATACATCTTACATACGCTTTGATATGTTGTATTGCACAAGTTGTTCCATCAAAATGCTGGTTAATGCGGGTAAATTGCACTTTGGAGGTATTCCTCCCAACTGCACCTCTAGTGTAAAGGGGGTTTTCGCAGCTTCTTCGATGGCCTCATCCAATTGTCTTCTTCCTCCTCCTCTTCTATTATTCAACATTCCTCTCATCTCCTGCGCAAACTCTCTTAAGATTTGTTCATTTACATCAGGGTTCGAATTTATTGGTCTTTTTAGTTCCGCCTCTCTCCTTCTGCGTTCATGTCTATCTTGATTTTCTTGTTCAGCATTTTCTTCTCTTCTTTCTCTCGCGACTTTCTCCTCCATCTCGTTCTCGACTTCGCACACCATTGTATCCATCATTTTCTCTTCTTGGTTGTCTATCAGCTCTCCTTTGTATTCTTTCATACTCTTCATTGATATTTCCATTGTTGCGATTTTGCTCGCGCTTCTTTCTCGATTGTCATGATTGTTCTGCCGAATTGCTTCCTCCAATTCCCGTTCTTCCATTTCTACTCTTAATCTTTCCCTTTCGCGAGCTAGACGCGCTTGTTCAATATAATGCTTTTCGATGTCATCTTCAATCTCCTTTTGTTTCCTCTGTGTTTCTCTCCTATGCAATATTCTTCTTCCTTCTTCCCGATTTTCTTCACCAATTGGACTATTCTCACTGCCTATTTCCTTGATTTCCATTATTTTGGTCATTACAGAAAATCTCGGGACGTGGAATACACACCACTTCCCTTCTTTCGCAAAAGATCCTTCACCGAGATTTGGCTCTCTTTCTAGACTTTCTTCATTAACATTTTCTACGGGTAATATTCTCCTCATATCATCTCTAACCGATCCTGATCTTGATCTGTTATTACTTCTCGACCTCCTATTCTGCAACCTCATATTTTCCATTCTTAACTCATGGTTTTGCCTTGTTAAATTTGCGCATTCTTCCGCTTCTAATCGCCTTTCTTCATGTATTGTTTGTCTCAACGTTTCTAATGCTGCGATTTCTTCATTTCTATGAGCTGTTTCTCCCATTTCTTCTCGATTTCTCTCCTCTTGTCCATTATTTATCAATTGTTGCACTTCTTCTCTTTCTTCCATAGAATTTGATCTCCATGTATGCACGCTCACCCTATCATAATCTATTACTCTATTCGGTCTTTGGTTGAATTGGTGGTTGAATTGGTGGTTGAATTTGACCTTCTTCTCTATCTCTTGCGTTTATTCTTGATGGTTCACCTACTTCATTTCTCCTTTCTCCATCTAATCTCCCGTTTCTCCTTAGAATTGTTGGTTGTTCTGATGCATTCCTTCTTCTAGCCATTTCTCAATTTTAGTAAATTGTTGAAAATTATTCGAAATTTCTTTCTTGTTACTCCTGATTCTTTCAATTCACAAGGTTGATCTTCTACTCAATCCCTTTTTCTAGCGCATATGTAGTTGCAGGAAATCCCACAATACACCCCTCACTAGAATTTACTTAACTAATCCATTTGAAGATGAATAACTACAAACTTTATTGATTATTTTCTTGAAATGTTTACAAAGGAAGATAGATCGAGCTAAAGAAATTACAATCACTCCAGATTTTCTCTCTCCTAATGACTTGCTTAACAATTCAAAAAGAATCCCCCTAACAATGATCGACTCAACCCTTTATATAGGGTAGTACACGGTGGATGACAATGCTAAAATTTTGTCCTTTATTTTCGGGAACAACTCACGAAGTATCGCAAGTGTACATATACAAATTCTCGCGACACTCCTAAATCTCGCTAAGTCTTCACCTTCTTCTCAAGTTAAAATTTGTCATTCATTCATTGCGTCATTTATTTTACTTCTCTATAACTCCCTCACGATATCATTATTTATTAATCTCGCTAAGTATTGATGTCGCGATATTCTAATCCTACAAAGGAGGTGCGCATGAGTCCACCACCAGCTCAACGTTATCCCTATTTGATCGACTTACCCATGGGAAGTCAATGATGCATCGAATTTCTCGATCGAACTAGAGAAGTCATGGCTGTTTCAAAACCCTAATTGGGTTTACGGCAACATACTTCTGTCGTAACTTGATCACAACTATCCATCTTCACTAGCCTAAACAGACGGTGTAGATCTAGATTCAAGTAGTCCCAAAGGTGTTAACGTGACCACCATCGACCCACCTTTACACGTGACCGGCCGGCCTATGCAAACCAGGGCTCGATGCCTCGAAACGCACGCCCAAAGGGTGGTGGGTCACACGGTTTCCAAACCCTAAATTGCATCAACGGCAATATGCAACTGCCGTAAATCATCTCATCCATCCAACTTTGCATGCATAGTTGGATGATGTAGATTTATTTCCAGCAAACCCGCAAAACAACAAGACAATCACCAGCCTCCTCTCTTCTATGGGGAGCGATCGACCAAATGATGGCTCGCCCATGTGGCCTTCAAACGATCATCCGAAGGCGGTCGGACATGCTGCTATTTTAAGACGCTCAATCCGCGACTTATTCGATCGAGCTCAAAAATTGCGATGCTTCTAACACATCGATTACTATCAGCTTCTTATTCGAAAGCGATGCTTTACATACATCGAATATAAGCAACGCCTTATGAATATCGGTTTTACGAATAATTCATTATTTGGCCTAAAAGCACTATGTGATGATTTTAGCGGCAAGCCACATGACTTGACCCATTCACTCGAGACATCAAACATGTCACAAACTGGGGGATGCTTACTGGGGTATTGGTCTGGCGGTTTACGGCGTGCGGCGTGCAACGCGCCCATTATGAGAACGTGTCAGGAAAGGATGACGGTTAACAAAGATGGGAGTAGTGGATGAATATGTGACCACGTGATGATCACCACTTCTTACACGACCCTACTACTCCATAACTTAACTTCCTCCACTTCCTACGAGATCGGGGGTGACGCTCAAATTACTTGTATAAATAGATTTTCAATCTATTTTGAAAAAGAAAGTGTTATCAACACAAGTAGCCAGAAACCATTTTCTGATACGCAAGTCATAAACAACCACACCTTCAACACTCTGATCTCAAACACCTTCTCTGCTTCCCTCATTAAGATCAACCCTTCTCCTTCACCTTGTGACGAATGGAATCTGGAACGTCCATTTCTTGGTTTATGACCAGTCTTACAGATTGATCTCTCGAACCTAAAAGCATTCCCGCAAGCAATGCATTTGTTTAGGGTTAGAATTCGTTTCTCATCAACACACCCCAAATTACCAAAAACAGCAGAATCAGTTTTTACCCCAAAACAAGAGTATGGTAATAGATTGACACTTGCTCCTAAGTCTAGTAAAGCTTTTTAGACCACATGGTCGCCTATGGTACACGAGATTGTTGGACAACCTGGGTCCCTAAACTTAGTTGGGATCTTGTTTTGAATTATCGAATTTACCTGTTCGGTAAGAAAAGCACGCTTATGCACATGAAGCTTTCGCTTTTGTGTGCACAAATCTTTCAAAACTTATCATAGATGGGTATATGCCTGATTGCTTCGAGAAAAGGAATGTTTATGTTAACTCGTTTAAACATCTCCAATATCTCGTTGTATTGGTTACCCCCTTTATGCTGCACCAAACTTTGTGGGGATGGAGCAACATGCACATGACATGGAAAAGAAACATTCACATCAGTAGAACTTTCAGATTTATCAACATGCGCAGATCCATTTTCTATACTTGATGTTTTCTGTGGTGTTGTGTGCAATTGAGAGTCTGATTTAGACTCATTTGACTGTGATACACCTACATTATTATCAACAACTTTACCACTACGAAGAGTAGTGACAAAGATTTATACGATCACGTGAGGTCTCATTACAAGTTGATGTGCTTGCCTGAAATGCACTTTTGGGGTTTTGTTGGGGCTGACTAGGGAGTTTACCCTTTTCCCTCTCATTAAGTGCATCGCAAATTTGGCCTAGTTTGAGTTCTAAACTCGCAAGCCTCTGGTCATTTAACTTCTGATATTGCAACAGATTTTGATTCATTTGATTTACACCCTCATCAAAGCTAGGCCTTTTCTCTATATGGTATTGTATGTGTGTTTGTACTTGGGGGTTTTTAGGATATGAATATCCTTAGTTATTACTAGTTGTGCCCCCTTGTACGGGCCCTTTAGACCATGAAAAATTAGGGTGATTCCTCCACCCTGGGTTGTAGGTATGAGAATAAGGGTTGTTCTCTTGCTTATGATACAAAACATTAGCCTGCTCAAGTTTAGATTCTTGAAATGCATGTAGGTCTGGACAACTATCTACTAAGTTGTCTGAACTGTGACATGCCGCAAAAATGGCTGTCTCAATTTTGTCACGGAGAGTAGGGGCGAGTAGGTTTCACATTCTTCTGCAGCTCTAGAGCTTCTACTCTCCTAGCCAAGGATGCAATCTTTGCATTTCCTTCAAAGTCGGACTCAATTCTATGGACATTAGATACAGGGGCAGTCTTTTTAATTTCACGGATGGACTCCCACCGCCGAGTCTTTTCAGCGACTTCGATTAAGAAAGTCCAAGCCTCACTAGCATTTTGGTCAATAAATGCACCATTGCACATTGACTCAATTGTGGTTCGGGTACTGACATCCAGGCCTTCATACAAAATTTTCACAAGTCTCCATTTTTCAAAAACATGGTGAGGACATTGGAGCAATATTTCATTAAATCTCTCCGATATTTGGCCAAGATCTCACCTTCTAATTGCACAAAACTATTAAGACTTTGACGAATTGTCGCAGTCTTATGGTTTGGGAAAAACTTTTGAAAAATTCTTTCGTTAGATCGTCCCATGTTCTAATGGACTCGGTTGTAGGGCATACAAACAAGACTTGGCTTTTTCTTTCAAAGAGAAAGGAAATAGTCTCAATTTAAGGGACTCTTCCTAAACATTTGATTGAAACGCAGAGTCCCACGATATCCTCAAATTCTCTTACATGGTGGTAAGGGTTTTCAGCATCAACCCCTCTAAACACATGCAACATATGAATTGTGCTTGCTTTCAGTTCAAACTGGCCAGCATCATCTGGTAGAATGATGCAAGAGGGCTGGCTTGCCCTAATTGGGTACATGTACTCCTTGATACTACGGTCCTGGTTCAATTATTCACTCATTGGCTCAGATTGGTCAGGGTTGTTATCTTCAGAAGTGGGTATTTCAATAATGTCCTCTTGAATGATTTTAACTAGTCGATTGGTTTGGTCTCTGAAGGACACAATCATAGCCCAGCATACAGACCATTCAACATGTCATGACAATCATACACGTATCCATGCAAAAATCAGGGAAGTAATGAAAAACATATTCAAGGCTGAACGCACACAGATACAAGTTCTGCCGAGGTTAAGAGATGCACAGCAAGATAACAAATTCAACAAGTAAATATGTTATTCAACTATCACAAAATCATGTTTATGGGAATCAAAAACTAGTTCTCGGAAATTATGCACACATATTCAAAATGATGTACTGATCAAGTAAAGCAGTAATGTGCAGATCAGGGGAACAAGGACTTATGGAATATGAAAATCAGATTCATGGATTCAGATATTCAAACAGACACAAACTTAGTACAACGAAACATAATTTCAGCTAGCAGAAATTTTACTCAAGTGTCACAGAATCAAGCACACATATGCTATATGTTGCAGGGTTGGATAATACTCAGCAAGGTATCTAGTTTATCAAACGGTTATGTATCATTCACACAAATAACAGTAAAAATAGGTTCGACAACGATGCCGTTGGTATAAACCGGGTTTAGGCACGCCACGGATTGTGTTGCTCCTTTTTCTCTTTTCCCTGAGTTTTTATTTCATCTTCACAAGTACCTGGTGACTTGGAAGAGAACTTCAGTACATAGAAGTATGCAAATCATACAAGGAATTACTGAAATAGTGACCTTTTACCACTACTAGCAAGACATGAACCGTGAACTATACTGATGTATCACTGAAAAACTAAGTTGTCTCCAATTGAAAGACTTGCACAAGACAGAATGGAACAGAAAGTATGGACAAGCTACAAATGGAAAGAGTATAGATATGAATGCAGGAATGCTTAATATAACACGAGAATGCTAACGGTAGCAAAAGAATTCTTAAATTACAACAAATGCCATGTAACACCTATTACTACTCAAGATTCAAATCCGCACAACGGGGAGTTCAAAAATTTCATAATGGAGATTATAGTGCAGCCGAGATGTGATAAATCAGGTCTTGCGGATTGAGTTCAAGTGAGGCCAGACGCCGAATGAACTAGCGAGGTGTTAACAAAGTGCTAATGAACAGCTAAACACTATGATCCTACAGATTCCTACACTTACCGATGGATATTCGCAGATGGTAATATACTTTAAACTTCAAAAAATAACCTAAAGGGCTAAGATAGGCTTTACAACAATTATTACTCGAATATTACTACAATATGTTACGAACTAAGCTATAGCTACAATAGCAGGCTACAAATTATAGTAACTAATGAACCGAGAAACAAAACAAAAGAGAAACTAATAAATATGCTAAGGAAACTTATTAGATTATGATGTAGGTATGAGAATGTAGCAAAAAAATTATGCGAATGACTGAAAGACTTAAATTTACAACTAGAAGTAACAACAGGATGCAATCTTCTAAAACATATATACAAACAATATACTAAAAATTAGTAAAGTGGAACCAAAGAAACAATTACACCGCTAATGAGTCCTCTCGCAATGCACCAAAAACTTGGTAGGTCTCTAAACAGTACCCACAATAACAACTGCAAGTGCACAGTGTCCTAATGTAACACAGGGCAAGCACATGTCGATCCTCAGGGACAAGGTGGGTGTAGGTCGAATCCAAGGCTTTACTAAAAACCGATTCTAAAAAAGGGGTGTTTGTTGTGTGTCGATACGACAAGATTTTTGCAAGTGAACAAGTAGTAAAGCAGATTGTAAAGCAAGTTACCAGAGTGGATAGTAAACAAAGGGTTAAAGGATACTAGGGCAGTTAAATCCACCTCCTAATCCTATACTAAGGCAATACTTATTCAAGTTATGTTCTTTTCCCTCTCCAAGGAGGTCTCAAATGGATGTATCACTAACTCACCTCTAGTATTAGCTGTCTTCTTACAGTACAACTAATCACATGCTAATTTTATCAATTACCTAAATAATCCTTCCTAAACAAGAAGCACAACAAAAACACTAACGGAAATAGACCAACCTAGCATACAATCAAGGGTTTCATCTAAACCCTAGCAGATGAATTTAGAACATGGCGAAGATGATTAAAACACAATGATATTAAACTAAAGAGTTGATTCAAGTAAAAATTGGATGTCTTTGTTACACAACAATAGCTCCTATTTATACACAAATTTCTTCTCAATCACCAGAAATCGATAATTAGAAAACACCCACTCACCAAAAATATGTTTTCCGACAAACCCCCTCTGCAATTCAACTCGCAACTCTTTGATTTGATGTTCTCCATCTGTTGAATCTAACCCTAATCTTATCTCCCTCAATCATAGCTTCTAGGGTTACCGTTTTTGATAAGGGAAAAGATAAGATGTAGAGAGATAGAGATTAGAGTTTTGATTGATAGCTATCTAAGAGGGTGGCTGTGCTCAGAGGTGGTCGGGGATGGAAGTGATGGAGGGAGGTGAAATGGTCGTTCTGCAGAGGTTGGAGAGAAGAAGAAAGTAAAGTGAAGGTGGTGTTTGACTTTGTTGATGGTGGATTTCAGTTCAGGGCTAAAATTGTAAAATTAGTATTTTAGGCGTTGTCACCCTGCAAAGGGAAAGGTCGTTTAAGAAGTGGAAGAGTGCAGAAAACCTCTTCACTTTATTTGAAGCAATTCAATAAATACACAAAATTCACCCAGAATGGTGCGTGCAACAACAATCCCAAATATTCTGTGAATTTTACCAGCATTAATAATTAATGCATGATTTGCCTATTATTTTCCGTGATGTGTTCTCAGCCGAACTCTCATTATTTGCATGACATGACGACTGAGTGTTCACTCTCAGCAGAGTAGCATGAATCTCCATGCCAATATTGAGACATGCACGAAGTACCCACACAGGCTATATCACTCTCTTACAAAGAGAGTCTCGCATCGACGCGCTTTGGTTAGCCCGATCGAGCATCCATAATTTCCTTAAGGGAAATCTAGACTGTCCATATCAGTCTCTGAAACGATCGCGGCCACACAAGTTGGCCGCATAATTTATCAAGCCTATCCAAACCCTGGCAGGAATAGGCAATTGTCGTGATGACCACCGGCGGACCCACTTATGCCCTATCCGGTCGAACATCACACACACCTATCCAGCGCTGTCAAATGCTATCCCGAGTAAGGTGGTCGCTTGCTGAGAAGCTCGAACGAGCATAGGCTCGTCCGGGCGGTCTTAAAACCATCGCAACCGTCCAACTTCGCCAACCTAGTTGGGCGAATTAGATCATCCCATGGATGGTCGAAACGCTAATGCACACGTTGGAGGCCCACTTTTCACCTACCGGATCGGCTTTCTCACGGCAATGCCATGGAGCAATGAACGTTTGCTCGAAACATGGTTGGCGTGATGCTTTAAAGGGTCGCGGAAGTTCCACTAGTGTCTTAAATCGATCACAACCATCCAACTTAGCCAGCATAATTGGATGGCTTAGATCGCGCCTAGGACCATTGGGAAGGTGCACATATGTTCACCGTCAGCCCAACGTGGGCCCCACATGATCGGCCTCCCCAAAGGAGAAGCGCAGCTTGCCAATTCGTTTGGCCCAAGTTGCGTGTACGTGACTATTTCAAAACCCTAATTAGGTTTTACGGCAATGTACATCTGTCGTAGTTCGATCACGTCCATCCATCTTCGCCAGCCTAAACGGAGGGCGTAGATATATACTCAAAAGGTCCTGAGAACATTAACGTGATCACCGTGGGACCGCCTATGTGTGTGACCAACCGGCCAAAGTAGACCATGGCCAAGCGCCTCGAAACGCACGCCCAAAGGTGGCATGTCGCGCGGCCTCTAAATACTTTGCGGCAACGGATTTCTATCGAAAATCGATCACGACCACTCATCTTTTCCGGACAAGTTGAGTGGCCTGGATTGCGCCATCATGAGACAAAGCGGCATGGAAACGTATACCGGCAAGCCGTCTACACGCATGCCCGGTCGGTCCCACCAAAAATAACGCCATGCGTGAATTCGGTCAATCCAAAGAGTGATGCTTGTGCACCTCTTAAAAACCCCAAATTTCATCAACGGTCGTAGATATATGCCGTAAACCATCTCGTTCGTCCAACTTTTCCTGCTTGGTCGGACATACTAGGTGGTGATGGGGCAAAAAGATTTGTTTGGTTTTTATGGAATTGAGGAGACGACCGTACGGAGGAGACTCCTTGAACCGAGCGAAATGTTCAACCTCACACGGATGCACCTTTTGCAAGAAGGGAGTGCTTTGAATTCGAGAGATCAATCTGTAGTACTCCGACCTAAACCAAGACAATGGCCGTTCGAGTAAATTCGGTCATATGAGAGGATGGGTCGATCTCGTAGGAGGGAAGCGAGAAATGTGTGGAATCAATGGTAATCGAAGATTGTAGGTGTATTGTGAATTCCGAATATGATAAGTTACAAAGATTGAAGTTACTCAATTGATGAGTTGTTGAGCTCGTGTTGTCCGTAAGACGTGAGGTTCTCGTTGTTCTTTCAATCATGATTCAGGGACTTATTTATATTGTTGAATCCGAGACACCATGATCCCATGAAGTATGACAGTTGATGGAGTCAAGGAGTGGGGAAATGGAAATCGTGTTTGAAACCAGTTGCTCATCGTGCGGAGACTTGGTCGATTTTCCATCCACTACTTTGTTAACTCCTTCAACTGATTGCACGACTTGCTCACATTCCATCGTGTGTTTGAACACACGTTCCGTAGACCGCCAGACCAAAACCCTAGTTAATATCCCCCATGTAACATGATTGATGTCTCGTGTGATTGTGGAGTCACGCAAGGCAGACATGTATTTAGTTAGTCAGTTGCTGACTTCATGACTTCATGGGACGATGAGTCCTTGTTTTGTTGAGTCGAACGTGATTTGAAAATGTTCTGAGACTCGTGAATTGAACATGTCTGTTGAGACAGAGACATGATGTGTAAATAAGTTGACATGAGCAAATATTGCTCATTCGATGAATTGTTGAATATTGATAGTTGAACCAATATTCCTTGGTTTGAGCAAATATTGCTCATCTGAGTAAATGTTGCTTATTCGATGAATTATTGGTAGTATGACCAAATAAGATACTGGTAATGAACCGAGTATGATAAATAAAATGCTGATCACGGGATCAACGTAAAATTATTAGCGTTTGAATGCGGAATTATGAACCTTGGACTCAAAACCCTAATTTGATCAATTGATGATTAATCGATGGTTTATTGAAAGTTAACCACGGAGCCGAGGAGGGACCGGCTACATGGGATTATGGATCAACCATGTAGCGCCCGGATGCTCATATTTCGAGGCCCAAGCGAACCGTTAGAGCTCTGTCCGGTATAGGTCGGCTCGTCTGAGGCTGGATCATCCGTAAGTAATCTTATAATTCTTAAGATTCACTTTGCTCCGTTTCGGTGAAATTAAATGCTCCTTCATTTTATCGCAGGTGGACGTTCGTGTCGTGGTCGATGCCAGACGAAGAAGGAGTGGAAAGTCTGTGACTATAGTCGAGGTTGAGGACAGCAGCGACCGGGTTGGTGAAGATTCTGTTGAATCCGTGGAGATAGGAGACAGTGTTCATGCTCGTGAATATCCCACAAATGACTCCCATTTGAAGCCCCTTTGCTCAACACTTTCCCGGACAACGAAGTGGTTGGCGGATTCGTCATTCCCAAATGTTACGCACCTCTGTATACTAAGATCTGGAAGAAGTATGGCCACATTGCCACTACAGAAGTATGGAAAGGCTTTCTTCCTACCCTTTTAACCACAGTAGCTGGGTTGTTGTCGATCATTGAGGAAATGAACCAGATGCGCTTGCGAGATGTCAAGAACCATAAGTTGCATAAATGGGATGAGATGATCTCAAATTGCGAGGCCTTGCGATTTAATGTGAGCTGGCTTCGTCGTCGACTCGAGATAATCAATATTCATAAGGCGGCGGAGGGCTGCTGATGCGATTTCCACTACCACTGCTTTATTGGAGGAGGAAAGATACGGCTCTGGAATCGGCCGAGGTCGAGAAGGCAGTTGAAGATTTGAAGGTAAAGACTCGGATCTTTCGAAGAAACTTGGCAAAGCTTCTTATAGGGATTATCCACTTCTTTGGATGGTTTGCTCACGAGTGAGCATTTATGATTGTTGTTTTCGGATAAGTTTAGGCTTTTCTTAGGTAGGATGATTGATTATGACATGAGGAAATTTTGTTCATTTATGGAATGTGTTAATGAACAAGGGGCATTTTGCATGATCTTTGGAAGAAAATAAATTACATTCTGAAAATGTTTGAAATGATGAATTGATGAAAAGGTAATTGTCTTTTAGGGATTAGGCATAATATGCCTTGAGCCATTTGCCGTTGATTATATTTCCTTCCACTCCTCCATCAACAGCTAAGATCTTGTAATATCTACTAGATACTGCCTTGATGACTACATATGGCCCTTCCCATTTAGGAGAGAATTTATGGGCGGACATGTCTTGTTGAATGTGCTTCGTCGTCTTTAATACCAGGTCTCCTACTTGAAATGTTCGAGGTCTTACCATTTTGTTGTATGCTCTGGAGATCCTTTGTTTGTACGCTTCTACGTATTTTTCCACCTTGGCCCTCCTTGACTCGAGCATGTCTAGTTCAACAATTCTTGATTTGGATATTTCGGCTTCATCCCATTGTACTCCACTGGACGCTGCAATCCTTGCTGAAGGAATTCTGATTTCTGCCAGCAGTATGGCATCGGCCCCATAGACAAGAGAATATGGTGAAGTCCCGATCGAACTCCTTGGCGCGGTTCGATAAGCCCATAAAGCCATAGGTAACTGTTCATGCCAGGATCGAGGATTATCATGGATTGTTCGGCTGAGAATCCGGATCAAAGTTTGTTGGTACTCTCTGCTTGTCCGTTTCCTTGGGGATAATACGGCGTGGAGAAAACTTGTTTGATGCCGTATTCCTCGAGCAGTTCTGTCACGTGCTTGTTGGCAAAAGGAGTCCCATTATCAGTGACGATGTGTTTGGGAACGCCAAATCTGCATATTATGTATTCTTTGATGAAGGCTGCAATTGTGACTCCAGTGGTGCTTCGAAGAGGAATAGCTTCAACCCATTTGGTAAAATACTCGGTTGCAGTGATGATGTATTCATGCTGCTTCGAAGATGCTGGATTGATATTTCCGATAATATCCAGTCCCCGGCTATAGAAAGGCCATGGACTATTCACAGAATTCAATGGAAGACAGGAGTGTGAATGAGGTTACCATGGACTTGGCATTGATGACACCTTTGAACGTGTGCAGCTGCATCGTCTTCCATGGTTGGCCAATAATATTTCTCAAGAATCTGGAGAAATAATTTCCTTTTTCCTTGATGTTCTCCATCATGCATTTCCTTGAGAATGGTTGGGATTTCATGCTCAGCTAAGCATCTCAGTAAATTCCCACCAAAGCTTTTGCGGTATAAGATTCTATCAAGAAAGAAAATCTATTAGACCTTTGAATGAGTTTGATGGTTTCTTTCTTTTCTGACGGTAATTCATTGTCCCGGAGATATTTGATATAAGGTTCCCTCCAGTCCCCAGTGTGATGGGCTGTCAGAGCTTCTAAGTGATGAGGAGGCGTCTGACAATTGGGACATGACTTTTGCAGAATTCTTGATTGAGCTTCCATGGAAGGCCAATAGTATCCCATTCTTTGAAGTTTTCTGTAGAGTGTTACCACCAGTGTATGTCCGCATGTTTCTTCATGTATGCGCTTGAGTTGTTCTTCCGCTTCGTCATTTCCAAGGCATCGTGATAATGACCCATCGGAGTTTCGATAGTATAACGCTCCATGAAGTAAGAAATAATTCTTCAATTCCTTGAGACTGATTTTCCCTTCTGAAAGAGAACTGCTCAATTCGTGAATAATAGGTGCTCGCCAATCATCTTCTTGAATATCTTCGACTTGAGCGAGCCATGTGGATGAAACAGCACGCCTCTGTACAATGATTGTTTTCTCTGCTCCTTCAAATTACAGCTTCGAAGCGAGAGTTGCCAAGCAGTCAGCATGCCTATTGTTGGTTCGTCTAGTATGGACAATCGTTGCATCAGTGAAGTAGGTTAGAAGTCGTTGAGCTTCAGTCCTGAATGGAGCAAGTGTGATTTCTTTAAGGGAGTATGTTCCATTCATTTGATTGACCGGTAGTTTTGAATCTCCCCTTATCTCGAGGTGCGTTGCCCCTGCTTGCTTAGCCAGAGACAATCCCAGTAAGAAGGCTTCATATTCCATTTGAATTGTTGGTGCAGTGTAAATCCAGCTTGAATGAATGTGAGAAAACCTCGCCAGATGGAGAGACTAGTACTATGCCTGCTCCTCCAGTATCATTGCTAGGGGTGGCAGAACCGTCGAAGTATAAAAGCCACGTCTCTTCCTTGATAACTAAGATGTCTGGAAACTCACCAGGTACATCTTCATGTAACATTGTTGTATCTTCCCTGGAAAAGCGAAAGCAAGTCCGCTCTTGCTTGTCCTTTAATTGCTTTAAAGGTGTACTTGCTATGTAAAATTCGGACATCTAAAGCAACCACTTTGTCGGGTCTTCCTATCAAGGCTGGCTTTGATAGTAGGAATTTTATAGGGTCAACTTTGGAAACGAGCACAACTCGTTGGATAGAAAATAGTGTCTGAACTTCTGGATTGCATATACTAACACCAGACATGCTCTCTAAGCCTTTGGGTATCTGAGTTGAGCATCTCGCATGGTACGGCTGAAGTAGTAGATTGGTCGTTCGATGCCTTCGTCGTCTTCTTGAGCAATGAGTGCTCTGATAGCAACATCACTAGAAGCTGTGTAAAGTATCAGTGGTCGTCCTTGCAATCGGCGATTTCATGACAGCAGGTGATAGCAGTATTTGTTGTATTCTCTAGAATGCTTCTTATTGCACAGTAGTCCATGTA
The DNA here is from genome assembly GCA_023531295.1 of Papaver armeniacum. Classification (NCBI taxonomy): domain Eukaryota; kingdom Viridiplantae; phylum Streptophyta; class Magnoliopsida; order Ranunculales; family Papaveraceae; genus Papaver; species Papaver armeniacum. The sequence continues at coordinate 46,675 of JAJJWW010011540.1, read as the reverse complement.
AAGCTAGCTCCTTTCTTCAATAGAGGGGTGAATGAAGCAATAAGTTGAGCTAATCCAGGGATGAAACGTCGGATATAATTTACCTTGCCCATGAAACTTTGGAGTTCTTTCACAGTGCGTGGAGGAGGCATGGTAGTAATAGCTTTCGTTTTGTCTGGATCGACTTTGATTCCTTCTGCCGTGACCAGGAATCCTAAAAACTTTCCAGAAGAGACACCAAACGCGCACTTCAGAGGGTTCATCTTTAGTTTGTATTCTCGACATCTTTCAAAGACTTGTCTTAGAACTTGAAAGTGAGATGCTCGAGTCTTCGAATTCACTACTACGTCATCAACATAGTCTTCTACTTGCTTGTGCATCATGTCGTGGAATATGGCAGTCATGGCTCGTTGATAGGTAGCACCGGCATTCTTTAATCCGAAGGGCATTACAGTGCAGTGGAAATTCCCAATAGGAGTACGAAATGCGGTTTTGTTGGCATCGTGTTCATACATTTTGATCTGGTTGTATCCGCTGTAACCATACATGAATGAGAACATACCGTGACCACTGGTTGCGTCTACGAGCATATCGATGTTGGGTAGAGGAAAATCATCTTTCGGACAACATTTGTTTAGATTCCTGAAATCAACACAACATCTGATTTGACCATTTTTCTTTTTGACAGGAACAACGTTTGCCAGCCATGTCGGGTGTTGAATAGGCTTGATGAACCCTGCTGCTAATAGTTTCTGAATCTCGACCTTGATTTGCTCTTCGACTTCGTGTCTGAACTGCCTAGGCGGTTATTTGACAGCTTTGGAGCCAGGTGTAATGTGCAGATGATGCGTAACCAATTTATCATCTAGACCAGGCATTTCTTCGTACGTCCAGGAGAAGACATCTTGATACTCTTTTAGTAGTGCTATTAATTCCGTCCGTTCCTCCGGTGACAGTGCTGGGCTGATTAGAATTGGCCTTGGATCGTCCTCAGTCCCAATGTTGATTGTTTCGAGATCATCATGGTAGAGTCAGTACCGTCTTGTAATTGTCGTGGGGCGTCTTGAACTTCTTCCTCGAGTGACAGTTCGTTCTGGCATGATTCTTCGGGGTGGGGAGACTTTTCATCGCTCTCCCCGATTAATTGCTAATCCTCCCGTCGGCGATAAACGATCCTTCCTTCCGCGTCGTGGCTGATTATGAAGTTCGACCTTGGAGTTGAAACCTGGTCGTTACGGCGCTTTAACACTGTGGCGGATGATCTGATCACCTTAGCATCTGAGGATGATGGCTTGTCAGCGACCTTTTCAATAGTCTTCCAACTTGGGAGTGGAGTGTTGTAAACTTTGCCTGGAGGCTCTGGGACATTTTTTGAGATTCAAGGAATTCAGTATCATAGACAGGAGCATAGGGAGATGATGAAGCCATGATACGAACTATCTTGTTATTGAGTAGAGCCTTCATACATTGATGGTACGTTGAAGGAACCACCTTGTTATCATGGATCCATGGACGTCCAACTATCATGTGATAATCTGGCTCTTGTTCGATCACGTGGAACTTGACTTTTGATTGAATAGGCCCCACCTTCAAATCTATGTATGCATATCCGTACGTATGAATCTGACTTTCTTCAAAGCCTGTCATTAGGATGGGGTGCCGGACAACCTTATTCTGTGGGAACCTGGATGATTTGAGAGTCTTCATAGTGATAACGTTTGTGGAAGCGACCGTGTCAACGAGGGCTCTCTTGAATTCATAGTCTCTGATGAAACCGGTCATGTATAGGGCTCGATTATGTCCTTCGTCTGCCATGCGGTCTTCTTCTCCGAAAGTGATGTCGTTGATCGAATGGCCAGACATCACGTGTTTCCTCAGCTGCTAGGCATGACGGAGTCAGGGGTATGTCTGACGATATCTGGTTGAGTGCAGCAAATGTGTCTGTTCGTTGCTTTATGGAAAAGTGTAAGATTTTCACACAAGTTTTTGACTAACTGTGCAACCTCCTGGTCCACCGGTTTCTCATAAGTAGTGAAACTGTTATTTTGAGGACCACTACGTGATAAGTCAGCCCCCGGTGCTGGGACTTCTGCAGCAGAGATTCCACTTAACTCGGACGTCAGTTTAATGAGAAAGTCGAGTATGTGGTTCATTATATCTTTTATCAGATCCATGTTCCTGGCGTGGATCTCTAAGACTCGTGCCAACTCTGTTAGAGTTGGGACTTCCCCACCTTCTGTGTTGTCAGATGTAGCATTAGGAGGAGGAATATCGCCGTTTGAAGAATTCTAGATTGGGTTAGGAGTAGTTGATTTAGTCCTGATACCGACCATCTTTGTGATAAGTGAAATTGCAACCGAGAGAATGATCTCCCACTGTGGTCGCCAATCTGTAGATGGAGCAAAACGATTTGCTGGTTTTTATGGAATTGAGGAGACGACCGTACGGAGGAGACTCCTTGAACCGAGCGAAATGTTCAACCTCACACAGATGCACTGCAAGAAGGGAGTGATTTGAATTCGAGAGATCAATCTGTAGTAGTCCGGCCTAAACCAAGACAATGGCCGTTCCAGAGTAAATTCGGTCACAGGAGAGGATGGGTCGATCTGTATGAGGGAAGCTGAGAAATGTGTGGAATCAATGGTAATCGAAGATTGTAGGTGTGTTGTGAATTCTGAATATGATAAGTTCTGAAAGATTGAAGTTACTAAATTGATGAGTTGTTGAGCTCGTGTTGTCTGTAAGACGTGAGATTCTCGTTGTTCTTTCAATCATGATTCGGGGACTTATTTATATTCTTTGGCCCTGTAGACACCATGATCCCATGAAGTGTGACAGTTGATGGAGTCAAGGAGTGGGGATATGGAAATCGTGTTTGAAACCAGTTGCTCATCGTGCGGAGACTTGGTTGATTTTTCCAGCCACTACTTTGTTAACTCCTTCAACTGATTGCACGACTTGCTCACATTCCATCGTGTGTTTGAACACACGTGCCGTAGACCGCCAGACCAAAACCCTAGTTAATATCCCCCATGTAACATGATTGATGTCTCGTGTGATTGTGGAGTCTGCAAGGCGGAGACATGTATTTAGTTAGTCGATTCTTGACTTCATGACTTCATGGGACGATGAGTCCTTGTTTTATTGAGTCGAACGTGATTTGGAAATGTTCTGAGACTCGTGAATTGAACATGTCTGTTGAAACAGAGACATGATGTGTGAATAAGTTGACATGAGCAAATATTGCTCATTCGATGAATTGTTGAATATTGATAGTTGAACCAATATTCCTTGGTTTGAGCAAATATTGCTCATCTGAGCAAATGTTGCTCATTCGATGAATTATTGGTATGACCAAATAAGATACTGGTAATGAACCGAGTATGATAAATAAAATGTTGATCACGGGATCAACGTAAAATTATTAGCGTTTGAATCTGGAATTATGATCCTTGGACTCAAAACCCTAATTTGATCAATTGATGGTTTATTGAAAGTTAACCACGGAGCTGAGGAGGGACCGGCTACATGGGATTATGGATCAACCATGTAGCGCCCAGATGCTCACGTGAGCAAATATCAAGGTCTCCACGAAGACCCGACTAGTTGATTTAATGAAAGAATGATTAAATGCTTGGCTTAATCATTTTTTAAAATAATGCTCGTCCGAACCTTAGGTAATAAAACCTAATTAATTATGAAGAGGTGAAGGACCGACCAAGGGGTTATGAAATCGGCCCTAGGTGGTCATGGGATCGATCGACGATCATTCTATGAAAATCCAGAATTATTTGGAAGAGTTTTGGACCTAATACGTGCAATTGCGCAAATTAGGTCAAATGGTGTAAATACACGGACCGGCTCCTTGCGAGCCAAAAGCCAACCTTGGTCGGTCAAGGTAACATGCTCATGTCACTAAAGTGTTCGTATCTCGGTTAAAAGAGAATTTTGATATTTTTTCCAGATGTGCATTTGAGCAATCATTTGAGAAAATATGAAGAAATCGGGGTTTTTGATGAAACTGGTCAAAACTTCACGAGATGAAGGAAAAATAATAAAAGGGTGAAGGAATCATGAGGTGTGGGACCGGTCATGGCCAAGGCATGGCCGGTCGGCCAAGGAGCTTGGTCCCACACGTTTTTCCAATTTTTATAATATTTTCATGATTTTAGGGAAATATGATAAAACCAAGGAATTTGTTAAAACCAAGGAGTTTTTGTTGAAATCAAAGAGTTTCCATGAGATGAAGGAAACAAAAATATTAATAATAATAAAATAAGGGCATGTGGGATCGGCTTGAGCATGGTTGGCCGGCCAGGGCCCGGTCCCGTGGGTTTTCACTTATTTTATGTATTATTTCATGATTTGAAAGAATTTTCATAATTTTTGAAAGAATTTTCATAATTTGAAGGAAATATCATGAAATCAAATAATTTCATAAAATTAAGGAAATATAAAAATAATAATGATAAAATAAGGGGTTTGTGGGACCGGCTAGGGCATGACCGGTCAGCTTGGGCCCGGTCCCACAAGTTTCCTTAATTTTATATATTTTCCCATAATTTGAAGGAATTTCATAATTTGAAGAAAACATCATGAAATGAAGGAATTTCATGGGATTAAGAAAACATTAAAAATATAATAATAATAAAATAGGGCGTGTGGGGCCAGCTAGGGCATGACCTGCCGGCTATGGCCCGCTCAAACGGGTTTCCCTAATTTTATATTATTTTTCATGAGATCAAGGAAATATCATGAGATTAAGGAGTTTTCATGAGATTAGGGAAATAATGATAAAATAATGAGGAACCATGAGGTGTGGGGCCGGCGGGGATCAGGGCATGGCCGGTTGGCCAATAATCACGGCCCCACAATATTTTCCTTAATTTTATATTATTTCTTTGGTGTGAGGGAAACACCATGAAACGAGGAGTTTCCTCAAAACAAAAGATATTTGTTCAAGTGAAAGGTTTTCATGAACTCAAAGAAAATAATAAAAATATGATAAAAATATGAAATCGGGTGTGGGATTGACCACGGCACGTCCGGCTGGTCGGTGGGCCCATGCTCCCGGCGCCTTGGTCAATTTTTTAATTATTTATTGTTTTTCCTTCCTATTTTGTATAGGTTCACCATCTAGTCATATTTTGAAATACTTGTTCGTGAAGTGATTGTTAGTGCATCATCGTTGAGTACACTTACACCATTTTGGTCGGGGCTTACTCAAAGGTAGCTCAGATGCCCGTGTGTTGAATATTTATTACTAACCCATGGAATTCTGCTTTGGGAAGAACCATAAATTGAAGTAACGAAATATTATGAAAATATCGAATATTTTCCAAGGATTTGAATCTATTGATTTTGAAAATAATTAATTAATGGCTCTATACTAATACGATCGTCTAGGAGCGTTAATTATTCAGGAATTCAGTGATATGAGCTTGTTGAAGCGTCATACTTCTTTCATATAGTCAGGGAAAACATTGTTACATCCTGAAGACGTTATTGCTCTATACTAGCGGGCAAGCTGTCTAGGAGCCGTCTAATCTTTCGATTCTATATAGAAGTAATTACTGAAATTGCTCAGTATTCATGAGATATGCCGTTGCCTCAGCGAGAGACTACATATCTATATATACTCCGAGAGACAGTATTCTCAGTCAGAGATTATCATAGCATGATCTTTCATGCTTTCGATAAGAGACACGAGCCTCAATATTCATCTGATTGCTGGATCAGGAATACATATAAGTATGGGTTTACGATTTTAGCCTTTGTCGAAAATCCACCATCTACACTAGGTTAAGGGTTAAGCGGCCAATAAAGCACCTTGATGATCATCGTCCGCCACTCTTCTGCAGGGAGTGATCGACCAGGGGATGGCTCGCCCATGCGGCCTCCAAACGATCACTCAAAGATGGTTGGACGTGATGCTATTTTAAGACGCTTAATCCGCGACTTATTCAGTTAAGCTTTAAAACAGCGATTCTTCATACGTATTGATTGTTTTTGATGCGTTACATGCATCGAGTATACACGATATTTCATGAATATCGATTTCTTAAATAACTTAGTTATTTAACTTAGCACCGTATGCTATTTCCTGCGGTGGGTCCCATGATCCGCTCATTCGAGACATCAAGCATGTTATAAACTGGGGGATACTTACTAGGGTATTGGTCTGGCGGTTTACAGCGTGCAGCGTGCAACGCGGCATTACAAGAACGTGTCAGGAAAAGGTGGACGGTTAACAGTGATGAGGGAAGTGGGCAAAGGTGTGATCGTGTAACAATCAACACTCCTACACGACCCCACAACTCCATCACTTCACCTCCTTCACTTCCTATGAGATGAGGGTTGCGCTCAATGACTTGTATAAATAGGTCCTTCACCTATTTCCAAAGAACACAGAAAAAACCAAGTGTTGTCACGTATCCAGAAAATACCCCAGGCGATAGCTTACATTGTGCAAACCGGTTCAACATTCCGATACAAGTCATAAACAACCAACACCTTCACAATCTCAACACCTTCTTTGCTTCCTCCCTAAGATCAACCCCATCTCCTTCACTTTGTGACCGAAGCAAGTCTGAAACGACCATTTCTCGGTTTAGGCCAGAATTGTATAGATTGATCTCTCGAATCAAAAGCACTCCCGTGCAGTGCATTTGTTTAGGGTTTAGATTCGTTTCTCATCCACACACACCCAAATTTACCGAAACTAGTAGAAACAGTTTTTACCCATAAACAATTGGCGACCACAGTGGGAGATTAATCTCTCGGTTGTGAAGTCAATTTCTTCAATACCCAATCCCATTTGTCTGATTTCAAAATGGTTGGTCTTAGGGCTGCCCCAACAACTCAAAATCTCGGTCGAAGTTCCTCCAAGGGAGATACCCCCCTTTCCAACGGTGTATCTGATGGTGTAACCGGAAGAATCCCAGCATTGGTCGAATTAGCACGGGTGCAGGAGATTCGCACGAAGAACATGAACCTGATCAAAGAAGCGATAAACAACATACTCGATCTCCACATCAAGACATCAGATACGAGCGGTTCTCCTGTCACGGATATTTCTACATTGGGGACTGATCCTCGCAACGATCCTCCTCAAGTCAATAGTTTCACTATGAACCAGAGGCCGGTGGATCAGGAAACGGCTTCTCTAGTGGAAAGTTTATGCAAACTTTTATACCTCTCGAAGAATCAGCGGGCGGAGACGTTTGCTGCAATCAACCAGATAGCGATGGACGTGCATTTAACTTCTTTGCGTCCAGAAGCCTCAAAAACACCAGAGATGTCTGTGAATAATGTTACATTTACAGACGACGACATGATGGCGGAAGAAGGTCACAACCGGGCCCTCCACGTTACTGCACCTATCAAGGATTCAGAGTTCAAGAGGGCCCTCATCGACACGGGAGCGTCTTCGAATGTGATTACTCTCAAGACACTCAGGACGGCCAAGGTTCGCCCAAGCAAGATCGTGCGACAGCCTACCACGATGATAGACTTTGAAGGAAACCAAACCAACACGTACGGGCATGTCAATTTGAATTTATCTGTAGGGCCCGTCCAATCAAAGGTGAAATTCGAAGTCATAGAAAAGGAACCGGAATACCATATGATACCGGGGATAACATGGATTCATGACAATAGGATCTTCCCCTCGATGTATCACCAATGCCTAAATACTATGTTGAATAAAGAAGTCGTTCGTATTCCTGCATCATTGTCTCCTTACGCACTAATATGTGGAGTGGAATTGTTTGAACCAAGAAAAAGCTCCACGCGAAGAATCAGACAAAGTTCATTGCATCCCACTCCCCACGTGGGCGTCAATCCAGGAGGAGGACCGACTTGCATCGTTGAGGGCTATGCCCCACGATGCATCTTTGCTGACAATGCGTTCTTCTTCATCCGGTGAAGCTGCGACCCACGTTCACACTAAGAGGGAGCGAACTTTTGTGGCGAGACGTGATCAGAAAGGGAAAACTGTGTACCGACGCCACTGTTAGCAATTAGCAGGGGAGGCTGTTGCCCAGTCTCTCCGCCCAGTGGAATGCTACAGAAACGACGAGCCACAGGAAGAGGTGCTGGATGCTCCACGACAGCTGCAAGACGGCACCAACTCCACGACTGATGAACTCGAAATCGTTAATATCGGGAATGAAGAATCTCTTAGGCCTATCTCCACCAGCTCAACCTTGTGTACGGATGAACGCACGAAGCTCGTGGAACTTCTCAAAGAGTACCAGGACATATTCGCTTGGACGTATGAAGAAATGCCCGGTTTAGATGAAAAGTTGGTCACCCATCATCTGCATGTCATACCTGGATCCAAGTCGGTTAAACATTATCCGAGGCAGTTCAGACACGAGATCAGGTGGTGCTTGGATTTCAGAGACTTGAACAGATGTTGCCCCCAAAGATGATTTTCCTCTACCTAACATCGACATGTTAGTTGATCGGTTGTCAATCCGTCAAAAATAATTTCAATTTCTTACTCACTAAATATGAATGAAGTACAAGGTAAGGAAGAGTTCGTTTCTACAGAGAGGCAATTGTTGTTATGCGATTTTCAGTTTCTAATGTAACCAAGGGGGATGTTTGTTGTTTTAACGAAATACTAAAGTAAAAATAAAGTAGAGCAAAGCAAATAATTGGAATAATCAATAAGGAGAAGATATTGGTCACGGGATAGTATCATTCACAAACATGTATTTTCATCAATGATTAGAATTGGTATTTTAATCTCTTATTTACTAAAAGTCCTAGGATACCTTGATCGCAAGTATATCCCGCTAATTCCCTGTTTTCATCACAACCACATTAAAAGATGCATATGTGAATTCTTCCTAGAAAGCAACCTAAAGAGTAAAAGCACATTTAACTCCCTAAAAGCAATAAGTTCTATAGAATAAGACTAATCAATGCAAACGAATGTGTAAAAGCACTAATCGTTTTAACAAAAGTTATGATTCACTTGTGACTAGTAGGATATATCACTACAAGCACTACCCACAATTATGCTACTTAGAATCAGGGATAAACAACTTTTTCGTATTGAAAACCCTAATATAGCTCTAGAGATGAATGTAAATCGAATTGATTCCGGACTCAACCAAACAAACAATCAAATCATATAACACTATTAATTGTGAATCACAAACAATAAAATATTGAGACAAAACTAATTCATTGAATCATATAACATATTGAGAAATCAACTTTATCCCATAACCAATAATATTTGTTTAGCTACTCATAGCTATGGAGTTCATCATAATAATATTAATTGAAAAGAAGAAGATGAACAAAAGCAAACCCTAGAAACGTAAACAAAACCGGCTCTCCAAAGTTCCAAGAAAAATATGTCATCAAAGTTGTAGAAGACTTTCCCTTTTATAGCTTTTCTCCAACTTCTAAAATTAGGTCTTCATAGCCCAAAACCCATGTGGTCCACCAAGCCCATGTGTGCAAATACCATATAGAAAATATACCCCAAAAGTGGTCGTCGGAAATCTGGTATTATGGCCTGAAATTGGCCGGAAAGGTCGCCGGAAAATATCTCAGGTGACCGGCAAAGTCCACCCGGTCACCGGTCAATGAGTCAACTCGGTCAGACCGAGTCAAACCGAGTCATATGACTCAAGTCAGAAGTTAGGCCTGATTCAGGGTCTGAGTGGAAACTGAGTTAGGGTCTGACTGCCAGGCCAAAGCTTGAGCTATTGCAGTCTTGCACAGGCTGTTAGTCATGCACCATCATTGCGCTGCATTGCTTCACTGCCAGCCATGATGGCTCTGCTTCATCCTTCAAGCTTTGCAATTCCATTCTCGCCAACACCAGTCTTTTCCATTTTAGGCTCTCAATCACCACCAACTTCACTGCAATTTCAGCTTCATTTCCATGATTCTCACTACACCTAGAATACCCATTCTGCAGATCCCTGCAATACCAGCTCATTCTCATTCAGTCACTTCCATTTGCAGCAGCATTCCACTCCAGCAACCTAGCCATTCCAGCTGCATCATACCTCCAGTTCACTTCATTTGGCTTCACCAAAACTCAGCTGCATCTGTTGCTATCTGCACAACCCATTCTCAGCAACCAATTCAGCTCCATAACAGCACATGTAGCTTCATACACAGCACCACCAGTGCCTAGAAAACATCATCTTCACTGTTCACTCTTCATTCCACTTCATTGTAGCTCCATCGTATCCCTGAACTGCAATCTCAGCTTAACTCATCATTGCAGCACCCATTGGCAGCATCTCACCAATAGTCAGTCCCAAGGAAACAGCTTCATTATTTCACCTTCTCACCATCTGTTCCTTCTCTCATCTTCTCTCTCGGCTGCTACCAGATTTGCCATTACCTGCAACTGCATTGCAGCCTCATCACAGCACCAGCTTCACATCCCAACTTCCAACAGCAGCATAAGCCAATACCCTGAAGTCTCACAACTTCACCTGCTACAGCATCAACATTAGAAGCATCCATAGCCATCTGACTCCACCAGTCCTGTAGCTCATTGCCTCCGTGACCAAATGTAGCTCAGTTCTTTGGCCATCACCACTGTCATCCACCAATCCTTGCAAACAATCCACCAGAGCTACTACCACCTGCAGTTTCAGCTCCATCTCCTCCATGAGCTCAACACTGACTCAAGTCTCACTTCTCCATCTCTGAAATCCGTAAGAACCCATGTACTTCTCTGCTTCTCAAATTCAACCACCAAACCCATTCTCTATTTCAAACCAGCACCATATAACTCAGCCATCAAGACCTTCTACTGCTATGAACTCATTGCCACCATCTTTCCCTGTAGTTTGAATTCACAGCACATGCTCCATTCCATGGCAACCAACACATCCAAGAACCTAATCGAATCAAAACCCTCAGCTAATTCTCGATCAACAAAGAAACCCCATTTCTGCCCGGCTCCAATCCATCTCTCGCTTAACTACCTCGCTTGCATTCATACTTCAACTTCTTTCCCCGCAAATAATTCACATTCATTCATAACCCAAACTCCATTTCTTCCAGGACTTTAACTTATCTCGCCATTGCCATATACCGCCACAAACAACCACGAAACAACACTTGTATGAATCAGAGAACAACCCTTTTCTCCACCAATTCTTCATCCTTAAAAACAACAAAATTACCACCACAAGTCGGCAGTAAAGCTCAAACCAAGACCCAATCTGATGAATACCCATCCTTCCATGTTTAATCGCCTAAACCCTAACCTCAATTCATCTTCGTCTCTGCACCAGATCCCCTTTTCTTATTTCCAAAGAAACCCTAAGTAGTTTTCACAAATTGTTCCCCCGAAATTCAACCATCTCTCTAATCTCAACAAAGAGCTAGCTCTCTTCTTCTCTCGATTTCCCAAAGAAAACCACCATTTAATCTTCATCGATCCATCTAAAACCCTTATTTCCATCTCTGGGTTGTTGAACTCGAGCTCAGAAACACTCAATCCGCTCCTTATCATCACAGATCCCCTTTTCTTTCTTCCCTGGGTTTATTATCACCACCGACATCTTCTTATTCTTCATTTTAACTCTCAATTTCCTCCATGAAAATTAATGGAGCCGCAGCTCTTTGAAGGCAGTGATGAAGAGAGGAGAAGAAACAATGATGAGAAATGATTTTCTCTGAAATTTAGGTCTTGTGTAGTAATAGGAATTACTCGGGGCACCCGACAGGAGTGAATAAAAGAGCCACCACAACATGAAAGCCCTCATCCTCCATTGTGCTCTCGATAGCACATGCATACGAAATGACCCTTTCACCCTTCTTGCTCAAATAGAGTGATTTCTTCTTCTTTTCCTCCGTGTGACTCCGTAGTACCTAATAACTCAAAGACACTCATAAGAGATGCAATTCCCAAGGAAAATAGCAAAGAAAGCATAAATACTAGATATAATATTAGGTGTTTTACGATACCTATCATTAGTGGATGCCCCCAAATGTGGACACGGCGTGTTCTCCTTCATGGATGGATATAGCGGCTACAATCAGATAAGGATGTACGAGCATGACGCAAGTAAGACATCCTTTAGAACTCCTCTCGGAAATTTTTATTATACTGTGATGCCATTTGGTTTAAAGAATGTCGGTGCAACGTATCAACGCGCTATGACGGCAATCTTCCACGACTTGATGCATAAGCAAGTTCAAGACTACGTGGATGATATAATAGTCAAATCAAAAGCTCGGGCAGCCCACACAGGAGTCTTACAACAAGTGTTCGAATGCCGTGAATACATGTTGAAGATGAACCTTTTGAAATGCGCTTTCGGCATTTCTTCAGGAAATTTATGGGATTCCGGGTGATTGCCGAGGAATCAAAGTGGACACATCCAAGACCCAAGCTATCCTCACGATGCCGCTTCCGCGAACTGTGAAGGAACTCCAAAGCTTCATGGGCAAAGAAGTGTTTCTAAGATTCAACGAATATTGTCACCTCCAAATCATCATAAAGGGTTCACCTATTATGTCAGCCGGACGAGAGCGAGCCGGGACATCTTCGAATCTCTGGAGACGACGCCTCAAGGGAGCAGCCTCAAGAAGATAGTTATGTCTGCAACATCAATGAGAGACGCTTTCAGAATTTCGTCTCCCATAGAAGAAGTAGTTGTGTTACCAAAGGAGATTGCACCTGTGACTTAAGAGGTGCATACAAATTCCATGAAAAGAGTTTCATCATATTTGCAGAGCCTATTAGTTAAGTCATTCACGTAAAGGAACTTCCCTACTCCTCAAAGACACGATCCAAAGATGATAATAGCAAAGGAGTGTGACTGGAGACTGCTCAGCACTGCCCATCTCAAAGATGCTGAATTTAGAAAGATGCAAGCACGCTATCATCAGGATTCCAAGATGTCCAAAGACGAGGATATACCCAAGAGAGCAGACGTATTGTCAAAGACCAGCGATATTCCTGGACGTCTATGAAACGCAACGCAGATGTAAAGACGGCCTCATGAACCCAGCGTGACAACATATATCAAATCGAAGGCTCAGTGGATATTCGTGGGTAGGGGACTATCTCTCTCTTTTACGTTCCATGAGGCAACATCAAGGAAGCTATCGGCTCCATCATTAGCTTTTCCCTATAATAATGAGACAAGCTCTACCATTATATGAAGACTGCCAACTTCGTGCCCGTACCTATCACGCCTCTCCCTGCCAGTCTTTTATGATCACAACCGCTGCCAAGAACCATTGTTGCTCGTTTGTTGATACCAGCCCGAGCTTCACCATAGCAACAACTGCTACGGACAGGGGTAATCCGAACTTCTGCATATTTTATTTTCCCATGGAGAAGTAATAGAGTCACGGAGGCGAGATGGAGATATATTTATGGTAAACCCACCGACCATAGAAGATAGAACCATATAAATCACGCTTGGGGACCGAGGCTCAAGATGAAATTCCTTCGCCACGATCAAGAACTTCTTCAAAGAAAAGAGAGATGGTCAATCAAGAAGCATGTAATTCGCAAGGGAAAATCAAATCAAGAAGAAGCCGCTTCAACGCACTCCGAAGAAGGCGTATCAACGCTCTCTCCCGTAAGAAGGCGTTTCAGCTCCCTCTCCGAAAGAAGGCGTTTCGGCGCTCCCTCCGTAAGAAGGCATTTCAGCTCTCTCTCTCCGGAAGAAGGCGTTTCGACTCTCTCTCTCTCTAGAAGAAGGCGTTTCAGCTCTCTCTCCAGAAGAAGGCGTTTCAACGCTCTCTCCGGGACCCGCTTCGACGTTCGCTCCAGAAGCTGGTTCAACGCTCTCTCCGGGACCCGCATCGGCGTTCGCTCCAGAAGCTGCTTCAATGCTCTCTCCGGGATCCACGTCGACGTTCGCTCCAAAAGCTGCTTCAACGCTCACTCCGGGATCCGCGTCGATGTTCGCTCCAGAAGCTGCTTCAACGCTCTCTTCAGGATCCGCCTCGACGTTCGCTTCGAAGCTGCCGCCAACGCTCTCTCCGTAATCCGCTTCGACGTTCGCCCGAAGCTGCTTCAACATGCCTTCCTAAGGCGCATCAACGTTCTCTTCCTCATGATAGGGCTCGTCCACATCGTAGTTGAGGATTATGACATAAACCGACATCATGCTAGGGGAACGCTTACCGGACGCCTCTTGAACGTGACATGCTCCAAGGACGGGACGACCCATCTCTCCCCGGTAACATCTAACTTTGTCTCATAAGTTTTATCTTTATTTGTCACCATCTAATTCCTACCCCGTAATAGTGTAACCATTACGTGCTAGGCAGGGGACTTAATGTTGATGGTGGATTTTAGTTCAGGGCTAAAATTGTAAAACCAGTATTTCAGGCGATGTCACCCTGCAAAGGGAAAGGTCGTTAAGAAGTGGAAGAGTGCGGAAAACCTCTTCACTTTATTTGAAGCAATTCAATAAATACACAAAATTTACCCAGAATGGTGCGTGCAACAGCAATCCCAAATATTATGTGAATTTTACCAGCATTAATAATTAATGCATGATTTGCCTAGTATTTTTCGTGATGTGTTCTCAGCCGAACTCTCATTATTTGCATGACATGACGACTGAGTGTTCACTCTCAGCAGAGTAACATGAATCTCCGTGCCAATATTGAGACATGCACGAAGTACCCACACGGTGCTCACTCTCTTACAAAGAGAGTATCGCATCGACGCGCTTTGGTTAGCCGTCTCAGAAACGATCGCGGCCACACAAGTTGGCCGCATAATTTATCAAGCCTAGCCAAACCCTGGCAGGAATAGGCGATTGTCGTGATGACCACCGGCGGACCCACTTATGCCCTAGCCGGTCGAACATCACACACACCTCACCACCACCAAACGCCATCCCATAGTAAGGTAGACGCGCTGCTTGGAGAAGCTCGAACGAGCATAGACTGTCCGGGGCAGTCTTAAAACCATCGCAACCGTCCAACTTCGCCAACCTAGTTGGACGGATTAGATCATCCCATGGATGGTCATGGAAACGCTAATGCACACGTTGGCGGGCCCACTTTTCACATACCCGGTCGGCTTTCTCACGGCAATGCCATGGAGAAATGAACGTTTGCTCGAAACATGGTTGGCGTGATGCTTTAAAGGGTCGCGGAAGTTCCACTAGTGTCTTAAATCGATCAAAACCATCCAACTTAGCCAGCATAATTGGATGGCTTAGATCGTGCCTAGGACCATTGGGAAGGTGCACATATGTTCATTGTAAACCCAATGTGGGCCCCACACGATCGGCCTCCCCAAAGGAGAAGCGCAGCTTGCCAATTCGTTTGGCCCAAGTTGCGTGTACGTGACTATTTCAAAACCCTATTTAGGGTTTACGGCAATGTACATCTGTCGTATTTCGATCACGTCCATCCATCTTCGCCAGCCTAAACGGAGGGCGTAGATATATACTCAAAAGGTCCTGAGAACATTAACGTGATCACCGTGGGCCCACCTGTGCGTATGACCGGCCGGCCAAAGTTGACCATGGCCAGGCGCCTCGAAACGCATGCCCAAAGGTGGCATGTCGTGCGTCCTCTAAATCCTTTGCGGCAACGGATTTCTATCGCAAATTGATAACAACTACTCATCTTTGCCGGACAGGTTGAGTGGCCTAGATCGCACCTTCATGAGACAAAGAGGCATGGAAACGTACACCGGCAGGCCGTATACACGCATGCCTGGTCGGTCCCACCAAAAATAACGCCATGCGTGAATTCGGTCAAGCCAAAGGGTGATGCTTGCGCACCTCTTAAAAACCCCAAATTTCATCAACGGTCGTAGATATATGCCGTAAACCATCTCGTCCGTCCAACTTTGCCAGCTTGGTCGGACAGACTAGGTTAAGGGTTAAGCGGCCAATAAAGCACACTGATGATCATCGTTCGCCATTCTTCCGCTGGGAGTGATCGACCAGGGGATGGCTCGCCCATGCGGCCTCCAAACGATCACTCGAAGATGGTTGGACGTGATGTTATTTCAAGACGCTTAATCCGCGACTTATTTGGTTAAGCTTTAATACAGCGATGTTATTTGCTAGTCCTCGAGCAAATTTATTCTAGAAATTAAAATCCTAACTCACTGTTGCAGGCATCGAGATTTCACTTAGCATGTGCAACAAGTCTTTGAACCCCTAGGTGGCCCTAGTGGCCGAGTTATAGTCTCGGGAGGGTGTACACAGTAAGGAATATACAGGGTACAGATAGAAGTAGGTTGTAGAGACTAGTTCCTAGAAGTAGAACACAATTTCCCATAATGATAGCACTGAGTCCTTCCCTTGGGAAAAGACCCCTATTTATAGTTATTTCCTCAAATGGAAATGTCAGGTGTGTGTCCTTTCCTATTTCCCTTATCTTGCTACTACCTCTCCTGACCGTACAGCCGTACTTTAGATCCTTCTAGAAGACATGTCCTTTCTTGGTCACCACACGTGCATTTGGTTGTTGTGGATGGATGGCTTGTTCAACGACACCCCCTTCAGGATAAGGGGCGACTGTGATGCTTCCCTTCTAGGCAAAACACTATACCGTTCCCCCTCTCTGATGTGGGGTAGCTACAGTTGGTGTTATTCTATTCCTCCTCCCGGATATGGGGTAGCCATATTTCCTCCTTGGTATTTTTCGGGTATCTACATTAAGTCCCCTTTCGTCTGGGCGAGACGTTAGTCTCCTCAACAGTCTATCACAACTTTCGGGCGATCTTTCTTGAGGATCGTCTTTTGGTAGGGCACTTCTTATTAAGGCGTCGAGCTGTATCCACTCATTGCTCATTTGAGATGCCTTGCGGGGAGATGTTTTCTTTGTGGGGCGACCATTCATGCGGGCGTCAGATCCTCCCTTGGAGACCTCGACTTTCCCAAATCTCAGACTTGCCTTGCAAGTCCCCTTGTCCTTGGTGTTTCTTAGGACTTGCTTCTAGCGAGTCCCCTTGTCGCTACCAATGTTTGAGCGACTTGCACCTCTGCAAGTCCCCTTGTTTCCGTACGACCTCGTTCCATTCCTTCGTCTATACGTTTCTATGGGTTTCACCGCTTTGCTTCCCAAAGACTTGCTCCATGCAAGTCCACTTGTTTGTATTCCTTGGGACTTCCCCTTTGCAAGTCCCCTTGTTATTGAAAATCTTTGAACTTGCTCCCTTGCAAGTCCCCTTGTCTCCATGCGACCTCACTCCATTCTTCTCCATTTGTGCGCTTCCCTGGTGGATTCCGTGATGGCACGTGTTACCATAATGACACGTGGGATAGGTGAAGCGGTTACATTTTATGGTTATTTGCTAGGGTTAGCGTCCTTTCATGTTCTCGTCAAGTCGTTTCAATTACCCTTGATCGTGTCTTTTTACCGTCTATAAATACTGGACTCATATTTCCTTCACTCTTTACTCCTAAAACATTCTCTATCCTCTCTTTTCATCTCTTTTCTCCAGGCGCCATCAAGCTTTCTTCTTCCCTCTTTATCACAGCTTTCCTCTTGGGCGGTCCTAATGAGCGAGTATGAGGATTCAACGACTGAGAGTTCTTCTGGCGATAGCAACTCCTCTGGTGAGGAGGAGGCGCCTCATCTTCTTCCTATTCTTCCCGAGGAAGAGAGAGTCTTTACTCCCGGGGAGGGTAAAAACTTGACTACCCTCCTGTCTAGTCGAAGTACTGCCGAAAAGCTTAGGCGGGCAGCTACCCCAGGCGTGGCTATTGCTACACTCCTGGATGATAAGTTTTTTCGTCAGGTTAGTAAGCCATCATCTTTCGATCCCCCTGTAGTTGCAGGAAATCCCACAATACACCCCTCACAAGAATTTACTTTACTAATCCATTTGAAGATGAGTAATTATATATTTTTATTGATAATCTTCTTGAAATGTTTACAAGGATAGATAGAAAAGAGCTAAAGAAATTACAATCACTCTAAATTTTCTCTCTCCTAATGACTTGCTTAACAATTCTAAAAGAACCCCCTCCTTACAACAGACTAATTCAACCCTTTATATAGGGTAATACATAGTGGATGACAGCTAAAGCCGCCCTTATTTTCGGGAATAACTCGCGAAGTGTCGCGAATGTTATAAACGTTTTCCTTGCGACACTCCTAAATCTCGCCAAGTCTTCATACTTTTCTCATGTTCTGGCTTTCGTCATCTAATGCGTCATTTAAATCACTTCCACTGCGACACCTTCGCAATACTTTCGTTTATTGATCTCGCAAGATAATGATGTCGCGATATTCTGATCCTACATCTTGCCTCTTCTCATGTCTTTTCTGCGAAGGATAAAATGTCATGAGAATTTATATTTTAAAATGCCGCAATTGCTCATCTTCTTCTCGCGATTGTTCACTTTTATCCTTTTTATTCATGTACGGAATTTATTACAGGTATTTCTTCTTCCACTCTTTTCTTGACACGTCTCTTTCAACCACTTATTCTTGACCATTCACGTCCCATCTCGCATTAAATGCATTTGTCTTCTCGAGGATTCTATTCTCTATATATAGTTTTCTTACCCTTCTCTTTTTCTCTTTTATTTTCCTCTGCAACTTTCCTTTAACTTCCTTCCTCTCTCGCAATTTGTGTTTCTCTATCAGAAACCCCTTTTTCCTTCTCTTGATTTTCGGTTCTCCCTTCATTCCCATACTCTAATAATGGCTTCACTTGGTCGTACATACGCACCCCTTTTCAATGATGTTCAAAAGAAGGTACAGGAAAAGGGTTTTATCTTATCAACCATTCCTGATCAAGAATCTTCATCTATACTTTCTGCAAAATTGTTTTCCGATCATCAATGTGATGATCATAAAATCATAGTCTCGCTAGGTCAACTCCTCGCAGGACTCCCCATTCCTCTATACAATCCCGAGATACCATTATTCTATGAAATCCTTGCTCACGAAAAATTCTCGCGAGCTGTTTATCAGTTGAGTGGCGACTGCATCCGTTTAATGCTTGAATTCGCCAACCGTGGCGCTGGTAAAGGATCTTTATATCCTGATAATGTTAGAGATCCTAAATTTGTAAATTTAGAGATAGCTGCTGAGAAGTATACTGTAGAAAATTTCTTTGCGAATTATGCAGTAATAAACATGAGAAATGACAAATCTCGCTGGGGTGCTCGACTGAAGAAAAAAGATAATGTTGATGCTGATAAACTGCTCATGCAAGATATTGATTGGCATTCGGGCAATAATAGTACTCCTCGTCATTCCAAAGATGAGAAATGGTGGGTTGTTCCTTTATTTTTGAATGGGCCTTACATCGCAGGTTCACACGTACTTCCTGCGCATCTCGCAGACTACCACCCTTGGGAATTTAAGTGGCCCGAGAAGACAAAAGAGGTATGTTTCCTATTTCAGGCTTTACTTTCGCAATATTCCCTTCTTTTTATATCTACTGAATCTGCAAAATTTACAGGTTGACAAACTGAGGAAGAGTTATGAAAGAAATCCAAAGGCGAGTACCCTAGCGATACTCCGATCGATCACGGATGAAGTAAGAAACATTTTCTTTTGTTATTTTTAACAATATTGTTGCCTCTGTTTCTTATCTTTATTCGTGTTCGAAGGTTGAAGTTGAAGAAGCTGCAGCTGCGAAGGTTAAAGGCAAGGGTAAAATCATCTCTCGCAAGAATAAATCTTCTGGTCCATCTTCTAAAAAACGGAAACTCCAATCTCCTTCTCATTCTAATTCCCAAACCAGCGAGAACTCTGACGAAGATGAAAATGAGATTGGTACTTCTTCTGCGAAGGAAGATCATTCAGTCACCTCTGCTATGGCGCAGTTATCTAGTATCTTCTCCGATTCTATGCAAGGATTAGGAGATGATCATTTAACTGCTACTTGCGCAGCTCTCGCTAAAATTTGCGATGCCCCACTGTTAGAGGATAATGAATCTTTTCATGAGTTTCCCGAACATTGACTTCCAGCCACTTGAATGCTCTCAATGCTTTGGTATATTCATAATCCTTTGCTTCTCTGTAATTTCTATTATAAGCTTTATCTTAACAATTTCTTTATTTTCCTTTATAGTCCGGGAGAGCTTCCTTTGTTGTTGCCTCGATCTCGAGAAAAGACGCGACAACCTTGAAAATAAAAATCTTTAACTTAAAGAGAAGATCCGAGAACTAGAAATTGAGGTTGCGATGTCTCGCAAGAAAGATGAAAGAATTCAACAATTGGAAACTGAATCTGCTTCTCAGAAGACTAAGATGTCTACTCTTCAAAGCGCAAACCAGCAACTTTATGGTATAAAATTTTTACTCTTCAAGTCGTCTTTACTTTGTCAGCTACTATTTTTTGCCTGATTTATTATTTTCGCAGACATATATAATCTCTCTGAAGAAGCCATTCTTCTCCACTCATTTCCCGAGCCTATGGATAATGACGTTCTTCTCACCCATCTCAACGAGTCTTAAGTAATTCGTCAAACAAAATTGATTCCCTTTCATTAAATGAACTTCGAACCAAATGTCGCCTCTTAGAGATTGAGCATAGAGCTAGTTTAGGTTTAGCCAACCGATTTAAACAAATGTATCTTGATTCCCATAGAAAAATCGAACTTTTAAGGAAGAAAATTAGTGGCCTTATAGATGAGAAAGATCGTATTGCTAATAAGGGTGCACATGCATTAGCAATATTTCAAAAGTCTCTACTCGAAGTACAAATTGAACGAGATGAATCTCTTCGTCAGAATGCTATACTTAATGAGCGAGAAGATCAAATCCGTTCGCTTCTTGTTATAAACAATGATGACGAATTCGCTTGGGCTGCGAAGGTTCTAGATAATGCCAGGAATAACTTAGGTGTTGATGTTAGTCTTCATGTCGAGCATACTGCCTTGGTTAAAGACATGATATCTGACAGAGAAGGTTGTTTATTATACTTTACTGCTCTTTATCTCTGTAGCACTGTTATTGTGTTGTTAATTCATTATCATATGTCTTGCAGAATCCGAGAAGAGATTTCAAACAAGGATTGAAGAACTTGAGTCTGAAAAAGGAGAACTCGCAGAAGGCCTTTCTCTTCGCAATAATAAGTATTCTAAGTTGAAGAAACAACTGCAAGCTACAGTGGCGAATTTCAACAATACTGTTGTTCGTTTTCGCAATCAAACTATTGAAATGGTTTGCAATGATCATCGCATTCCTCTTAGTTCATATCCTTGTCTTCGCGATATTATTCCTGAAGATACGCCTTTCTCGAATGTCTCTGATAGTGAAGCTAGCGAAGAAGAAGATTCTGGCGAAAAGAATGATGGAACTGAAGAATCTGACCAAGAAGAAGAATCCTCAAAGAAATAACTTCTTTTTCTTCTTTTGCTTCTTGTAATACACATACTCTTTCAATCTTCTTGGATTGTCAAATATGAATTCAATCTTCGTTTTCTTTACTTGCGGTATTCGTCAAGCAATTCTTCTTTATAATTCAACTAACCAAAGATTTTGAATACATAAATCCCTCATGTGGAAATGAATAACAAAACTTTATCCTATTCATTCCCATACTTGCCTCTCGTTATTCATTTTCAAATAAGAGATTTGATCAATTATCCCCGAGTAATGAAATTTCGACGTTGGCTTTTATTATTTTTGTAACTTGTGATCGTTCTCACAAGCATATTTGTTTCCTCAATTTTGTGTATGTCTATATCTTTAGTTATGTTGAAGTTCGTTGTGCGACAAGATCGCAGAATGTCTTCACAAATGAAGAAATCCATTGATCTTGCCTTACCATTTTTGTGTGGTCTTATTTTGCCTTCCTAATTAAAGGTCTTATTTTGCCACCCTCGTTGCGACAAGATCGCATGACGTCTTTACATTTTCATGTATTGACCCATTGACCTTGTCTTATCATTTGTTAAGTATTTTTGCCTCTGCAGGATATTTTATCTCATGACAATATGACAGTTTAAATACTCTCGCGAGTGTAAAATCCCATGACATTGCCGTCTTTGCGACGAAATCGCAGGACGTTTTTGCATTTTCATGCAAAAACCCATTGATCTCTCCTTATCCTTGCGTCGTATTATTGCCTCTACAGGATCATTGCATAAATATGACAAGCCTAAATTTCCTTGCGAAAAATAAAGTCTCATGACATTTGCGTATTTTGACACTTATCAGCTCCCTAATGGAGGGTGCCGCCCTTATCTTCTCCCTGGTTGCCCCTTCAAGGAGGCGTACATCGGCCATACAAGACTAGCTCCTCCCATCCGGTCTTAACAACAACCAGTTGTTTTCGCAGCCTCTTATCCCTTATACCTATATGGTTTATGGTTACGAGACTACACCCTAAATGGAGTTTTCTTCGGGCCGAGTGCGGATATACCAAGACTTGCCAAGAATGGCCGAGACACTTCAAATGCCCCAGGCACTCTTGGCTCAACCGTGTACCCCGGCGCCTTGAGCATACACTGACTCCTTGGAAGAGACCCTCGGGCGTCCAACCAGGGTATAACCATATATATATAGTTGGAAATCCAAGGTACCTCCCCCGGATAGGCTTTCATGGGACCCAAATCTTCATGACTCAGGTTCCAGGAGCGGTGTAACCTTTTCACTGAGCCATGTCAAGAGATGCCCCCTTATATGACGCACTTTAGGTCTTACATTTGCCTCTTGCGAAATGTCATTCGCGAACTAGGGTGTACGCCATAAAGGTTCGTCCCATTCACTCACTCTTTCATTTTTGTTAATTCATTCAATCATTCATTTTGTTTGCGAAACTATCGCACAATCTTACATTGTTTAATCATTTTTGTTTTTCAATTCTTCAATCAAATTGTCATACATTCTTAATGGCGAGATCCTCGCATATTTCTTCTTCAATTATTGTTTCTTCCTCTTACTCTGAACAATCTTTTGTTGTTGCCTTTTGATGATTATTCACTTCTTACACTTTTTGCTCTTGCTACTCTCTGCCTCTACACCATTCAAATCTCTTAATGATTCCTTTCCATCATAATTTCCAACTGTTTTCATGCACTTGTTTTGCAATGTATCTTCTCCTCTTATATCAATGGCATCCACCATTAATCTTTCTCTTCTTTTCTCATCTTTTGCATGTTGCTTCCAACCCTTTCTTTTCTCAGCTCTCTCTTCGCAGCTCTCCACATCGATTTCATAGCATTTTTGTCCTTCCGTCCAATCTCCTTTTATAATTCCAACACCACTGGGATGAGGAAATTTTATACACTGATGATATGTTTACGCTACACCCAGAATGTCATGCAACCATGGTCTTCCAATCAATGCATTATAAGGGGATTCCACATCGACCACACAGAACAGAATATCAGTAGATAATCCTTGCAGGGGTATTCTCATGTGAACTTCTCCTTTAGGCTTGTTTGTTGTGCCATTGAAACCATATATCTTGTATGTTGAAGGTATCAATTCTGCATCCTTTCCCCCCATGGTCTTGTAAGTATGGTAAAAGAGGATGTTCACTGAGCTTCCAGTATCAATCAATATTCTATTGATCGCCCAGCAATTCTCTGCTTCATCGTCTTCGCCATCTACTGGTTTTGGATTAATTTCCAATTTTACAACCAATGGGTTGTCGTGCGCCTCTTTGCCTTCAGGGATCTCTTCTGCGTTGAAAGAAATGATCTGCATTTGCCATTCTTTTAATCTACGACGTCTTCGCAATGTTCATCACTTCTTTATTATCACTATCCCTCACAAAAACCCTACTGAGTATATTATCATGAAAATCTTCAATTGTGCGATATGAGTGAACAATGGAGTTACAAAATAAATTTTTAGCTTTCGCCCCAACTTCTATTACGAACGTTTCTTTCCCCTTTGATGGTGGTGGTGGCAATTGTTGAACTTTCTCTTCACTTTTTAGAAAGTGATTCAGCTTCCCTTGATCAATCATTCTAAGGATGATTCTTTTTATGATTCTGCAGTCATTCGTCAGATGTCCATGAAAACGGTGGTAAGAGCAGAATTCGTGACTTCTATCACTTGGTGGTGGTTCATTCCCCATGTTCCATGGTGCAGGTATGTTTTCCATCAAGAGTATAGCTTCCCATATCTTTTCCACACTAGCATTTAATGGTGGCATTTTGATTTCTTCCCATACTACTCTGTGACGTCGCTGACCTCCATGATAATTTTGCCTTTGACTTCCATAAGTTTCTTGTGGATGATCAAGTCTCTGAATTTTGTTATTGCTGCCACGGTTATAGTAGTTTCTTTCTCTTTCAAGCTCTTCTTGATCTCGGCTTCCCATGGCTACTAACTTTGGTTGTTCATCATTTACCATTCTTTCTTCTTCCTCCTTGCGAGGTACTACCACTGTGTGTATTAATTTGGGTAGCAAACTTGCATTCGCAGCATTTGAACTTGTATTCGCAACCGGGTACGACTCCACCTCATTTTGCCTTTCTTCCAAAGCGATATATTCCTCTTGCAGTTCTCGCAGCTCCGTCATCGTGATCGTATTCTTGACTCTAAAAATTTGAATATATAGCAAATTGGTTGCGAACATAGCGTTTATAAATGATAAAATGAGATATCTTTCATCTACTCTTCCAAACCATCTCGCTACACATCGTCTTCCATCTCACAGTTAGGTGTCTTAAACTTTCGCCAACCCTTTGTTTTAGCCCAAATACATCTTCAATTCCTGGTCGCGAGGAGTTGTTACTTATGTAGGCCCCTAAAAATATAGCTTGTAGATGGTTGAATGACGTGATGGTGTTTCTTGGTAAACCTTCAAACCACATCGTTGATTCTCCTGTTAAACTTGATGCGAAATATTTGCACAATATAGCGTCATGACTTTCCCATTGTAACATACATCTTACATACGCTTTGATGTGTTGTATTGCGCAAGTTGTTCCATCAAAAATGCTGGTTAATGCAGGTAAATTGCATTTTGGGGGTATCCCACCTAACTGCACCTCTAAAGTGAAGGGGGTTTTTGCAGCTTCTTCAATTGCCTCATCCAATTGTCTTCTTCCTCCACCTCCTCTACTATTCAACATTCCTCTCATCTCCGCCAACTCTCTTAAAATTTGTTCATTTACCTCAGTGTTCGGATTCATTGGTCTTTTTAGCTCTGTTTCTCTCCTTCTCTGCGTTCACGTCTATCTTGATTTTCTTGTTCAACATTCTCTTCTCTTCTTTCTCTGCGACTTTTTCCTTCATCTCGTTCGCGAATGTGCACACCATTGTATCTATCATTTTCTCTTCTTGGTTGTCTATCAACTCTCCTTTGTATTCTTTCATATTCTTCATTAATATTTCCATTGTTGCGATTTTGCTCGCGCCTTCTTTCTCGATTGTCATGATTGTTCTGCCGAATTGCTTCCTCTAATTCTTGTTCTTCCATTTCTGCTCTCAATCTTTCCCTCTCGCGAGCTAAACGCGCTTGTTCAATATAATGTTTTTCAATGTCATCTTCAAATTCCTTTTGTTTCCTTCGTGTTTCTCTCCCAAGTAATATTCTTCTTCCTTATCCCTGATTTTCTTCATTAATTGGATCATTATGCCCTTGACGCTGCCTATTTTCTCGATTTCCGTCATTTTGACCATTCTGTAGATCTTCAGGACGTGGAATATAACGATCTTCTACTGCTTCTCTTCCTTCACGACCTCCTTCGCCAAAACTTATTTCCCTTTCCAAATTTTCTTCATTAACGCTTCCTGCAGGTAATGTTTCTGCGAAGATTCTTGATCTGTTATTACTTCTCGATCTTCTATTTTGCAGCCTCCTATTTTCCATCCTTAATTCGTGGTTTTGCCTTGTTAAATTTGCGCGTTCTTCTGCTTCTAGACGCCTTTCCTCATGTATTGTTCGTCTCAACATTTCTAAAGCTGCGATTTCTTCATTTCTATGAGTCAAGTTTCTCCCATTTCTTCTCGATTTCTCTCCTCTTGTCCATTATTCATCAATTGTTGCACTTCTTCTCTTTCTTCCATAGAATCTGATCTCCATGTATGCACGCTCACTCTATCATAATCTATTACTCTATTCAGTGCTGGCTGAATTGGTGGTTGTATTGGTGGTTGAATTTGACCTTCTTCTCTATCTCTTGCATTTATCCTTGATGGTTCACCTACTTCATTTCTCCTTTCTCCAACTAATCTCCCACTTCTCCTTACAATCGTTGGTTGTTCTGATGCATTCCTTCTTCTAGCCATTTCTCAATTTTAGTAAATTGTTGAGAATTATTCGAAATTTCTTTCTTGTTACTTCGATTCTTTCAATTCACAAGGTTGATCTTCTACTCATCCCTCGTTTCTAGCGCATATGTAGTTGCAGTTGAAATCCCACAATACACCCTTCACAAGAATTTACTTTACTAATCCATTTGAAGATGAGTAATTATATATTTTTATTGATAATCTTCTTGAAATGTTTACAAGGATAGATAGAACAGAGCTAAAGAAATTACAATCACTCTAAATTTTCTCTCCTAATGACTTGCTTAACAATTCTAAAAGAACCCCCTCCTTACAACGAGACTAATTCAACCCTTTATATAGGGTAATACATAGTGGATGACAGCTAAGTCAGTCCTTTATTTTCGGAATAACTCGCGAAGTGTCGCGAATGTTATAAACGTTTTCCTTGCGACACTCCTAAATCTCGCCAAGTCTTCATACTTTTCTCATGTTCGGCTTTCGTCATCTAATGCGTCATTTAAATCACTTCCACTGCGACACCTTCGCAATACTTTCGTTTATTGATCTCGCAAGATAATGATGTCGCGATATTCTGATCCTACACCCCCTGTGGTAGACGAAGAAACCAGCGATTGGCTCTTGGCGGGGGAAATCGATCATCCGCCTCTTCTTCCAATTACCTCCTTTTGTCGGGTTCGCCTCAATCGTGGCGACTTCGTCCTCCCAAAGATATAATTTCTTTCCAGGGCGACTCCTTGTCCAAAGTGGCAGCCGTGGATCGAGTACATGCTCTCGATCCCCTATTGCAAAGACATGATTATCAAGTTGGGGTTGATGGAGGCTCTATCTTCATCACGCTATAGGCATCTTGCCAGGAATAATCGGGATATAATTCGCCTGTCCCTCAGATGGATCCCTCTGGTTCACACATGCCTCCTCGCTTGGGGAGAAGCATCGCCCACGTTAGAAGACGTGGTGACACTGACTGGCCTTCCCCTTTATGGAAGTCACGACTTTAAGGAAGCGTCGAGTAGTTTGTCTGGCAATGACAAATTCGTACTGGATTTTTTAAAACAGGCGCGCACGGAGTCGAGGAAGTTAGTCGCCAAGACAAGTGCGCCTTCTAGAACGCAGAAGGGTGCCAGAGGAACATCGTCAAGGAAGGGAAAGGAGGCGGCTTCTACAGAGGATACCGCCCATACTGCCCCCAGAGGGGCTGCTAAGCGTGCTACCTTGAACTTATGGGTGAAAATGTGGGCACCTGTGTCGACAGATGGGTCTAGGCGGGAACCTCCCTCCCCGCCTACGGATCTCTTGAGCGACACGAGCTGGACGCTTTCTTGTCTTATTTTCTCTCTCACGAAGTCTTTGAGCATTCTCCGACAAACGCCGTGAGGGATGAATCGATGATCATGGCAATACTCATGTCTCGCGGTGTCTCATTTCCTTTGGCGCCCATGTTCCTAGGCGGGCTATACCATCACTTGGATTTGTTGGTGGGTGATATTCAGAGGGCTAACAATACATCCTTCACAGTCGAGACATTTCTCCCCGCCAACTTCATGCAGATGTGGGCATGGGAGTATTACCGCCGCTATAGGCCAGAGACGAAGGTTTTAAGTCTTACCTAAGCGAGCGGGTTGTGATCGCGGAGGATGGCACAGAAAGCACCATCACTTACCCCGTTTCCTTTACTCGCACGGCCCTTTATGAAAAGGCTATTGCCAAACCAACTGTTCGCTTTGGTGCCTTTACTAGATGATATCAACGAGTTCACCTTTCGCCCATACGACGATGGTGCGTGCGGCGAAACCTCCCACCGATTCGTATCGCTCTTCCCGCAGGATTTCGTGGACATCGCCTCAGACACTCCTATATTGGACGCATGCAATTTTGTGGCCGCTGTGACACCGGGTTATCTTCCAGGTTTTTACAAGGGCAGGTTTTATGCTGAAGCTTATAATTTAAATCGTATTGCTCGTGAGGCAGGTTTCGACCAAGGGACTGGTTCCTACCTTTCTCCCTCATTTTCTTCGGACCCTCAGATGGTGGAGGAGAGCTTTATGCGCTTTGTCTTTCAGGGCGAAAGGCCTCGCTTCTGTCGGCCGCCTTTCAATCCTCTAAAAGTCCTCAACTTGACCGGGATTTAAAAGTTACGCATAAGTGGTTTTTATATTGGGTGGGTGAAATGGAGGACGTGCATCGTGCCTTGTCTCTTGATGGCGTGATGGCTCCCCCGCCGATATGCCGTAACTCTATCGTTTGGGGCGTACTAGGATACCCTCGGACGTCATGCGTTCTCATGGGTTAGCTTCTTGTGCTAAGAGCAGGCATGTCGAGGTTCCCCCGTCTCGAGGTAAAGGGAAAAGGGGGTCATCGTCCTCAAAGATCAGAAATGTCGTTCGTAACCTTTGCGGGGCTGTTCCTCAAGGAGTGGAGGTAGTAATTATTATTTTGTATATATTTTTACTATATAATTTCTCCTTTTCTTGTAGCCTTTCCTAGGCGCTTATTACTGTTAATCTTTTAGTTGGATCCTCCTTCGCATGGCCCCTTACGATACTTTGCTCATGAATGGCTTAATGTGAATGTGAAGGAACTTCCACCGAGATTCGCCAAGATGCAAGCACGCCGTGATGCTGGTGTGGTTCCTATTCCACGGTTTCCTCGATCTCCTCGATTATCCTTTGCGGATAGAGCTGCTGCTTTGCTCGGGGCGTTCATCGTGGAGATCATCCTCGTCGATCCATGGGTACTAGTTCTCGGCTCTCGTGCCTGGTGTTGGTGTTTTACCGAATCAACCGGTGATGTCTCAAAGAAGGATCGTCGGGTGCTTTGTTCATCGATTGCCACGTGTTCATTTATTGTTATTTATTTAATGTTTTGACCGGCATGTTGCCTTATACCATATATATATATATACAAGGGGAGAAGTAGAGATATAATTCCTCTCCTGGAGTTTCTCATTTCTCTTTTTTTTTTTTTTGGACTCTCTAGGGCAGCAAGACAGGCAACCTCTTGACTCGGGTGCTTCGGCTGGGAGTTCCTCTTCCTCTGTTCCTTCTACTAGTCGCCAAGACATTGCAACTTCTTCCTTTGTGAGTCACCATTTTTTTTTTTTTTTTTTTTTTGACTCGCCTCCTTGTGATAATAATTTGTAGGGTATGGGTAAACAAGATCGTTCGTAAACTAGAGATGGTCGTGACAAAGTAAAGAGGACCAAAACTTTGGGCGATCATGGCCGCCATGTCCCGGCTCTCCCGAATCGGTTGCTCCCTCTAGCCTGGCCGGCTAATGATGGGCGTAAGGATCCGCCCGCTTTCCTATTGTTGAACGAACCCATGGAGCGGCGCATTCGTGATGGAGAGAGCTATGTTTCGGTCTTTGGATTTTGGGTGCCTCCTCGCTATGAGGCGCTATATACTCAGTAGCAACGCAAACATGGCCACATCGCCTCTAACGCGGTTTTCCCCAACGCCAACGTTCTTGTGTCCCACACATTGAACATCTTGGATGTGTTGGGCGAGATGGTAGAGGTTGGTGATCACCCTTCTGGCGTGCAATTACAGAGCTGGCGTCGAATCATTGATGATACTGCCAACATGCGTTTTAACATTGGTCAAGTAGAAACTCTCTCGCGGAGGGCAGACGAAGGCGACCGCTCGTCGGAATCGGCTCCCGCAATCGTCGCCGGTCTTGAGGAAAGGGTCGCCTCTTATTAGGCGAACTTGCAGACTTTGCGGGCGACTCAGCAGCGTCTGATTAAAGAGACGAGTGAGGTCGTCGATCAGATTGCTCAGGCCAAGGAGACCTTGGAGGAGGGTGAGTGTTTGTTAGCGGACGCCAAGGCGAGAAATGACGGAGCGAGAACAAGTCGTGAGTACCTCGATGGTTTGGGAGAGGAGAGGGCTTTGTTGTCAATTTCTTCCTATTGTTTTATGTTGGATTGTAACCTTATTTCTTGATTTCCACTTTTCTTCTTCTTCTCTCTCTCTCTCTCTTTTTTTTTTCGACGAACATCTCAATGTTGAATTATGACTTTTATTTGGATGGTGCTCGCGCTTCGAGGCCAGGGCCTTTTAAATATGATGGCTTGTCAGGTCATTTTGTGTATTAAACAATTAATGGCTAGCTAGTGTAGCTTGGTTGTGGAGGTAGCCTTGTTAAGGCGACTTCTAGATGTTGAACCCATTGTACGTAATTACCTTGAACAGGGGCATGCAGAGTCGCATGAAATGCTGGTAGATGTGGAGTTTCGTATGGAGAAACTCGGGCGTGCAGGCGATAAGTCGCTCGTGAACTTATCACCAATCGTTCGAGTTAAAGAGCCGCCGAGTGGCTTTTGGTCCAGATTTGATATACATTTCTGCTTCTCGTGGTGTTATCAATATGGCTCTTGCTCAGGCTTTGGCTGAGCTTGCTACTCATACATGTGTCGATAATTCTTAGGACACGTGGCTTTAGGACGGTGTGTGTGTATATATATATATATATGTCGTGTTTGATCGTTTTCCATTCTCTTACTCTTTTCTCTCTTTCTTGATGTCTGCTGCTCGCCCTGTTAAAGAGTGGATTCTGGCCTTGGATGCCACTTAGCACCCCTTTAAGGAAGTTTATGAGCAGGAGATTCAGCGCTTGATCGGAATTAAAGAGGAATGCATCCAAGAGCTACGGAAATATGAGAAGGCTTTGGGCGAGGCGCGTTTAAATTGGTCAGAATGTGCTGATACTTACTACATGGCAGAGAAAGGGGTTATTTCACAAGTCGCCTTTGGTAAAGTGGAGCGTCGTTTTCAGCGGGCTGGGGTTGCTCGTGCAAATGCACACAAAGCGATGTATGGAGCTCGCGGTAGTTTGTCTATGGTGGAGGAGGAGATTGCAAAGTATCAGACTTTATTAACTGGTTTGCAGAATTGATGTCTGGTGGGTCCCTTATACCCTCTTTAAATGGGCTTTTGTGTGATGCTTTTGTCGATTCATTTTGCTCTCAAACCCCTCTTTAGATTAGCAGTGATGACTCGAGAAGATTTGTTATTGGAGGTTGGGCGTCTTGAGCGCATGGCTAAAGCGGCACGTGTAATGTTTGAATACTTTGTAGAACAAGATAGATTTTACTCTCGTCTCTTGGCGGAGCATGAGCGGAATTGCAGGAAGCTATTGTCAATGTCGTTCCAGCAACACTTCCTTTTTAGAGCGGCGACAGCTTGTGTTTTGAGCGGGTGAATAGTAGTTATGATGATTATGTGCATGCACATATGCTTACCGGCATCTTACACAAGTCTTTGTTAGGAATGTTCGGTTGCTTCGTAACCTCTTAAACGACTCTGTTAGTTGTGAATGTCATTTAATATTTTGAAAGATGTTTACCCGTCTTCCCCCTCTTTTTTTTTTTTTTGAAGCTCTGTGAATGGAACCTTTATTCAAGGGCGCCTGTGTTGTTTGAAACGCCAGGGCCTTTCCTTGCTAGGAGGGAAAAATGTGCTCTCCCCCACTTTTTTTTTTTGGAAACTGTGACTGGAACCTTTATTCAAGGGCGCCTGTGTTGTTAGAAACGCCAGGGCCTTTCCTTGCCAGGAGAGAAAAATGTGCTCTTCCCTTCTTTTTTTTTTTGGAAACTGTGATTGGAACCTTTATTCAAGGGCGCCTGTGTTGTTAGAAATGCCAGGGCTTTTCCATGCTAGGAGAGAAAAATGTGCTCTCCCCTTCTTCTTTTTTTTGGAAACTGTGAATGGAGCCTTTATTCAAGGGCACCTGTGTTGTTAGAAACGCCAGGGCCTTTCCTTGCTAGGGGAGAAAAATGTGCTCTCCCCTCTTTTTTTTGGGAAACTGTGATTGGAACCTTTATTCAAGGGCGCCTGTGTTGTTAGAAACGCCAAGGCTTTTCCTAGCTAGGAGAGAAAAATGTGCTCTCTTCTCTCTTTTTTTTGGAAACTGTGATTGGAACCTTTATTCAAGGGCGCCTGTGTTGTTAGAAACGCCAGGGCCTTTCCTTGCTAGGAGAGAAAAATGTGCTCTCCCCTTCTTTTTTTTTTTGGAAACTGTGAATGGAGCCTTTATTCAAGGGCGCCTGTGTTGTTAGAAACGCCAGGGCCTTTCCCTGCTAGGGGAGAAAAATGTGTTCTCCCCCCTTTTTTTTTGGAAACTCTGTGATTGGAACCTTTATTCAAGGGCGCCTGTGTTGTTAGAAACGCCAGGGCTTTTCCTTGCTAGGAGAGAAAAATGTGCTCTTCTCTTTTTTTTTTTTTTTGGAAACTGTGATTGGAACCTTTATTCAAGGGCGCCTGTGTTGTTAGAAACGCCAGGGCCTTTCCTTGCTGGGAGAGAAAAATGTGCTCTCCCCATCTTTTTTTTTTTGAAAACTGTGATTGAAACCTTTATTCAAGGGCGCCTGTGTTGTTAGAAACGCCAGGGCTTTTCCTTGCTAGGAGAGAAAATGTGCTCTCCCCTTCTTTTTTTTTTTGAAAACTGTGATTGAAACCTTTATTCAAGGGCGCCTGTGTTGTTAGAAACGCCAGGGCTTTTCCTTGCTAGGAGAGAAAAATGTGCTCTCCCCATCTCTTTTTTTTTGAAACTGTGATTGGAACCTTTATTCAAGGGCGCTGTGTTGTTAGAAACGCCGGGGCTTTTCGTTGCTAGGAGAGAAAAATGTGCTCTCCCCTTCTTGTTTTTTTTTGGAAACTGTAATTGAAACCTTTATTCGAGGGCGCCTGTGTTGTTAGAAACGCCAGGGCTTTTCCTTGCTAGGAGAGAAAAATGTGTTCTCCCATCTCTTTTTTTTTTGGAAACTGTGATTGGAACCTTTATTCGAGGGCGCCTGTGTTATTAGAAACACCAGGGCCTTTCCTTGCTAGGAGAGAAAAATGTGCTCTCCCCTTTTTTTTTTTTTTTTTGGAAACTGTGATTGGAACCTTTATTCAAGGGCGCCTGTGTTGTTAGAAACGCCAGGGCTTTTCCTTGCTAGGAGAGAAAAATGTGCTCTCCCCTTCTTTTTTTTTTTTTGGAAACTCTGTGATTGAAACCTTTATTCAAGGGCGCCTGTGTTGTTAGAAACGCCAGGGCTTTTCCTTGCTAGGATAGAAAAATGTGCTCTCCTCCCCTCATATCCCAAAGATTGGGCACATTAAGGATTTAGACACTCATGTCCCAAAAAGTGGGCGCGTTGGGGATTTAGACACTCACGTCCCAAAGAGTGGGCGCATTGAGGATTTAGACGCTCCAGTCCCAAAGAGTGGGCGCATTGAGGATTTAGACACTCATGTCCCAAAGAGTGGGTGCATTGAGGATTTAGACACTCATGTCCCAAAGAGTGGGCGCATTGAGGATTTAGACACTCATGTCCCAAAGAGTGGGCGCATTGAGGATTTAGACAAAATATGTCCCAAAGAGTGGGCGCATTGAGGATTTAGACACTCATGTCCCAAAGAGTGGGTGCATTGAGGATTTAGACACTCATGTTCCAAAGAGTGGGCGCATTGAGGATTTAGACACTCATGTCCCAAAGAGTGGGCGCATTGAGGATTTAGACACTCATGTCCCAAAGAGTGGGCGCATTGAGGATTTAGACACTCATGTCCCAAAGAGTGGGTGCATTGAGGATTTATTCAATACGCGCTGGAGAGTCGAAACACGCTTTATTCATATGGCTGGTTGATTACATGTAGAAGATTTTTAACCACTTCCCATTGATTTTGTCGTTGGGCTTTCCCTTTACAGAGCGTGCCATATGTGTGCTCGATCTTGTAGTAGCCACTATTCGCTGCTTCGGTAATTCTGAATGGGCCTTCCCAGTTGGGTGCAAATTTTCCAGCACTCTCATTACGAGGAACATGGTGTGAAATAGCGAGGACCGGGTCGCCTACACTAAAGCTCCTTGGTTTAACCTTTTGGTTGTAAGCTCGTGCCATTCTTGCACGGTATTTCTCAGCGTGGGCGTGTGCGATGTCTCGCTTTTCTTCGATTGTGTCTAGCACTTGAAACCGTTTGTTATCTTCGGGTTGGAGGCCACTTGCTGCAATGACTCTGGCGGAAGCAATGACGATCTCTGCGGTAGAACAACATCTTATCCATAGACTAGGTATAGGGTGCAGCTCCAGTGGAGGATCTTTTTGCAGTGCGATACGCCCAGAGTGCCATGGGTAATTCTTCGTGCCATAATATTTTATTATCATATAAACTTCGGCTGAGAATCCGAAGTAAGATTTTGTTGGTGGCTTCGGCTTGCCCGTTCCCCTTTGGGTAGTAAGGAGTAGACGTCTTGCGCTTGATGTGGAAGGACGCCAGCAAGTCCTTGACATCGCTACTAACAAAGGGCGTACCATTATCAGACACGATGCACATAGGTATTCCAAAACATGTGATGATGTTTTCTTTAATGAAGGCGGCGATGGTGGCGCCAGTTGTGTTTTTTAACGGTATCGCCTCTACCCACTTGGTGAAACACTCCGTAGCTGTTATGATGTACTCATGTTGCTTAGAGGACTTCGGTGTGATGGGTCCAATGATGTCCAGCCCCCAAGTGTGGAAGGGCCAAGGGGCAGCTACGTTGTGCAGCGTGGTGTGTGGGGCGTGTATCAGGTTTCCATGAATCTGACATTGTTCACATTTCCGGACGTATTCTGCTGTGTCGCTTTCCATCGTTGGCCAGTAATAGCCAGCTTCATAGATTTGAGCAAACAACCTAGCTTTCCCTTGGTGTTCGCCATCATGAGTTAGATCCATAACTTTGAGGGCTTCCGCTTTATCCAGACATGTCAGGGTTTGTTGGTTAAAACTTTTGCGGAATAGTTTTCGGTCAAGGACAAAGTATCTCCCGGACTTCTTGACTAAACGAAGAGCGGCCTTTTTATCACTTGGTAGTATGCCATTCGCCAGGTAGTCGATGTATGGTTCTCGCCAATCCTCTAGGTCCTCTTCGGCAACGCAGACTTCTGCCTCTTGGGGGGCGCCTTGGCAAGTCAGACAATTGTCTTGGAGTTTTTTAGCTTGTTCAGCCATATCTGGCCAGTAAAATCCTGCTCGCTGTATTCGTCGGTGCAGCATGATGGACGTGGCATGACCACAAGTTTGGGAATGTATTTCTTCCAGTGTTTCTTTAATCTCGCTTGGGCCAAGGCATCTGCAGAGTCCGCCTCCAGTTGTGATAAAGTACAGGTCTTCGTCAAGTAAGGTATAAGCTTTTAACATCTTCCACGAGAGTTGTCTTTCTTCAGGTGGGCGTTTGAGATCCGCTATTATCACTCGTCGCCAATCCAATTCCTCTATAGCGGCTCTTTCTTCTAAAGCCATCGGTGAAGTTTTCTTGATGATGGTGATAACCTCCTCATCTCCTTGTGACATTTGCAGTTTTGACGCCATCGTTGCTAGTGCATCTGCATGCTTATTGACTAGGCGCCCCATGTGTTCTATGGCGATGTGATCAAAACGTCGCATTAACCGTTGGGCTTTATCACGGTAGATCGCCAGAGTTGGTTCTTTCACATGGAAATCGCCTTCCATTTGGTTTACAAGAAGTCTCGAGTCTCCCGTGATGTCCAGACACGGATGCCCATTTCCAGTGCCATTTGCATCCCAATGAGAAAACTTTCGTACTCCGCTGCGTTGTTGGTGCAAGGATAGTCAAGTTTGTAGGCGTATGGTTTGAGTTTACCTTCGGGTGATTCAAAAACAATTCCAGCGCCTCCATGGCTCCCATAGGAGGAACCGTCGAACGACATCTTCCATTTTGGAGACGATATTTCCTCTGCTGTGGCGATCTCACCCGGGAGATCAGAATGGATATCAGAGGTATCTGATCCTGGAAAAGCCGCTAGAAGGTCCTGCGATCGCTTGTCCTCTCGACTCCTTGGGGTCGTGTTGGTGTGAAATCGAATTCTAATAACTGCATTGACCATCGAGCTAGCTTGCCTAATTGGATCGGCTTAGGGGTTAGATAGACAATTGGGTTGGCCGCCGCAATAACATAACACTTGTGCTTTAGGAGATAGTGGCGTATCTTCTGTGCTGCCAGGATTAAAGGTAAGCAGGCTTTCTCCATTGGCGTATACCGAAGCTCCGCATCTTTCAGGGTTTTTCTTAGGTAATAGATGGGAATGAGATTAGTTCCTCCCATATCTTGAGCGACCAACACTCCGATTGCAGTTTCGGTATGTGCCAAGTACAGGTAGAGAGGTTCTCCTTTGATGGGCGGTCGTAGGATGTGCGGGTGGGTGAGCCATTTTTTGATTGCATCAAAAGCCTCTTGTTTTTCTATTCCCCATGCGAACTTAGCATCTTTTTGAGCATCGGGAAGAAGTGGTTTAAGGTCTGATCCAATCCTGGGATGAAGCGTCTTACATAAGAGACTTTTCCTATTAGCTTTTGGAGCTCTTGTTTTTTTTTTTTTTTTTTTGAGGCGGAATTGACACGATGGCTTCCGCCTTAACGGAGTCTACCTCGATTCCTTTGCTAGTGACTTGGTATCCCAAGGATTTTCCTTTGGTAACCCCGAACACGCATTTGGCCGGGTTCATTTTTAGATTAAAATTTCGACATCGCTGAAGGACTCGACGAAGATGTTGGGCGAACTCTTCTCGCTTCTTTGCTTTAATCACAAGGTCATCCACGTAAATCTCAACGATTTCATGGTTCATATCGTGAAAGATAGACGTCATCGCTCGTTGGTAAGTCGCCCCGACATTCTTCAACCCGAAGGGCATGACGACATAGTAGAAATTCCCTATGGGTGTGGAGAACGTTGTCTTAGCTGCGTCGCTTTCCTTCATCCTTACTTGATTATAACCACTATGCCCGTCCATGAATGCGTACATTTCATACCCGCATGTTGCATCTACCGTCATGTCGATGTTAGGGAGTGGGAACTCGTCTTTGGGGCAAGCGCGATTCAGGTCTCGGAAATCCACACAACATCGAATGGTCCCGTTCTTTTTTTCCACTGGCACAATGTTCGCCAGCCATGTTGGGTAATGTATGGGCTTGATATATCCCGCCTCTAGTAGTTTTGTTATTTCCGCTTTTATCTGTGCCTCAGTTTCGTAGTGAAACTGTTGTCTTATGGGCCTACTGCTTGGGTTGACTTTTAGTTCATGACAAACTAAGGCGGGATTTAGTCCTGGCATATCCTCGTAAGACCAGGCGAAAACGTCTTTGTATTCTTTTAACAATTCGTGCAGCTCATATCCCTCTGTCTCTGTCAGGGCAGCCCCGAGTTCTATCCACTTTGGGTCTTCCTCGGTTCCCAAATTGACCTTCTGTGTCGCTTCATCATGTTTCGGAGGCGCGTTCTTTGTCATTCTTTCCCAAGCGTGCGGGGCATCCTCAACTCTCAGAGTTTCCATCGCTTCAACAATGTTGACTTCTGATGCTGGAGATTCCCCCGCTAATTGCTTTATGCGGTACACATGACGTCCATCCGGGCGTGACACCTTCGGAAACGCCGCTTGTCCTTTTCAACATAGTCCTTCTTCCGCGCTTGACTGGTGCTCTCTTGTTGGTAAGTCTCCTCCCAATCTGGAATCGGGATGGAATGAATGCGGGTCACTACCTCGTTTGGTTCGCTCAAACCATCAAAGAAGGCTGCTTCTGTGTAACACGCTTCGTCGACAGAAAAGGGATTCTCGGTGGCTCTAACCCTCTTCTGCTTCCCTTTGAGGATAAATTTGACGCATTGATGATAAGTGGAAGACACTATTCCATGTTTGTGTAGCCACGGCCTTCCTAGAAAGATGTGGTATGCTGTGTTGACATCCATTACATGAAAGGGCTCAATTGCATTGATCGGGCCAACCTTGACTTCGAGGTTGATCGTCCCGATCGTATGCTGGCTCAAGCCGCCAAAACCTTGGATCCTCGTTTGGGACTTCTTAATCTCTGCCTCCTTCCCGCCAATGCTTTTAAAGATATGCAAGGGTATTAAGTTGATCGACGCACCCGATCAATGAATGCTCGCTTGAAGGTGTCCTTTTTTACCTTAGTCAGTGAGATACAATGGACGTGTATGGTCGCTGTTCACGGCTTTGTCTTCCTCACTGAAGGTTATAACATTGGTCGGTGATGGGTACTTCTTATCTAGGTAGGCATTTACATCTTCTCTAGCTGATATCCTGGTTAGGAATACTGACGCCAAATGTCTCTGGGCGGCATCGAAACCCAGTGCATCAAAGAAGTTTGAGAAGAGAGGTTTCTTCGCCACTTGTCTCGGCTATTTGCTCGGTTGTACCTCCCAAGGATACGGCATATACTTCCTCCTCGGCTACTTTCATTAGACACTCCTCCCCTTCTCGAGGGTCGTGGGTTAGAGCCGCTACCGCATGTTCTGGTAATGGGTTGTCCTGTATACCATTATCGCCCTCGACCTCAATCTCTCCATTGCGTTGCTTGTTGTAGAACGCCCACTTAAAAGTCCGGCATTCCCTAGTAGGATGGTCTACTCTCCCATGAAAAAGGCAATAGCGTGGGTTGCGTTTTTCAGCGTCAGTGGGCACTTTCCTAGGTTCTGGAAGGACAATGTCGCCGTTCTTGACCCATTCTTTTAGTAGGCCAACTGCTTGTTCATAAGAACATGGGAAGTTGGGTGGCTCCTTCTCTGCTCTCCTCTTTCCTCGCCTATTGTCGTCGCCTGATGGACCTCGCCTCTTTGGGGCTCCTAGACCTTCCTCCTTGGCATAGGTAACTGAGTGAGACCACGACTTCCCTGCGGCTTCTATTTCCTCGTTAGTCGCATCAGTCCTAGCAAACGCTTCCTCAAGATCAGCAAACATGGTTATCTGGGCGTTCTCAAACATCCGGCGTGTCTTAGGCTCAAGCATCGATATGCAAATGTTCACTAGTTCTCCTTCGGTACCTCTGTCCGGCATTTGAGAGACTCGCTTATAAAGCGTACTGCAAACGGTTTAAGTTTCTCTCCTCTTCATGGTTTGGTATTTCCCAAGTCAGAAATAGAAATCTTCACAGGCTTGGAATAAAACTTTTGCATGAATACCTGTTGCATTTCTCCCCACGATCGAATGCTGTTTGGTTTCAAGGAGATATACCAAGTAAAAGCATCCCCTGTCAGGGTTTTCCCGAACTCTCTCATACATACAACCTCATCCTGGGCGTACTCATTAAGCGACATGGTAAATCGGTGCATGTGCTCAGTCGCATTACCGCTCCCTTTAAACAACTGAAATTTGGTGTCTTGTACTTGGTTGGCATTGGCCTAGACAGATTTCGGGCGGGATGGGTGATGTTATGGTATAGGCATTAGCTTGAGTCTCAAGACCATATTTTTCCTCAAGCATCTTGGTAAACTTCCCATCCGGGATAAGGCGATCCGGGCTTGTTCCTCTCACATAGACCGGTTAGCGGATCTGGTCACCGGTGATCGCCCTTGAGGGGTCCGAAACCTCTGGTCCCGGTCGAAGTCGCCTCCATGATTCATACGAGGTGAATCCAATCCTTCTTGATTTCCCTCGAGCGGTGGATCCATAGCCGCCAGTCTTGCTAAAAGAACTTGTTTCTGGCGATCGTTCGCTTCTATGTCGGACAACATTTGTTCCACTTCAGTGAGCGGCCCGTACACGCGTGGCTGAGCCTGGCGTGTGAACCTTTCAGTGTCCATGTGATGAATTGTGCGCTAATCTAATGACCTAGCCTCCCACTGTGGTCGCCAAAATGTACACAGTAAGGAATATACAGGGTACAGATAGAAGTAGGTTGTAGAGACTAGTTCCTAGAAGTAGAACACAATTTCCCACAATGATAGCACTGAGTCCTTGGGAAAAGACCCCTATTTATAGTTATTTCCTCAAATGGAAATGTCAGGTGTGTGTCCTTTCCTATTTCCCTTATCTTGCTACTACCTCTCCTGACCGTACGAGGACGTACTTTAGATCCTTCTAGAAAACATGTCCTTTCTTGGTCACCACACGTGCATTTGGTTGTTGTGGATGGATGGCTTGTTCAACGACACCCCTTCAGATAAGGGGCGACCGTGATGCTTCCCTTCTAGGCAAAACACTATACCGTTCCCCCTCTCGGATGTGGGGTAGCTACAGTAAGGTGCTATTCTATTCCTCCTCCCGGATATTGGGTAGCCATATTTCCTCCTTTGTATTTTTCGGGTATCTACAGAGGGTTTACCAGAGGTGTACCCACAAAACCTTTACTCGCAGAACCTTGGAAAGCACTAAAGAATCTCCTTGGTTGGCATACTCTCATTGACTATGGGAGGAAGTACCCTGATGCGAAATTCCAATTGTTGTACACGAGTTTGCACTCAAGCATACTAAAATTCATATAAAGTGACAGAGCTCTACTCGAATAGTTTCTGGACATCATAATCGAGTCAACCAATCACATGGAAAGATTAAGAAGATGGATGTAGAGAAAATGTAGATGGTTTTGATGTTGACTAAGGTGAACCTATCCTAATGGACTGAGATACCGGTCAGACTAATATCAACACAGCTGGCATATACAAGGGAACCAAATGGTTATAATCCTAACTCTAGGTCAACACAACCGGCATATACAAGGGCACCAAAGTGGTCGACTTTTTTGAATTTATTCTCGTTGGTCCGATGGTCGTATCTTTTTTTTTTTTTTTTTTTTTTTGGTATCTCAATCACTCTATTTCACCCAATCACTTATAAGAAAATAAAAACAGAAGGTGAAAAGGATTCAACGAGATATGGCGAAACTACCATGTTTTTTTTTTAATTCTAACACTCGAGCTCGTGCTTTTATGAATAGACTCTTTAGATGTTTCCATCTAATCGATTGGTTCCTCAACTCCTACAACCAAGATGTTCCCATCCACTTAGATTGGTTAGTGCCAACCTTAATAAGCATAAATTTCTAGGCTCGGCGTTTATTTATTGCAACTAAAAAGTTTCTCCCATACCCCAAACTTAAATCTAACATTGTCCTTAATGTTCTAAGGATAAAATTAAAAGCATGAACAAGGAGAAACTGTTACCACTTGAAGCAAAAGAGTTAAGGAAAGATATTACCGTGTCGCATGAATATTGGGTTACCTCCCAAGAAGTGCTAAGTTTAAAGTCTTCAAATGGACAATGGAAGAGATTAGTCACCTCGAAGAATCATATAGCAGCGAATTTAATAATCATGGGTCATCTGGATCAAAAAGTGCTAACCACAAGAAGAGGAAACTCGCAATGTGTACTCAGAAGATATCCAACACACCCTTATCTATTTTTTGTTTAAGACAACTACATCTAGTTGTGGTTCGGTTCAAAGCTCTATAAAAGGGTCTAGATAAAAAGTTTTCATCTACTGGATTTCCTCAAAAGCGATATCACGAAGATCGGGTTCTAGAGTCCGGAAATACTCAATTAAGAACTTAGAAGCACATAACAATAACTCCGAATAATCGGGGATTCTCTAAGTCAATCGACTTGACTCACACAGCTTACCACAAAGAGGTCATTCTTAAGCAAATGTGTCGACCCTAATCTCCTAAAGTAATTAGGTTTAGTCTCAAAACTTAATAATTGACACATCTGAACCTTATACGTTCCCACAATTGGAAGGAAGGTTTTTGGTGGGAAAACAAAGTCAATCGTGGTATCATAACCTCGGGTTAACCACATCAACCAGAGGATGGGTTTCTAACAACCGAACTTCTTTATGGACACAACTAGGTTCAGAAAAAGTGTATGAAGATAATCTTTTAGAATGGTTGAGGCACATATGTCAAGTCCCAAGTTAGGAACCTTTCTAAGAGTTAAAGCACATGGAGAATGATAATCACCCCCAAACTTAGAGTTTTCAGTGTCTCTAGAAAGACTAGTAACAACTTCCCTAATTTCAAGGTCATATGATTCCTGAAATGGTCAATTGATTCTTCTAAGTCAGGTTCATCCTCACTCATCTCTACAAGTTCATTTTCTTTTTCTAAGTCTAATGTTTCTAAATCGCTAGACTCTAAAACAATATTCTCAGAATAAACTCGTTCCTCAAAACTATCATCGACTACGTAAAAAGGAAACACTGCATCGTCTAAAACGGGGGTATTTCTAGTCAAATCCTCATCCTTTTGAATAGGTAAATAATTATTAAAATTATTTGGATTTAAACCAAATATTACTATCATTATAAAGCTCAATTGGAGAAACAAATTCCTGATCACTATGCCTAAAAACTTCAGATTCTTCATCAACATTATCCACATCATGATAACATGAAAATGGTCGAACCTCATCTAAACAAGTAGTGTTATCAATTCTAACCTCGTCATCTTGATTATTCAAATAACTGTCCTCATTTTCAAGGGTACTATTGGAAATACTAAGATTATTTCGAGCAGTTCTGTTCTAGGCCTCTAACAAAAGCTTTTAAATCGACTCACATGACTTCCTTATGGTATCGTGACTCGACTCACATGACTTCCTTATAGTATCGTGTATAGAAGGTTCACTCATAGGTGCATTTTGCTTATCCATTTCTAACACAAACCTATTTGTATTCTCAAGTTAGTTGTTTGAGAGACTCTTCTAAAGGAAGAACAGTTCACAAGGATCATAATAGGGACTAGTTTTCAATAGTTTGATTGCATCCTCTAAATACGAAGAACTAGTATTATAATCTTCTTGCTTGTAAGATCGATGCACGTGTGGATAGTAATTGGTCTCACCATGGTATGACCCATAACCTTCGAAGGTTGGCGTTCCCAACCACTATTCACACTCGGTCATAAAAAGAGTAATGTCCATATTGTTCAGCTTGGATATTCATATTCATTGTGATGGCTATTATAATACCAGCTTGACATCCTAACTGCAAGGGAATTCTACACAAGCACAAACAAGGCTGACTTGACCACAACAAACTTACTGATTTCTAGCAAACAAAAAGCATGATGGCTCCACTTAGATTGTTTCTAGACCAGCTTCTAATCCTTCGAAAGGGAATTCGTTACAATTTAAGCACTCCCTCCGGAATCAATCTGAGTTAAAGTAAGCTAAATAGAGACGAGGGAAGCTCGATGGAGCTTTGATACCCAAGGCCTCACCAAAGATTACAAGGCGGCGCATTCAACTTACGAAACCGTCATGAACTTCAAGTATGGTTAAAATAGTAACCAATATTTTTCAATGACTTTCCTATTAAGCTCGTTACCCTATCGGTCTTGTTCTAGTCGGTATTTTAATCTTGGGTACGCATTTGGTATCGTTTTTCTAAGGCGGGCAAGAAGAGAACGGTGATGAAATCCGAACCCTTATCTTGATGGCCAGGCCTTGCCCTTTACTAGGAAATTAAAGCAGTCGTTTTCAATACCTCAACATATATGCATACAAAATCATCCAAGAACCCGCCTCGACAGGGGATTCACGGGTGTTTAGAATTCTTACCTCCGTTCCCGAGGCACGGGGATGAATCGTTAAAGTCGACTCGGGCCACTGACTCCTATGTCAGTGTACGAACCCAAGGGGCCGAGACAGTATCGTAATTGTCGTCCTTCCCTGTGCAGTTTATATTTAAACTAACCCTTCCTTAGGGTTTCAAAAAAACTAAAGTCCAATGTCCAATGTCCAAAAAAAAAAAAAGTCCAAAAATAAAAGCATATTTACAGTTTCTAAAAATAATAATAAAAAAATTAACTATATACAAAAATATTCTTCTTTACTCCTTTGGATTTCTCTTTTCTTTCCTTCTTTGGCTTCGCTTTACTTTTCAACACTTTTTCTTTCTCATAAGCTTCGCACCAAATCTGAAAGCAAACAGAAAATACCAAAACGCGTAAAAAGGAACAAAAATAATAAAAATAAAAATAAAAACCTAAAAACAAGTCCCCGGCAGCGGCGCCAAAAACTTGATGAGTCGGAAAACCGACTTTGTTTTACCGCAAGTGCACGGTGTCAAAGAGAGCACGCAAAAGCAAGCACGGTT
The DNA here is from genome assembly GCA_023531295.1 of Papaver armeniacum. NCBI lineage: Eukaryota > Viridiplantae > Streptophyta > Magnoliopsida > Ranunculales > Papaveraceae > Papaver > Papaver armeniacum. The sequence continues at coordinate 2,674 of JAJJWW010011540.1, read as the reverse complement.
CGTTCCCTCAAGGAGTGTGAAAACTACTAATCAATATCAAGGACTAACTAACCAAAATTCAATATTTCAAAGATTGTTGTACTAAGAGAATAAATTAACGGGTAAATAAAGCAATTGTATAAAGATTGTAACAAGAATATGGAAGTATTAGGGCTACGAAATCCTTTGTAAGCTATGTTTACTTATGCTCTATCATAGGGTCTCAAATTTACTCATGTGAAGTTGGAAATCTAGCTACTAACACACTAGATATTTCGTTAAGGATTTATAGGCAAGAGTAATCATAAAGGATTGTTTGTTCTCAACCTAGAAAATAGACATCCCTAGTACTAAGTATACATGACATACAAAGTCTTGGAATAATCATAAAACAATCAATAACAAGGTTCAATGAATATTTCTATCAACCTAACAATAGACTATACATGGCATAGAATATGAGAATTGAATAGAAGGTAAATCATTGTAGAGAAACTCAAACAAATGACATTAAGCTCAAAGTTGTAGAAACCCTTGTTTTAGAACATGAGTAAATTAAACCTACAAGTTCATCCTTCACCCTAACAAAGTATTTAGCTAGACATGGTTTTCTTAAAAGCCATCAAAAATGATATAGATAATAACAAGTAAAGCATATGAATCGCAAAAAGCAAAATAGCAAAACCTAGTTTTCTTCCCCGATTCCTAGCGTATCTTTTCTTCTCCTCATTCCCGCCTTATATAGCACTCTAGTTCTTCTCTTGTATTGGTGACAGCAACCACCAAGGCCCAAATCAACCACAGCCTCCAATTTCCTAATTCAAGCCCTTTCAAAGTCGTGCCATAGCATCCAACTCGGCCACAATCCGCACCTCCTTGTTCACACCATGACCATGGCAAGATCACCTTCCTTTCTTGTTCACAACCAAGACCAATACCACCAACAACCAGCTCAGTCCCATCTCATTCAAACACGCACAACACCATCATTTAATCAACACCAAAACTACTGTCGCCATGCCCATGTCAACAGATTCCGTCAATCAAGCCTATATTTGGTACTAACCCATCACTTCCACCATTGAATGCGCAGCTTCAAGATAAATGTCAGCCATATACGAGCGCCTTAATCTCGCCTTCTCAATCAAACTCCAACCACACAAACCCAGCTCCATCTCTGCAATAGTTGTACCAGTGCAAATATTAGCAGCACCATCTCAAAGAACCGCCCATCTTTAATCTCATTGACGCCGCATTTATTCGGATCGATAACTTTCGATTAACTCCAAATTGTGACTTGCATACAAACGCTCAAATTCGTTGATGTTGTTGACCCCTTCTGCTGTGAGTTTTAGTCTTGAAACTTCATCTTCAATTTCATCTTCATTCGCATCTGAAACGCCCCACCTTAACCAATTCAATCGGCTTCGGTCCCCACCTAAACACAAATACATGACCATCAACTTCCAGTTCCTTGCTTCAATTGAACACTCATTACAAGCAACACCTTTCTGCATTCCTGCCATCTAATCTCTTAGACATCACTTCCAATAGTGCCATGACAGTAGTTGAAATCCCACACTACACCCCTCACTAGAATTTACTCAATTAATCAATTTGAAGATGAATAACTATAGATTTTATTGATTAATTTCTTGAAATGTTTACAGAGGAAGATAGAATAGATCAAAAGTAATTACAATCACTCTTAATTTTCTCTCTCCTAATGACTTGCTTAACAATTCAAAAAGAACTCCCCTCTACAATGTACTTACTCACCCCTTTATATAGGGTAGTACACGGTGGATGACACTAAGCTGTCCTTTATTTTCGAAATAACTCGAAGTGTCGCAAGTGTATAAGTGTTCATCCTCGCGACACTTTTAACCTTCGCCAGATTTTCACATCTTCCTCGTGATCCTGGCTGTCGTCATCCATTCGTCATTTATTTTACTTCCCGCGACTCCTTCGTGATGTCGTTTATTACGCTCGAAGTATTGAGGTTGCGATATTCTCGATCCTACATCTTGCCTCTTCTCATGTCTTCTCTGCGAAGAAGAGAATGTCATGAGAAATGTCGCAACCATTTGTTTTCTATCCATTTTTTACCGACAAGATTCCGTGAATTTAGGAATGACTGTTTACACGTATCTAAAATTTCACTTTTTACCGGTACATTTAATGTTATCCGGTTACTCTTTTCCCATCTATTTAAAGGAGACTTCCTTATGAAAATTCTTCTTTTCTTTTACTTCATCTTCTTTATTGTCTGCAACTTTTATCTGCCGTTTTCCTTCATCGTCTTCTTCATCATCTTTCAACAACTCTTCTGAATCTTGTTTCTATGGCATCAAAGTCTTGTTGATTTTTCTAATTTTGATTATTTCATGATTGATCTCTCTGATTGAAGTCTTTTATTTGGATACTATTCTTCTTTTAATGTTTCTCTTGCCATTTTTGTTTCAAAGAAGGATAAATCTAGCACCAAATTCACCGTTACTGAATCCTAGTGTTTCCATGGGTTCGCAACCGAAATCCTTTGCCTCTAAAAGAAAGCCTGCGAATAATAAGGTATTTAAGAAACATTTACTCTTTTAATAACAATATTGTTGCCTCTGTTTCTTATTTAGCTTGTAATTCGCAGGATGCTGATAAATCCCCCAAGAAGCCTCGCCCTTCTTGTAGTTGCGAAATC
>JAJJWW010011539.1:0-129060 GCA_023531295.1 Papaver armeniacum | reverse complement strand
TCAAGAAGAAAAAAAAATAAAAATAAAATAAAAAAGGATGCACCCATATTGTTGTGATTTGATTGAATATATTTGATTGATTTTGGTTGAAATGGAGATGGGGAAGTATTTCCTCTCTATCTCTTCTATTTCATTTTCTCAAAAAACATATTACATTCTCTTTTTTAATTTAGTCAATATATGACTAGAGAAGCATGTGTGCCACACACTTACACACACTAACTAAATGTGGTGTTGACACTCCTATTACACTACAAACATTACATTATATTACTCAACAATCTCCTCCTTAATGTGATGTTCTTCTACTCCTAGTAGTTCACGGAAATGTTGAAATTTTCCTTTGGGAAGTGCCTTGGTGAATATGTCCGCCAATTGGTCTTCCGTCTTGCAATACTTGAGTTCTATCTCACCATCTTCAACCGCTTCTCGAATGAAATGGTACTTGAGTTTGATGTGCCTTGCTCTACAATGCTCAACCGAATTTTTGGACATAGCAATTGCCGATTTGTTGTCACAAAAGATTACGGTGCTTTCTTCTTGCTTATCTTGAATGTCTTCCATGATTCTTCTTAGCCATACAACATGAGATGTAGCTATTGATGCCGAAATGTACTCCGCTTCCGCCGTGGATTGAGCTACGGTTTCTTGCTTCTTCGATGCCCATGTGAATATACCCGAACCAAGAGAAAAAGCATAACCCGATGTACTCTTCATGTCATCAATACACCCTCCCAAGTCGCTATCACAATAGCCAACTAATTTGACATCCAAATTTCTTGAATACATGATTCCAAAATTCATTGTTCCTTGTATGTACCTTAACAACCTCTTTGCCGCGCCAATATGTAAATGACTAGGTGAACTCATGAACCTAGAAAGCATACTTGAAGCAAACATGATGTCGGGTCTTGTATGTAAGATACAACAAGTTTCCAATAAGACCTCTATAGTAAGTCTCATCAACCTTTCTTCCTCCATCATCTTTCTTGAGTTTCTCATTCACTACAAGTGGTGTTGATGTGGGGTTACAACCAAGCATACCAAATTTCTTCAACACCTTTTCGGCATACTTGCTTTGAGAAATGAACACTCCATCTTCACTTTGGTGAACTTCAATACCAAGGAAGTACTTGAGCAAACCCATGTCACTCATCTCATATTTCATCATCATTTCTCTCTTGAATTGCTCTATCATATGAGCATCATTACCCGTAAAGATAAGATCATCAACATACAAGGAAACGATGAGAATAGACGTACCTTTAGTCTTCACATAGAGTGTAGGCTCACTCTTGCTTTTGTTGAAGTTTTGCCTTTTGAAGTATCCATCTATCTCACTATACCAAGCTCTTGGTGCTTGCTTGAGGCCATACAAAGCTTTCTTCAACTTGTATACTTTGTCCTCTTCTCCTTCCACCACAAAACCTTGTGGTTGTTCTACATAAACCTCTTCATGGAGTTCTCCATTCAAAAATGCCGATTTGACATCAAGTTGATAAAGTAACCAACCTTTTTGGGAAGCCATAGCAATCACGGCTCTAATGGTGTCAAGACGAGCAACCGGTGCAAACGTTTCATTGTAGTCGATCTTGGGTTGTTGTGAGTAGCCCTTTGCCACCAACCTTGCTTTGTATCTTTGAACCGTTCCATCCGCATTGTACTTCACCTTGTAGATCCATTTCACACCAATAACTTCTTTATCACTTGGCCTTGCTACCTTCTCCCATGTATCGTTCTCCCAATGACAAAAACTTCTTCTTCCATGGCTTTTATCCAAACCGGTTCTTTTGATGCTTCTTCAAAATTTTCCGGTTCAACCACACAATAGTTACATCTTTCATAGACTTCACTCAACCTTCGCAACTTCTTTGGTGCCGACAGTGGCGATGTTGATGCACTAGTACTTGGAGACATACTTGGAGATGCTCCTTGTCTTGTATTTGGTGGTGTTTGAGGTAGTTCTTCCTCATCTTCTTCACCTTCTTCTACTTCATTTGTTGCTGAATTTTCTTGCTCTTCATCAACAATAATGGTTCTCTTCTCAATTTTACCTTCTTCCCAATTCCATGAAGCTCCTTCATCAAATAACACATCACGGCTTGTGATCATTGTGTTGTTCTTCAAGCTATACAACCTATAACCTTTTGATTGGAGACTATAGCCAATGAATATACACTTTTCACTTGCTTCATCAAGCTTTGTTCTCTTCACCTTTGGAATTTGAGAATAACACACACTACCAAAAACTTTGAGATGTCTTACCGATGGCTTTCTCCCACTCCATGCTTCAAAAGGAGTTTTATCCCATACGGCTTTTGTTGGACACCTATTCATCAAGTAGACGGCGGTGTTGACGGCTTCTGGCCCAAAACACTTTAGGCATACCCTTGTCATGAAGCATGGACTTCGCCATCTCCATCACGGTTTGGTTCTTTCTCTCGGAAACACCATTTTGTTGAGGAGTATAACCCACGGTTAGTTGCCTTTCCAAGCCTTCATCTTCACAAAATTTATCAAACTCTTTGTTGTTGTATTCTTTGCCTCTATCACTTCTTAAAACTTTGATGTAGTGACCACTTTGCTTTTCAACAAGGCTCTTGAACTTCTTGAAGATGCTAAAAACTTCGGACTTTTGTCTCATGAAGTACACCCAAGTCATACGACTTAAATCATCAATGAATAAGATAAAGTATCTATTACCTCCATGAGTTGGTGTCTTCATTGGTCCACACACATCGGTATGTACCAAACCAAGAAGTTCATTTGATCTCCATGCTACACCTTTTGGGAATGGTTGGCGATGTTGCTTCCCAAGTGCACAACCTTCACATACTCCATCTTTGTGGTTGATATGTTGTGGAAGTCCTTGCACCATGTTCTTGTTGGAAAGTAACTTGAGACTATTGAAATTCAAATGCCCAAGTCTTTTATGCCATAACCATGTTTCATCAATGGTTTCCATCCTCAATGCAACATTCTTCTCCTTTTCAAAGATAATTGGAAAGCTTCTATTTTTCTCCATCTTGATACTCTTCATGACTTGTCTCTTGTTGTTGTGCTTCTTGTCATAAATAGTGCAATATCCATCTTCAAAATGAACCGCATACCCAAGCTCCACAAGTTGCCCAACACTAAGCAAATTTTGTGCCAAATCCGGAACATATAACACATCTCTAATGTATTTTGCTCCATTGATAGTTTGCACGCAAATTGTACCTCTTCCGTTAGCTTGAACCATGTTTCCATCTCCCATCTTCACTAGAGAGTTTATGGATGTATCCATGTCAACAAACAAGCTCTTCACACCGGACATATGAGTTGTACAACCACTATCTACAAACCAAACTTCACTCTTGGAAGTCACCATGGCACTTTGACAAGCATAAAACAAATTTTGTTTTTCTTCTTTTTCTTCCGCTCTACCGGCTTGTTCTTCATCTTCTTTGTATCTACAATCTTTCTCCAAATGTCCATACTTCTTGCAATTGCGACATTGGGGCTTTCCTTTGTTCCAACAATTCTTCTCCAAATGACCATTCTTCTTGCAAAAATTGCACCTTGGTACTTGAGAAGTATCACTTTTTGTGTAGTTGTTGGAGTTAGCTCCTCCTTTCTTCCATTTTCCTTTCCATTGGAGCTAGATGAAGAATCGCCCTTGTACCCATTTTGCTTCATTGCTGAATTTTTTGAGTTCAAGTTCAATTTTGATTGAAAAGCACTTTCAATTGATTTTTCCGAGTGCCTCGACACCCTTTGTTCATACACCTTCAAAGAAGCCCATAATTCTTGTGACTTTAATGTAGAGAAATCTTTAGTCTCTTCTAAAACCGCCACAATGGGTTCAAATTTCTCCGGCAAACAAATCAATATCTTCTCACAAATTCTTCTTTCTTCCATCTTCTCACCACACATCAACATATTATTAACAATTTCAACAACTCTTGAAGAAAATTCATTCAAACATTCATTCTCATTCATTTTTAGATTCTCAAAATCTCTTCTATATGAATGTAATTTCAATTCTCTTACCTTCTTATTACCTCCATACTCTTGTTGAAGGATATTCCAAGCTTCCTTAGCTATAGGAAAGTGGATTACTCTTGGTAGAATAGTGTCTCCAACTCCTTGTTGAATGTACATGGATGCTTTTGCATTCTTCTTTCTACTCTCCTTAAGTAAATCCTTTTGGGGTTGTTCTAGATTTGATGTATCTTCAACTTCATCATACCCATTTTGTACAATCTCCCACACATCTTGTGACATGAACAAGGTCTTCATTTTGATGGCCCAAAAATCATAATTTTCTCCATGAAAAAGTGGTATTGAAGGTTGTTGAATGTAGAAACTTGAGTTACTACTACTTGCCATTGATTTGGTTGATGATTGATTGAAGAAATTGGGTTTTTCTTTTCTAGATCTAGATTTTGAAAACTTTAAATGTGGCTGATTTTTTTGATTTAATGGGTAGAAATTGATTTTTCACTCACCAAGATCAAATCTAATAGATTTAAGCTCTAATACCACAGAAAGTGATGGAGTCGACATGATGAACAAGTTGCTTCCAGTATCGGAGATGATGAAGAGAGCTGACTGATGCTTGTTGTCATCAGAAAACAGATAGTCCGAGCTATACGGGAGAGTCGGAGTTTTTAACAGGGAATGAAGTTCGAAAAGATACGGAGCTACGGTGGAAAAACCAGGCCATAGGGAAATGCAGGGAAGCTTACGGACAAATACCACACCGTGTTGAATCTCAGAAGAAGCTACGGTGGTATTAACAAACCGTACTGAAACTCAGGCGAGGACACGGTCAGAATATCCAACCGTAAGGAAATACAGGGAGTTTAGAGAAGTTGGCCGTGATAAGAAGAGGAATAACATTTACCCTGTCAGTTCCGAGAAACTGACAGGCCATTTAGAGGCTAATGGTATTTTGGGATGGGCCTCTGCCATCTGTGTGAACCTACTTGGTTGTGGTGGTATCAACTCTTTTGAGCGAGGAAGATTTTGGACGAGATTTACTTTTGGCAACTTTTGTGACCAATTTCGACCGGGCATCATGCAGGAGACTTCTGCAACTTGGATTTAAGAAACACTTCTTAATCTAAATCGGAGATCTCTACATCTCATAATATACTTTTGTTCTTCATTAATATTTTAGGGTTTATCAAAGGGGAAACCGGGAAACGGTGTAAATATGAAAAGCTAAACTTTTATTGATTATGATGAATTCAAAGTTCCGGGCGTGAAGCTTAATTATTATACAAAGTTTATTCGAAGTTGTTATCATATTATCGATTGTCTTTTCTATATCTAGGGTTTATGATTGATTACTAGATTGTTCAAGTGTACAATTGAATTAAACTTTTGATCATTTTAATGCTAATAGAAGTTGGGTGATATGTGTAATAGTCAAACAACTCTCTACACAAGTAGAAATCGTGAGACCATACAGAGGGATTCTGTGGAGAAATTGCGAGTGAAGACAACATCAGCAAGTGAACCTTGAGCTAAGAGTTAAACTACTGGGATCGACCTAATTCACAAAGCTTAAAGCGTTCGATTGGATTACACCTTGAGTGAGTTACTACTACTTGGTGGTTCGGTTGGATAGAACCTGATATTGGAGAGCTTCCGTATCCGTGGTAAAAGGAGTTTTGGGGATAGCTAAGCGTACCTGCTATTCTACGGTTGGTGATAATTGATTCTTACGAAAGGTAAACGAGTATTCTATGAGAGTCAACATTTGGTAACGGCGAATGATTCCTAATCATCTTTTCATCTTATTATTTATTATTCTCTTTGTTTATTATAATCAAACCAATCCCCAATTTTTAGTATTTTTTATTATTTAGTTATTCCAAATAACATATCAATTACACAGCTCTCTGTGGAACGATCCTTACTACAACTATATTACTAATTAATTAGTGGAAAATATATCGAATAATTTGTTGCACTTACGACACGCATCAGTGCCTTACACGTGAGGTGGAATGTGAAGGATAATATTCTCACATTGTTGATATCCCCTTAATAAACTTAAAATATAATATGGAAGGGACACTTCACTCATAGCCCATTGGTTTTGATTTGGATGCTTGAAGACTTTAATATGGTATCAGAGCAGGCAATTTGTGACGAGTCATTTAACCGCACCTTTACTCCACGTCACCCAATTTAATATCCACGTGTTAGACCCAATGACGCTACACGTGAGGGGGCATGTTTAGATTATTCCTACATTTTATGAGTTATCTACGATCCCGCAGTTTATAATCCTTGGGAAACCCTAACCTGGTAAGCCGCAAGATCGTAGATAACCCATACAATGTGGGTTAGTTAGGCCCTTAGAACTTCCTATATAGCCAAACCTTTATGTGGTTACGTCACCTGTTCAACGAAATTGCTATGTGAACAGCCGGATAACAGCTGAGTAACAGCTGATCCCACATGGCAGCTAACATGTAGGATAGAGAAAAAAAAAAATCTACCCACGTCATCATCGGCAACATGCAGAGAGGTGATGGTTTATTTCATGGGATCCTTCTAGATTCATCAAAATTAGTTGATTCAAGTATCAATTTTTGAAGAAAGCCACGATTATTAATAAAAATGTCTAATTATTATTTTTGCTTGATTGTCGATGTTCTCCCCCTTAAAAGTTTTCCTCCCATCGATCTCTGATTGCTTGTGGGTTTTCTTACCCTAAAAATTTACATGATAATTTTGTGTTTGATTATACATGAAGCTTGGATAAATTTTAATTTTTCTATGATTTCTGTTTCTGGTTTGGGATTTGTAATTATTTATCTCTGCTTGCATTCAATAATCACCCAAGTAGCTCTCCCTTCGCCCTAAAAACTTCAAATCAAAATCAAATATTTTTAAGTTACCAGTAATTTAATCCAGATTCAAGATAGTACGTCTATGGTGGACAATACTAATACCAAGAGATGTTAGGGTTTCTCTTCAAGCCAAGACGGAATTTTGAACTCCATGATACCACTGGATACTTGTATACTTCGTTTTGTGTTATCCATGTAAATGGTGATAGAATGGTTGATGATGAAGAATCGGTAAGCGGAAGAAGATGTGAGGGTGAAGAAGAAGAAGTTTTAGTAACTGCATTTTGTTTAGATAACTCCATTGTATTTTTAACGACGTGGATAGAATGAGGAATGACTCAGCCCTCCACATCATTTTCCAAGTCGGATCCGCTGTCACTCAGCTGTTCATGTAGCAGAGTTGCCTTTTCAACTCGAAATATCTTTGCTTCTTTCTTGTTCTTCACACCAGTACCAAAACCGCATCACCAACCTTCATCACCGAAGACCTTAATCTTCATCTCCAATTGAAGAAACTAACCCATCAAATAAGTGGCAAAATGCCCCAAAATGGACCTTATAGTTGTGAAAATGCCCCGGACGTTACGCGAAAGATCAAAATGCCCCAAAATGATATCGAAATGCCCCAATCCGTTACTTTTACCTATAATAGTCAAAATGGGGCATTTTAACAGTTTTTGACTGGTCAACTTTGTTATGAAAGGTCTCTTTTTCCCTTCAACATAATCTATGGTTTTAGGGTTTAGGGTTCAGGGCTTAGGATTCAGGGTTTGGGGTTCAGGATTTAAGGTTCAGGTGGTGGCGTTAGTGATGGTGGTGGTGATAGGGTGTAGAATACATCCTATTTACTATCTATTGTTTATGCTTTCTTCGCTATTTTTCTTGTAAATTATGTATTTTACGCTTGTTTTGAGTTTTGTAGCTACTTTGGAGTCACACGGAGGAAAAGAAGAAGAAATTACCCAAATTGAGCAAAAAGGGCAAATCTGTCATTTCAGGGGAGAACACTATCTGGAGCCCAGTCACATGTTAAGGGGCAACTTACTTTTTGAAGAATTATAAAAGGCAGCCAGCTATGGTTAAGGGGTTGTCATTACTGGGTAGCCCTTATCCAGAAAATATATGTGTTGTTACACCCAAACTGGGGTGGTCTTATCCCTGGGGTGTTTTAATCCATCTCAAGTTATTACACAACCCTAGAATTCATCCTTTCTTCAATTATTGCTCTGAAAATTAGAACAAGCAGCAAAGCTGCTACTTTAGCACCTGAAACAACAAAATCAGATGAGGAGGTTGAGATTCAGAGAGAAATGGAAAATGTTGTTATTATTCAACACGGAGAGAGACATCGGCTCTTACTACCATTGGCGAGATCGAGAAATGAAGGTGATGAAGTAGAAGCTGGGAATCAGAGAGGGGTTTCTGGAATTGAAATAAAGGAGAAGATGAATCAGAGATTTGAAGGAGAGATCGAGAGATCGAGAGTTATTTTGTGGAAATGAACTGTAGAAGATGAACTGGAAACTTAGGGTTGCTTCCAAGGGTTCGAGAGATACTTGTGAATTGAACATCGAAAATTGAAATTAGGGTTCGAATTGATGATTTAAGGTTTCACTGAATCGAGAGACAAAAGGAGTTGGTCTCTGAATTGAGGAGTTGTGTTGAATCTGAAATGGGTTTGAGTTAATTAGATCGTTAATGGTTACAGGAGAACTGAGGCTTTGATGTTTGCATGGTTCATTAATTGGAAGCTTGAATTGTTGTTTTTATGGGTCAGGTGGAAGTAGCTAAACTGCAGATGATGGTGCCCTGGCTCTAATTACAGGCTAGGGACTTAAGCTGTGAGGAAATGATGAGGCATGTGTTTGCTGCCATTGATGGGTTGAGAAGGAAGATACAAATAATGATGCTGTGTTGCAGGCAGGCTAGAGTGTTGATGGCTATTGTCAAGGATTTACTGAGCTAGAATTGAGATCGGATTTATGGGTCATTCCAGGCCAAGAAGTAAATGAGCAAGGATGTGTCTATGTGGTGTTGGATGCTTGAGCAATGGCAGTTAGATTGCATGGAATGGGTGATTGTGGAGCTGTTTCAGGTAGAAGCTGTTGAGTTGCAGGCTGAGCTATCAAGTGGTCTGGCAAATTGCAGGCAGTCTTGATGAGGTTGCAATAGGTAGAGAAGGTTGTGACAGTATGGTCTTGTGTTGTGTTGGCTCAATGGCTAAGTACAGGGTTCTTGTGTATGGCAGCTGGAATTGAATTACAGGGACAGATAGCAGGATGCACTGTGAGTGTGTGTTGTTGTGGTGAGTGTCGTGGAAGAGCAATGGAGTTGCAGTCCAAAATGGCTGTGCTGGTGGTGTTGGTTGGCTTGAGCTGCTAAAAGAGATGGAAAGCTTTCGGATATGTTGGATTGCAACAGGAATTGAGCAGGGAAGCTACAGGTGGTAGTAGTTCTGGTGGAGTTGCAGTTCAAGAAATTGAATGAGTGCTGTTACAGTGAGAGCCGATGAATGAATTGCAGGTCTGAAATGAGAAGTGGGTCTCGTGTGTGAATTAATTGCAGCCTCGATGGTGGTGCGGAGATTGGAACTAAGGGTGAATGAGTTCCGACAATTGAGCCGAACCGTGGTTTTGAAGCGGGTGTTTAAGAGTAAAGGGCCATCTTGGTCGGGAAGTAATGCAGGAAGGCATGGCCATCTTGGCCGTGACTACTTTGGCTTTGTGCAAAGTGGCACAGCTAGGACCCGGTCCCGGCCGACTCGAATCGACTCGGTCGACTCGGTGATTCCTTTGACCTGTTGACTAACAAATCGACCGTTAAGTTTGACTTTTGACCGTTAGTCCTAACGGAGGACCGAATATTCGTCGAATATTCCGTCGAATATTCTTCCCGTGACGGAGAAATTCTCGGGTGGCCGGCGCGACTATTCCGGATTAGATTCCGCCACAATCCCGATTTTTTCCGAGCAAAATTCCGAATTTTCTATGGACTTCTTTCATGGGTGTGAAGACTTGGACTAGGAATTGGATGGAGAATTAGACTCAAATTTGGAAAGAGAAGGTGGAAGAGAAGAGAAAGACTTGAATTTGGAAGTTGAATTGCAAAAGGAAAAGGATTCTATTCCTTGGAAGATTTGGAGAATATTGAAGCCTATAAATAGAGAAGTTTTCTACATCTTTTACACACCTCTCTACACACACAACACTTGTGTTTTTGCTTGTTTTTCTAAGATTCTTCTTTTTAACTATTTGTGTGAACTTGAAAATTCTTCTTTTAATAATTATTATTTGTGTGAATTTCAAAAGCATGAGTAGCTAATTTTCTTATTGATTGAGGATGAATTCCTAGTTCTTAACATGATTTAAGTTTTTGTTTTCAATTCTATCTTGAGATTTTTCACATGATTATCGATTGTTTTTACTAATAGGAATGTTTATTCATTCATGATTGATTGATAGATTGTTTGGAGTGCACGCTAAATTGATTTGTTAATTGATCTATATATTGTATAAGTTAGGGAATACGTAATCGTTCTCGACACTTTACACAAGTAGAAAACACGAGACCTTGCGGAGGGATTCCGTGGAGCGATTGTGTGTAAAAACAACGCTAGAAAGTGGACCAAGCGAACCGAGTTTAACTACTAGTACTAAACCTAAATTCATAGATCTTAATGCATTCAGGGAATTACATCTTGTAAGCGAACCTCAGGGTGGTTCTTTTGAATAGAATCGATAACTAAGCGGCCTGTTACTCAGTGAAATTAGGGATTTTGGGGCTAGCTAAGCGGACCTGCTATCCTACGGTTGGTGATAATCTGTGACTAATAACAAGTAGAAAAGAACATAACTTTAATCATTGTTTCGCAACGAAGAAGGATTCCTTGATCTTGTCTCTCTTATTGCTTTCAACTTTCGATTTTAATTGCTTTGTTTATTTTCTTTTGCTTTTTACACCCCCCTTTCGTGACAATTTTTACAACTAGAATCTCTTGCTCCTTGTGGGAACGAACTTGACTTCCATTATATTATTTTTAATTGAGTGGAAACATTAATTAATTTGATTGCACCTACGACACGCATCAAAGTTTGGCGCCGTTGCCGGGGAGCAACGGGCGATTTTTAGTTGTTTTTATTTTTTCTTTTTGCTTTATTCTTGCTTTGTTAGATTCTTTACCGTATCTAACTTAGTTGTTGAGAATCTTGTTTCAGGTGTTATACCTTTGGTGAATGCTTAAAGGGGGTAGACCGAGTCCAATACGTCTTCGATCCGGCACTCAACTAAAGGATTTCATTCGAGCGATTAACACTCCACTTCCTCCTTCTTCATCAAGTGATTCGGACAAAGAGGAAGAAACGATGGCTGAACGTACACTCAAGGACCTAGCTTCTCACAAGCTTGACACACAACAATGGTGTATCCAAACTAACTCAACCTTCGAGATCAAGCCGGGGTTGATTAGAGAGTTACCAAAGTTCCATGGCATGGTGAATGAGGACCCAAACAAACATCTTATGGACTTCTATGCCATAGTTATGGCCATGCTTCCACCGGAGACTAATGCGGATGGAGCATTGTTAAAAGCTTTCCCGTTTTCTTTGGCGGGCAATGCTAAGGAATGGTTATATTATTTGCCTTCCGGAAGTATCACAACATGGAATGGGATGAAGAAACTTTTCCTCGAGAGATATTTTCCCGCATCCAAAGCTACTCAAATTCGCAAGGAGATTTGTGGATTGAAACAACAAGTGGGAGAATCATTGTATGAATGTTGGGAGCGATACAAGAGGTTGGTGGCAAGTTGTCCACACCATCAATTTAGTGACGTTATGATACTCCAATACTTCTATGAAGCTCTTCAACCAAGTGATAGGTCTCTTCTTGACGCCGCGGGTGGTGGTGCACTAATGAACAAGACTTTGACCGAAGCTAGAGAGTTGATTGAAAGTATGGCGGCAAACTCACAACAATTCTACACAAGGGATGAACCAATGGTTAGGCGAGTGCATGAAGTTAGTGATTCTTCATCACATCTTGATCAAAGGATGAGTAACATGGAGATAATGATGCAAAGGATTGCCGCGGTAATTATTCCAGATGGTGAGACCGAACAAGTGAATGCTTTATATCCAAATCAAAGGCCAAGGTACGATCCATACTCCAATACCTATAATCCCGGTTGGAAGGATCATCCCAACTTTAGTTATGCAAACAAGCAAGCGGCGGCTCCTAATCCATATGCGCAACAAGGAGGTTTTCAACAATCACGTTTCCAACCTCAACAACAAGGTGGTTCTCAACACTTCCAACCACAACAAGTCAAGGAACGTGATTCTTCAATTGATGATAAGCTTAATGTCATGATGCAAGGTATTACGTCATTGTTTCAACAAAATCAACAAAAGACCGATTCGGCTATCAAGGATTTACAAACTCAAATGGGACAATTGGCGACCGATGTGAACCTATTAAAATCTCAAGCATCCACAAAACTTCCTTCACAACCATTTGTGAATCCAAGAGAGAATGTTAATGCGGTTACTTTAAGAAGTGGAAGACAAGTGGATGGTCCAACTCATCATGAAGAAGCTATTGAGGAGGTAGTCAATGACAAGGAGGAAACCGCACCAAAGGAGAATTCAACACCAACCGATCAATCCAAGGAACCGGTGCCTACTTTCACTACTCCACCTCCTTTTCCTAGTCGTTTTGCTAAATCCAAGAAAGAAGCTCAAGACAAGGCACTTATGGACATCTTCAAGAAGATTGAAATCAACATACCATTCATTGAGGCCATTAAGACAATTCCAAGGTATGCCAAGTTCATGAAGGAATTATGCATCAAGAAGGATAGGTTGCTTGATAATGAAATTACTAAAGTTGGCGAGAGTGCGTCGGCTATGCTATTGAAGAAGATGCCTACAAAGTGCACGGATCCCGGTGGTTTCACGGTGCCAATTACTATTGGTAAGCAAAGGTTTGAACATGCTTTACTTGACTTGGGTGCTTCCATTAGTGTGATGTCGGCCGAAATATATGACTCCTTGAATCTTGGACCTTTGAAAGAGACGAGAGTTATTATCCAATTGGCAAACAAGTCTAACATATATCCTAAGGGGCTTGTAGAAGACGTGCTAGTGCAAGTAAATGAGCTTATTTTTCCGGTGGATTTCTTCGTGGTGGATATGGACAACAATGAGAACCGTTCATCTACTTCTTTACTTCTTGGGAGGCCATTCATGAAGACCGCAAAGACGAAGATTGATGTTGATAAGGGTACACTCACTATGGAATTCGACAAGGAGATAATACACTTTAACATATTTGAAGCCATGCGCTACCCAAGTGATGTGCATTCCGTTTACTCCATTGATGTGGTTGATTCATTAGCGCAACAAATGGTGGAATTGAACCAAGAGGATGAACTTGATGTGGTGTTGCAAAAGAGCATTGAATTGGACGTCCATGGCTTGTCTAACTTGGATGTTGAAATCTCCAAGGAATTGGTGGAGATGTGTGGTGCTTTGACGACATTGCAAGAAGCTAAAAAGGGTAATGTTTCATATATTTCTTTACCTGTGAATGATGAAATACTTGTACCATCTATTGTGAAGGCGCCCAAACTAGAATTGAAGCCGCTTCCGAACCATTTGAAGTATGCTTTCTTGGGAGATGGAGATGCGCTTCCGGTGATTATTTCTAAGAACCTCACACCGGTACAAGAAGACCGTTTGCTTAGAGTCTTGAAAGAGCACAAAACGGCTATTGGGTGGACAATTGCGGACATCAAAGGTATTAGTCCATCCATGTGCATGCATAGGATTCTAATGGAAGAGAACGTGAAGCCGGTACGTGATGCTCAACGTCGGCTAAATCCTCCCATGATGGAGGTTGTGAAAAAAGAGATACTCAAATTGCTAAGTGTGGGGGTAATCTACCCAATTTCCGATAGCAAGTGGGTAAGTCCGGTACAAGTGGTACCAAAGAAGTCCGGAGTCACGGTTGTTCGAAATCAAGACGATGAACTTGTTCCTACAAGAGTTCAAACCGGTTGGAGAGTGTGCATTGATTATAGAAAGCTTAATTCCGCAACCCGAAAGGATCACTTTCCTTTACCTTTCATTGATCAAATGTTGGAGCGGTTAGCGGGGCATTCTTATTATTGCTTCTTGGATGGTTATTCGGGATACAACCAAATTGTTATTGCACCGGAGGACCAAGAGAAGACCACTTTCACTTGTCCGTTTGGAACGTTTGCATATAGACGGATGCCGTTCGGCCTTTGCAATGCGCCGGCTACTTTTCAAAGATGCATGGTGAGTATATTCTCGGATTATGTGGAGCGCATCATCGAGGTAGTTATGGATGACTTTAGTGTTTATGGCAATTCTTTTGATGGTTGTTTAAATAACCTTGAACTAGTTCTTAAACGATGCATAGACACAAACCTTGTCCTTAATTGGGAGAAATGTCACTTTATGGTAAACCACGGCATAGTACTTGGTCACATTGTGTCCTCTCGAGGGCTCGAAGTGGACAAGTCAAAGATAGATTTAATAAGAAACTTACAATATCCCACTTCGGTGAGGGAGATCCGTTCTTTTCTTGGTCATGCAGGTTTCTATAGGCGGTTTATCAAGGATTTCTCCAAAATCTCCATGCCGATGTGCAAGTTATTACAAAAGGAGGTACCTTTCGACTTCAACAAGGAATGCAAGGATGCTTTTGACAAATTAAAGGAAATGTTGACAAGTGCGCCAATTATCAAATCACCGGATTGGAATCTTCCATTTGAATTAATGTGTGATGCTAGTGATTATGCGGTTGGAGCCGTTTTGGGTCAAAGGGTGGACAAGTTGTCCCATGTTATCTATTATGCATCTAGGACCCTTAATGATGCACAAATCAATTATTCTACCACGGAAAAGGAGTTATTGGCTATAGTTTTTGCTTTGGAAAAATTTCGATCATACTTGGTGGGTACAAAGGTTATTGTGTATTCCGATCATGCCGCACTAAGACACTTAATAAAGAAGAAAGAAGCTAAGCCAAGATTAATCCGGTGGATCCTATTGTTACAAGAGTTCGACATAGAAATTCGTGATAAGAGGGGTGTGGAGAATACCGTT
Source organism: Papaver armeniacum (assembly GCA_023531295.1). Lineage (NCBI taxonomy): Eukaryota > Viridiplantae > Streptophyta > Magnoliopsida > Ranunculales > Papaveraceae > Papaver > Papaver armeniacum. Next base: position 114,077 of record JAJJWW010011539.1, on the reverse strand, counting down.
GCGGATCATCTTAGTAGACTTGTAATGTCTCAAGAGGAACTTCCATTACATGACCGCTTTCCGGACGAACAACTTTTCTCCATGGAAGAATCAACACCTTGGTATGCGGATATAGTGAATTACTTGGTGACAAGGAAAGTACCTAATACAATGTCCAACTTCCAAAAGATGAAACTTAAGAAGGTAGCTAAGCAATATGTGTGGGATGAACCATACTTATGGAAATATGGCGTTGATCAAATAATGCGAAGGTGCGTGCCTAATTCCGAATTTCAATCCATTCTCTCCTTTTGCCACACTTTTGCTTGTGGTGGCCACTTTGGTTCTAAACGCACCGCTCTCAAAGTTCTCGAGAGTGGATTTTATTGGCCCACCTTGTTTGAAGATTCATATGTTTTTTGTAAATCGTGTGATAGATGTCAACGAACGGGCAATCTAGGTGCTCGAAATCAAATGCCACTCACACCAATTCTCGCCGTTGAGATTTTTGATGTGTGGGGTATCGATTTTATGGGCCCTTTTGTCAATTCGAATGGAAACTTTTATATACTTGTTGCCGTTGATTATGTTTCGAAATGGGTGGAGGCTAGAGCCACCAAAACTAATGACTCTCAAGTTGTTTGTGATTTTGTAAGGGAAAACATTTTCAATAGGCATGGTACACCAAGAGTGGTGATAAGCGATGGAGGCTCACATTTCAAGAAGGCTTTCCACGCTCTCCTCAAGAAGTACAACATAACACACAAAATTGGTACGCCTTATCATCCACAAACTAGTGGACAAGCGGAAATTTCAAATCGTGAGATCAAGTCCATTCTTGAGAAAACGGTAAATACCACAAGGAAAGATTGGAGCTTTAAGCTCAATGATGCACTTTGGGCGTATAGAACGGTGTATAAGACACCAATTGGTATGTCTCCATATAGGTTGGTTTATGGCAAGGCTTGTCATCTTCCGGTTGAACTTGAACATAAGGCTTATTGGGCGATAAAGAAATTCAACATGGAGTATGATGAAGCGGGGAAACAAAGAAAGTTACAACTACATGAGTTAGAGGAGATACGTAATGATGCTTACGAGAGTGCCCGGATTTACAAGGAAAAGACTAAGCTTTTTCATGACAAGATGATTTCGCGGAAAAGTTTTGTTGTGGGGCAAAAAGTCCTTTTATTTAATACTCGTCTACGTTTATTTCCGGGAAAGCTTAAGTCCCGTTGGGTGGGACCATTTGTTGTTACTAATGTTTATGCTCATGGTGCGATTTGAAATTGTTAGCAACAAAACAGGACAACATTTGAAAGTCAACGGCCATAGGTTAAAGCCATATTATGAAAACTTTCCAACGGAGCATGTGGACGTGATTGGACTTCGAGATGCACTCCCTCTGGAGGAGTAATGAGCCGCAAGAGCTAAGTCGGGCCGTCGACTTTAAAACAAGCGCTTAATGGGAGGCAACCCATAGGTTTTGTATTTCTTATCTTTTTGCTTTTTGTTCTTTCTTTTTCTTGTTCCTTATCATGTTAAAATTTCCCACCTTGACTTTACTAGGAGGATTCAATTACATTGAGGACAATGTAAGGTTTAAGTGTGGGGGAGTGGTTAAGCATGTTTTTAAAACAAAATTACAAAAAAAATTAAAAAATTTAAAAAAAAAAAAAAAGTTTTACTTAAAAAACTCCAACTTTTAAAGATTTTAGAGTCACTAGCATACTTCTAGGTATGTTTACATAGAGATTTTGACCAACATAATTGAACTTGGAAATGTTAGAGAACTACATTCGGATTTCTTGTTTGTTAGAGTGTTAAATAATGGATTTAATCATGCCGGTGATGCGAATTTGGTGCAGGGAGAAATGCGTTATTAGAGTTGCTGATCAATCATTAGTGGAGACTACCCGTATTCATATCATGTGAGGCACCGACCAGAAATCTTCCATCTACTAAAGAGCCTCTTTTGAGTGTGTGTCACCATACGTTAATTCCGGGTAGAATGGTGAGCTACCCAACCTCCCACCAATAGAAGCACTACTCTTTGATCTCTTGAGTGCTAATTTTGTCAATCATGAGGGTGACGTCCATGGATGAAAGCTTCCTTCTTGTAGTTCGATTTGCAGTTAGCACCATTCTCTCTCGCGACAACAACGGATCCATAGAAACACATTCATCATCAACAAGGAGCGACATCAAAATCTACAAGGAAAGTTGGAAAAGTTTAAGGTTTACAAGCAACAAAACGAGAAAAAGAGCAAATTTCAAATACAAGTAAAGCAACATACAAAGTGCAGATTTTTACATATATGTTGAAGACTTACAATACAAGGAGGTAATTTTATATCCAAGTATGAAGACTTATTCATGAAAGCGAAGAAAAGTAAAAGGTGAGAATTTTTGATTTCAAGACGATACAAGTTGTGAAGAATCAAGCGGTAAAATACTTCTCCCACGGCCATGGTTTATTTTTGTATTTAATTTCTCTTGTTCCAAAAAAAAAAAAAAAAAAAAAAAAAAAAAAAAAAAAAAAAAAAAAAAAAAAAAAAAAAAACACAAGAGAAATATTTGTTCTTATTTTTATTGAATGAGCCGTGGGGAAGGAAAATTTATAAGGTAGTTTCAAGCGACAAGGATTTTAAGGTAAAAAGAGTTACAAATTGTTAAGGATTTATCATCAATAGTTGAAACCGAAGACGAAGACCAAGAAGTTAAAGACGAGGAGCGGAATACGTTTCTATTGGATGCCGTGAGAGTGGTGTTATCATAATTGGCGATCGGATGTGAAGGTGAGTAAGTAATCTCATCCTCGATAATAATGGTTGATTTCCTTTCGTAGAGATCGTTAGAAAAATGGTTTTTCAAAATATAAAAGATGTGGGTTTTTAAAAATATTTCGGAAGTTGTCCTTCCCACCATTCAACGTGTTGTGGGAATTCTCTCTTCATTCCTACCTGCACACATGTGAGAACCATAAAAAAGCCGTCTTTTTTGAGTGCAATTATCATAAAATCCTTTTTGGTGAGGCAGAAGTCGAGGCGAAATGCTTATTGATCGTTTCTCAAACACGCGTTCTCTCATTATGGTGTGGTTATTTCTCACTCAACAATTAAGAACGAGAATATGTTCTTTAGTATTTCTAACTTCTTATTACTAGCATGCAGAAACTCTATGTCCTCATAACTTTTTGGATGCTTGTGACGCTTGAACGCTTTGAAGTTGTGAGTTTTTAGTTTGATTTGCTCGAGGACTAGCAAAGTCTAAGTGTGGGGGAATTTGATAGGGTGTAGAATACATCCTATTTACTATCTATTGTTTATGCTTTCTTCGCTATTTTTCTTGTAAATTATGTATTTTACGCTTGTTTTGAGTTTTGTAGCTACTTTGGAGTCACACGGAGGAAAAGAAGAAGAAATTACCCAAATTGAGCAAAAAGGGCAAATCTGTCATTTCAGGGGAGAACACTATCTGGAGCCCAGTCACATGTTAAGGGGCAACTTACTTTTTGAAGAATTATAAAAGGCAGCCAGCTATGGTTAAGGGGTTGTCATTCTTTGGGTAGCCCTTATCCGTAAAAATATATGTGTTGTTACACCCAAACTGGGGTGGTCTTATCCCTGGGGTGTTTTAATCCATCTCAAGTTATTACACAACCCTAGAATTCATCCTTTCTTCAATTATTGCTCTGAAAATTAGAACAAGCAGCAAAGCTGCTACTTTAGCACCTGAAACAACAAAATCAGATGAGGAGGTTGAGATTCAGAGAGAAATGGGAAATGTTGTTATTATTCAACACGGAGAGAGACATCGGCTGCTGTTACCATTGGCGAGATCGAGAAATGAAGGTGATGAAGTAGAAGCTGGGAATCAGAGAGGGGTTTCTGGAATTGAAATAAAGGAGAAGATGAATCAGAGATTTGAAGGAGAGATCGAGAGATCGAGAGTTATTTTGTGGAAATGAACTGTAGAAGATGAACTGGAAACTTAGGGTTGCTTCCAAGGGTTCGAGAGATACTGTGAATTGAACATCAGAAATTGAAATTAGGGTTCGAATTGATGATTTAAGGTTTCACTGAATCGAGAGACAAAAGGAGTTGGTCTCTGAATTGAGGAGTTGTGTTGAATCTGAAATGGGTTTGAGTTAATTAGATCGTTAATGGTTACAGGAGAACTGAGGCTTTGATGTTTGCATGGTTCATTAATTGGAAGCTTGAATTGTTGTTTTTATGGGTCAGGTGGAAGTAGCTAAACTGCAGATGATGGTGCCCTGGCTCTAATTACAGGCTAGGGACTTAAGCTGTGAGGAAATGATGAGGCATGTGTTTGCTGCCATTGATGGGTTGAGAAGGAAGATACAAATAATGATGCTGTGTTGCAGGCAGGCTAGAGTGTTGATGGCTATTGTCAAGGATTTACTGAGCTAGAATTGAGATCGGATTTATGGGTCATTCCAGGCCAAGAAGTAAATGAGCAAGGATGTGTCTATGTGGTGTTGGATGCTTGAGCAATGGCAGTTAGATTGCATGGAATGGGTGATTGTGGAGTCTGTTTCGGGTAGAAGGTCTGTTGAGTTGCAGGCTGAGCTATCAAGTGGTCTGGCAAATTGCAGGCAGTCTTGATGAGGTTGCAATAGGTAGAGAAGGTTGTGACAGTATGGTCTTGTGTTGTGTTGGCTCAATGGCTAAGTACAGGGTTCTTGTGTATGGCAGTTGGAATTGAATTACAGGGACAGATAGCAGGATGCACTGTGAGTGTGTGTTGTTGTGGTGAGTGTCGTGGAAGAGCAATGGAGTTGCAGTCCAAAATGGCTGTGCTGGTGGTGTTGGTTGGCTTGAGCTGCTAAAAGAGATGGAAAGCTTTCGGATATGTTGGATTGCAACAGGAATTGAGCAGGGAAGCTACAGGTGGTAGTAGTTCTGGTGGAGTTGCAGTTCAAGAAATTGAATGAGTGCTGTTACAGTGAGAGCTGATGAATGAATTGCAGGTCTGAAATGAGAAGTGGGTCTGTGTGTGAATTAATTGCAGCCTCTGATGGTGGTGCGGAGATTGGAACTAAGGGCTGAATGAGTTCCAGCAATTGAGCTGAACTGTGGTTTTGAAGCAGGTGTTTAAGAGTAAAGGGCCATCTTGGCTGGGAAGTAATGCAGGGAAGGCATGGCCATCTTGGCCGTGACTACTTTGGCCTGTGCAAAGTGGCCTGGCTAGGACCAGTCAGCCGACTCAGCAACTGACTCGGTCTGACTCAGTGATTCCTTTGACCCTGTTGACTAACAGTCGACCGTTAAGTTTGACTTTTGACCGTTAGTCCTAACGGAGGACTGACGGAATATTCCGTCGAATATTCCTGTGACGGAGAAATTCTCAGGTGGCCGGCGGCGACTATTCCGGCCGGATTCCGGCCACAATCCCAGTTTTCCGGCGAGCAAAATTTCAGAATTTTCTATGGACTTCTTTCATGGGTGTGAAGACTTGGACTAGGAATTGGATGGAGAATTAGACTCAAATTTGGAAAGAGAAGGTGGAAGAGAAGAGAAAGACTTGAATTTGGAAGTTGAATTGCAAAAGGAAAAGGATTCTATTCCTTGGAAGATTTGGAGAATATTGAAGCCTATAAATAGAGAAGTTTTCTACATCTTTTACACACCTCTCTACACACACAACACTTGTGTTTTTGCTTGTTTTTCTAAGATTCTTCTTTTTAACTATTTGTGTGAACTTGAAAATTCTTCTTTTAATAATTATTATTTGTGTGAATTTCAAAAGCATGAGTAGCTAATTTTCTTATTGATTGAGGATGAATTCCTAGTTCTTAACATGATTTAAGTTTTTGTTTTCAATTCTATCTTGAGATTTTTCACATGATTATCGATTGTTTTTACTAATAGGAATGTTTATTCATTCATGATTGATTGATAGATTGTTTGGAGTGCACGCTAAATTGATTTGTTAATTGATCTATATCTAGTATAAGTTAGGGAATACGTAATCGTTCTCGACACTTTACACAAGTAGAAAACACGAGACCTTGCGGAGGGATTCCGTGGAGCGATTGTGTGTAAAAACAAATCTAGAAAGTGGACCAAGCGAACCGAGTTTAACTACTAGTACCAAACCTAAATTCATAGATCTTAATGCATTCAGGGAATTACATCTTGTAAGCGAACCTCAGGGTGGTTCTTTTGAATAGAATCGATAACTAAGCGGACACATTACTCAGTGAAATTAGGGATTTTGGGGCTAGCTAAGCGGACCTGCTATCCTACGGTTGGTGATAATCTGTGACTAATAACAAGTAGAAAAAAACATAACTTTAATCATTGTTTCGCAACGAAGAAGGATTCCTTGATCTTGTCTCTCTTATTGCTTTCAACTTTCGATTTTAATTGCTTTGTTTATTTTCTTTTGCTTTTTACACCCCCCTTTCGTGACAATTTTTACAACTAGAATCTCTTGCTCCTTGTGGGAACGAACTTGACTTCAATTATATTATTTTTAATTGAGTGGAAACATTAATTAATTTGATTGCACCTACGACACGCATCAGGTGGCAGCGGTGGTGGTGGCGGCGGTGGTGATGGTGGCGGCGGTGGTGGTAGTGGTGGCGGTGGTGGCAGCGGTGGTGATAGTGGTGGCGGCGGTGGTGTTGGTGGTGGCGGCGGTGGTGATAGTGGCGTTGGTGAGGATGGTGGTGGTGGTGGTGGAGGAGGCGTTAGCGGTGGCGGTGGTGTTGGTGTTGGTGGTGGTTGTCCAAGTGGTAGTGGTGGTGGTGGGGATGGTGGTGGTAGGGGTGGAGGTGGTGGTGGTGGCAGCGGTGGTGGTTGGTAGTGGCGACCGTCCAAAACAGTCACCCTAATGTCGACTTATTTGTCAAAAGGGTATAAATGTCATCTTTTCACATGTGCGGACCACATGCTTCTGAATTTGACCACTTAACCATGTCTAACGGCAACTTTAACGGATTGGGGCATTTCGATATCATTTTGGGGCATTTTGATCTTTCGCGTAACGTCCGGGGCATTTTCACAACTATGAGGTCCATTTTGGGGCATTTTGCCACTTAACCCAACTAATATTCTATCTCTCATGTTCAACTCGAGTTGTAATCACTGTTATCAGTCGTACCCAAGTTCTTTGTTCAATTCTTTCTCGTTTGTACAACATCACTTTGCTTTTCTTCTCCATCTAACCCACCATCATTCTTCACTGCATGTTTTATCTTCTTCATCTTCATCTTCATCAAAAATTTATGATATTGGCAGCAAGTCAACAATTGAGCTCTCGGTCATATCCCAACAACAATCACAACTCGAGATACTTCTTTATCAATTTTTCGGTAATAACTCATTCACCCCTCATGGTAGCACACCCACTTTTAACATTTGTTTTGCTCAAACCCATTACGAAATTGAGTTCTTCTTAATTTTCTGTACTCAGAATCACAAAAACATGACAGCAGCAAAGTAGACTAAGCTACCAACAATATATTCCTTCTCATTCGATCAATCACCATATAACTTCACTCCATTGATCACAAACTCGAGCACATCCTTCCTTGGCAGATGAGCGACAACCCATAATGAGTAACCTAAGCTTTAAACTGTTTTCTCTTTAGTTCATATTCATGATCTTTGTTGACTTCCATATATCGGTTCATTATTCTCCATATTCATCATCGATGACCGTTAATGGCAGCAACCATATTATATTCTCCACTACTCCGTGTTCTCCATCATCAGAGCATATCAAATTCGAGTCTAAATCTAGTATCCAATATTTCATGTCCATTGCAGTCTCTAAATCAAGTCCTAACCCATTCAAACACAAACCTATCACCACGGCCAGCCACTGGTTCATGTGAACTGATTGCTACTCCCTCCGTTCCAATTTACTTGATGTTTTAGGGGTTTTTTTGTGTTCCAAAATAAATGACGGTTTAAGTATTTTTCCTAAATTCTCACTGATTTACCCTTGCTTTAGAATCACAACATACCATTAATTCTTATTAAAATTAGTAGATAAGTGATTATTCCAAGGATTTGGAAAGAATATTTGGTTCATCCCAAGCAAATTACAATGGGATACGTAATTTACATTAAATCTGAAACTAAAAACTAGGTGGTTTAAAATTCTAGGAAGCTATTAATATGGGTAGATTTGGAAAAAAAAATACTCTCTATGTTGTTTCTTAATCTGCGTGAAAAACTCTACAACATCAAGTAAATCGGAACGGAGGGAGTATAAAATATAACCCGTCGTTTAGGTTCTTTGCTAAACACCTTATAAGCGCGAATTGGTGGTGTTTCTTTGAATACTCTTCTTCAGCTTCCACTTCCTTCAAACTCAAGTATGATGATAACCTGAAATCCGAAAAGCCCTTTTGTCTAGGAACAAGTCCCGGGTAGGGCTAGAGACTATCTCGTAAAGATTTATATCATATAAGTATGGTTAGAAGTTTTTATGCCGGCTCGCCTGCCTAGAAGCAACTTTCCAAAAGACAAGTATGATGATAACCCATCACTCCTAATCTTACAGGAACTCACAAACATTCACAATTTATTTGTAGGCCTAAGAACGCGGAAGTAAACACCGTATTCTCTTTCATTCCACGACTTGAAAACCCTGTCAAACTTCTAACAACTTGAATCCACATTAAACCCGTGCTTCTTATTCATTTCAAGACTCAGGTTTCTTCTTTAATCTCCCCATTCATCATCTATTTCAATGGCAGCATCAACAAACTTTATAACCTGTTTTTTCGGCTCAAATTCGTGTCAAAAACTTAAACAAACTCCACTTACAAGCTCCATATACTTATTTCATATACAAACTTGTACTACTGCATCGATGAAAACGTACAAACGCATGGCTAGCCAGCGGTAGGATTCGGTGCAGAGTTCGTCTTCATGATTGAGCTCGGATGTGAAATGAATTAGGAATAAACAACGATGCTTATAAATTCTATGACCTAGTTCTGCAGTTTAGGGCCTAAGTAAAGCAGCAACACCCCCTAGCAGAAACAACGATGCTTATAAATTTTATGCTCTCTACGCCTTTCGCAACTTTGACCTGCTTTATTGTTCATAACTTCTTCATACTCTTTCCGTCCCTAATTAGATGAGCTACTTGTAGTTTGCACAAATTTTAAGGCAAGGAGGAAAGTGGAGTATATTTAAGTATTTTTTTACAATTATACCCTTATGGGCAATAATTAGTAAAATTTAGAAACGATTTATCTCTTAAACTATACCACGGTTTTTTATAAACTTTATACCGTTGAAAAGCATTTTAAAACATCTACGCAACGAATATAAACATGACTATCAAATTAGACATATTTCTTATAGAAAAAATAATCAATTAAAAGGGTAGTTTTAGAAATATCCCCTTGGTTAGTGAAATAACTCATCTATTTGTGGACAAAACTAAAAACCAAATAGCTCATCCAATTAGGGACGGAGGGAGTATAATATAATGTCAGAATGACCTCATGCTTTCTCCATTAGCTTTCGTTTTTTCGTTCTCTTCAACATGTTGAGAAAAAATTGATTTGACTCTTTTCCACCTGTAGACTTCACTTTTATAGCTATTTCTACTTCTATGTTAAATGATTCACCTAACAAAAGACATAAACTAGAAAACAATCATAATACAAGGTAATAAGCAATAAATATAACTAAAACAAGTATGAAATTGACACTCAAAACATGTAAATTAAGCAGTTATCAATTTTAAACTGGTTTTCTTTCCAACTGTTGCATGACATTTTCCCCCCTTTGCTTTACACTTGCCAGTCCATAATTTTACAACATCAACACCCCTTTCTTGTCATATGAATTCTGATTCCATATGGCTTTTTGTAATTGCATCTTTTGCAATCCTCATTTACTGCTTTGGATTAAATTTGCATTGCATAAAGATTTATGCTTCATTATTTTCAACAACCACCATATTTGTTGCCTATATAAATCATTCCTTGACCATGTGGTTAATATTGGTTGTGGTAACTATTAAAAAATTCAATTATATACCCTGAAACTATTAACAAATTCAATCATTTGACTAAAAGATTGTTGATGATAGAAATTGATCTCAATATCCTATCCTTTGAGTACCATGACCGCCACATAATTTTTGTGCGTTCTGCCGCAGGCTCGGATATAGACTAAAAGATTGTGCCAAATACTTGCATGCTCAAAATCTCATTAAAAATGGATCTCAAGTCCTTGTGCTTCCAGCCATTTACCATCACCATCATCTCCATTTGCAAGATGATGATGACATGAAAGCTTTTGCAGGAGATGCAGATGATGAGCATGATTTTTTGGCACATGACAGTGATAATTTGCGCAACAACAACGGTAATGATGATGTGGAAGAGACATAGACTGTCATTAACTTAACAAATTATGATGAATCTATCATCCCTAGATACAAGGAAGAAAACTAATTGAAGATTAAAATACTCGATACTCCAATACCTTCATGGAATCCACATCAATATAATGATATTGTAGTCAATTACCCTGAGCAAGTGAGCAATCCAAACTCATATATGATCACATGGGAACCAAGAGACACCCTCTCACAAGAACACCAAATCCAAGATATAGTTCTTTAACATCTTACTTGAGAAGCTAGAGACATTCCAACACTATGAATTGTATCATGGTGCTACTTCAATCTTCTAGCCGAGCTTCTCGGTCTGTCATTATACCTCGAGAAGTAGAAAGAATAACTATATTTGAATCTACTTTTCGTGCTCATTTGTGGCCTACAATTGAAGACTACAAGAATTGGATGGTAAGTGAACCAGATCCAAAGAGAATAAAATGATACCAAGATCTTGTAGTGAAAAACTCAACTTTACTGGTGGATATATACTGTGCTGCAACTTCTGGTCCACCAGACTCTCCACCAGTCGGGCCTGCAACTGTTCATACACATTTGGACATACCTTAGATATGAAGAACATGAACTGTAGAAAATGAGGAGAATACTTAAGCTGAGTGGGAAATAACAGATGGAGATTACAAAGGAAAATGCCTCATGAGGAACCAATAACTCCCTATTGTTAGAGCATTGCTCGATCGAACTCGCATGCATTGCTGTCTCAAGCATGTTTGTCAATGTTAGTGATCAAAACTATAAGTCTTGATTTCTAGTCTACTATAGCTAAGTCTCGGACTAGGATAGAAAGTGTAGTTGAGCTCAAGAACTCTGTCATAGTCCATCTTAGCCATTAAGGCACCCTACCTGCCCTAAGTCCATTGTATGGTGCCATTATAACTCGATCACCATTAGTCGATTAGTAAGCCTCTCTATTAGCGACACGTGCTCACTATCCAGCCGTTGGCTGCTAGGTTAATCATTGCTACTTGATATTTAAGCTGTAAGAACTTCATTCAGTTCATTAATGAAGATTTAAGTTGTTGTTTTAGAGGCTGCATTCCTTAAGAAGCAGATTTATGTTTCTAAGTTCTTGATTCCCTTGTACTGAGTACAGTACAATTGGCATCAAAGCCATTTTAATTTTTTCTCTCTTTTCTAAATGGTTGGTTCCGATCCAAAATCAGTGAAGGATCTCCATGACATTTTCACTAAAGATCGACAACACACAGAAGATCGACTCAAGAGTTTTGAAAAAGAATTGAAGGATACTTCAACGCTTTGCAAGGAAACTTCATATGCTGTACAGAATCTTACAGAACAAATGGGGTTGTTTCTTAAAGTTGCAAATGAAGCCAAAGGCGTCCATTCAGGTGGTGAGATTCCGTCAACTCCACCTGGTTTTAGCTCTATTCTTCAAAATTCTCCAAACCCACACTTCAATCGAATTCCTAAACTCGATTTACCCAGATTTGATGGTGAGAACCCTCGTGGATGGATACAGAAATATAACAGGTACTTTTTCCTTCACAACATTGATGACAATCGAAAGGTTGATATAGCAGCTATTTATCTTGATGGTAAGGCAGATAAATGGTTATTAAATTTTCAAGTTGGTCGTCCTCGTATGTCTTGGTTTGAATTTGCTCAAGGCCTCTGTGCCCGATTTGAAAATCCAGTAGATAAAAATTTTGTTGGTTCTTTTAATAAATTGATGCAAGTCAACTCTGTAGAGGAATATTATGAATTGTTTGAATCTCTTAAAGCCTTAATGCTTAATTACAATCCATCCTTGGGTGAGAGGTATTTTATCATGAGTTTCATCAGTGGTCTTAAGGAGGAAATTCAAAATTCAGTGCATATGTTCAATCCTAGCACACTCAGTCAAGCTTTTTCATTAGCTAGAATGGAAGAACAGAAATGTCAGCTGCTCTATAAACCAACTAAAACAACACCCACTGTTTTTCCATCCCCTAGACCATTTTCTTCTTATAACCTTCCTCCAAAACCCATCATCACCTCTACCTTTACACATAAATCAGCCCTTAAAACACCCAAATCTTCTCCCACTACCCCCCTTAAACCACAATACTCAACAACTATCATTAAAAGACTTACACATGAACAAATGCGCCAAAGAAGAGAAAAAGGTCTCTATTACAATTGTGATGAGGTTTATAGCAGTAGACATATCTGCAAAGGCAGACAACAATTATTTACGGTTCAAGCAGAGCATACTGAAATTCAAGACAATGACACAGAAGAAGAAATTTTTGAGGAGGCTGTGGACTCACCAGTTGAATCTGATATGGAAATTTCATTACATGCTCTAACTGGGAATATCACAGGGGATACCATTAGAATTCCTAGATTTCTAAAAAAGCAGTCATTTTACATTCTCATTGATACTGGAAGCACTACAAGCTTCATTGATTCTGCATTAGCTGCTAAACTCAACTGCAAGATAAAGGCCACTCCTCACATGCTAGTTACTTTAGCCAATGGTGAGAAAACTATCAGCACTAGCTCATGCTCACAACTTTCTTGGACCATGCAAGACCATCTATTCATTGAAGACCTCAGAATACTGCCACTGGGAGGCTGTGATATGGTCCTTGGAGCTAACTGGCTCAGAAAACTAGGTGATGTTGTTTTCAACCTTTCTAAACTTAGTATCTCCTTTGTGCATCATGGCCAACATATCACTTTAACTGGCACTAATCCTAAGCCTTCTCTGCTCATGATGAGCAGTTCAGCAGTCAAAATTTTTTTCAGAAAAAATACACATGGCCTTGTTGGCCACTTCTTTTCTGTCACCACCTCACCCTTACCTCCTACTGTCCCTTCCCCATTACTACCACTTTTGGAGGACTACCAGGACATCTTTGCTGAGCCAACTTCTCTCCCACCACATAGAAGTTTGGACCATTCAATTCCATTGAAGCCTGACTCTCAATCTCCTAATCAGAGACCCTATAGATGTCCATACATACAAAAGGGAGTAGTTGAGGCACTTGTTCAAGAAATTCTCTCTACTGGTGTCATTCAACCTAGTCACAGACCATTTGCATCTCCAATTCTCTTAGTCAAAAAGAAAGATGGATCTTGGAGATTTTGTGTATATTACAGAAAGTTGAATAATATTACCATTAAAGACAAGTTTCCCATTCCTCTTGTGGATGAGTTGTTGGATGAATAAAAAGGGTTCAAAGTGCTCTCTAAGATAGACCTGAGAGCTGGTTATCATCAGATATTAGTCAATCCAGCTGACATTTTCAAGACTGCATTCAGGACCCATCATGGTCATTATGAGTTCAAAGTTATGCCATTTGGCCTTACTATGCACCTGCAACTTTTCAGGCTCTTATGAATGAAGTTTTTGCACCATATTTAAGAAAGTTTGTGTTGGTATTCTTTGATGACATTTTAATCTATAGTTCTTCAATGGAGAAGCACATTGAACATTTGAAGATTATTTTTTCCTTATTAAGACATCACCAACTATATGCAAAACTCTCTAAATGCTGTTTTGGCCAAACTCAGCTAGAATACTTGGGCCACATTATTACTTCAGAGGGTGTTTGTGCTGATCCAAATAAAGTTGCAGCTATGCTGTCTTGACCACTCCCTACTTCAATTAAAGAGTTGAGGGGTTTCCTTGGTCTTACATGATATTATATATAGAAGGTTTGTGAAAGACTATGGTGCCCTTAGTAAACCCCTTACTGATCTTTTAAGGAAAAACTTATTCCATTGGTCCCCAACAACTACTACTTCTTTTGAGCAACTGAAGACTACAATGTCCACCACTCCAGTTCTTGCACTCCCAGACTTCTCCAAGCCTTTTACTGTGGAAAGTGATGCAAGTGACAACTGCCTTGGAGCTGTCTTAACTCAAGAAGGAAAGCCTATTTCTTTTTTCAGTCAACCATTGGGACCAAGAGCAAGAGCACTCTCTACTTATGAAAAAGAGTTTTTGGCTGTTGTTAAAGCAGTTCAAAAATGGAAGCATTATTTACAAGATAATAAGTTCATTATCCTTACTGATCACAACAGTTTACAATACTTCCTAGAACAGAGAATTACTACAGTTCTACAACAAAGGTGGCTTATGAAACTCTTAGGCTTTGAGTATGAAATTAGATATAAAAAGGGTAAAGAACACATAAATGCTGATGCATTGTACAGAAGGCCTCATGACTCTTCTCAATGCAATGCCTTATCCATGTCAAAGCCAGTTTGGATGTTTGAACTTATCCACAACTATATTGATGACCCAAAAGCTCAGCAGCTCATTGCACAACTTGTCATATCAGCTGACTCAACCCCTTCATTTACTTATAAAGATGAAATTTTGAGATACAAGTCCAGATTCTATGTGGGCACTGGTAATTGAACAAGATCCTCTATGCTGAGTACATTACATAATTCTGTTGTGGGAGGACACTCTGGTATGCAAGCCACCTATGTCAGAGCCAAGAACCAATTTTACTGGCCTAAGATGAAGCAAGACATACTCCTATTTGTTGCTGAATGTGATGTTTGTCAAAGAAACAAGGGGGAGCACTCATTTCCATCTGGCTTATTACAGCCACTTCCAGTCCCAGAGCATGCTTGGCAGCATATCACAATGGACTTCATTGAAGGTCTTCCACTCAGTGTTAGAAAAAGTGTTATTTTGGTGGTGGTTGACAGGCTGACTAAATACAACCATTTTATTGCCCTTCACCACCCCTACACAGCTGCTTCTGTGGCCAGAGCATTTTTGGATCAAGTCTTCAAATTTCATTGATTGCCTGCATCCATAGTTTTTGATAGAGATAGAGTCTTTACTAGTAATTTTTGGAATGACTTATTCAAGTCCTTGGGTACTAGCTTGAATCTCAGCACAGCTTACCACCCTCAAACTGATGGCAAATCTGAAAGAGTTAATTCATGCTTGGAGACCTATTTGAGGTGTATTACTGGTCACAAACCAATCAGATGGTGTCAGTGGCTACCTCTTGCTGAATGGTGGTACAATACTAGTTATCACACTAGTTTGAAGATGTCACCATTTCAGGCACTGTATGGATACTTTCCACCTCATATGGCTTTTCCCTCTGCTGCAACAACTTCAGTAGATGCTATTGAGTCTTACTTAAAAGAAAGGGAGGACGTGATGGACATTTTAAAGGAATCTCTTCACACAACACAGGATAGAATGAAATTATTTGCTGATAAATCTAGAACTGACAAAAATTTTCAGGTGGGAGACATGGTTTACTTAAAGCTTCAGCTATACATACAAGCATCAGTTGCCCTCAGAAAGAACTTCAAGCTAGCTGCTAAATATTATGGACCCTTTCCAGTGTTGCAGAAAATTGGTCCTGTAGACTACAGATTGCAGCTACCTCCTTAGGCCAGAATTCATCTAGTATTCCACGTTTCCCAGCTCAAGAAGCACATTGGCCAACAACATACTCCATCTCCTTCATTGCCTATTGTTGATCATGAGGGTGAGATCCTTATGAGACCTGAGCAGGTACTCAAACACAGAACCATGCTTATTGGGAAGCATCTGGTGAGACATGTCTTAATTCAATGGACTAATTCAAGCCCTGAAGACGCTACTTGGGAATATCTTTCGTCCATCAAGTCACACTACTGCAATTTTATCCTTGAGGACACGAATACTGTTTAGGGGAAGGCAATGTCATAGTTTATCTTAGTTATTAAGCCACCATACATGCCCTTAGTCCATTGTATGGTGCCATTATAACTCGATCACCATTAGTCGATTAGTAAGCCTCTCGATTAGCGACACGTGCTCACTATCCAGCCGTTGGATGCTAGGTTCATCATTGTTATTTGATATTTAAGCTGTAAGAACTTCATTCAGTTCATTAATGAAGATTTAAGTTGTTTTTTAGAGGCTGCATTCCTTAAGAAGCAGATTTATATTTCTAAGTTCTTGATTCCCTTGTACTGAGTACAGTACAAACTCCATGGCAATCATCATACAAGATGAATGACTACTCAAGGAACTGGTGGAACTTCATCGACTAAAAGGTATGTGGAGACTTGAATTTATCTATCACTCAAAAGTCTATCTACTCTATCTCCTATTTTGAGACAAAAGTCGTTTTGCTATATAGACTTTGATTATAGACATTTGCTATTTCGAGCCGAGTTTATCTCGCCTATCTATTTATAGACAATAATCTTATATGTTGGTAAGCTTTCGCTTTGGCCAAGTTCATCTTTACCTAGTGACGAAAGTCATGTTATGTTTCAATCACTTTGAAAATTGCTTTGACGAAAAATGGTTTGTGAATAACAACTATATAACGTCCTCTAAGAATGTTTCAATGATTGAAATGAGAGGTTAGATTATATAACCAATGGTGGATATAAGCATTGTGTGGCAACACATATATGTATAAGTCCTTTTTTCTTGAACCGAAGTTTGCGAACTTTGTTGATCAAGAGAACCAGAATAAGAGCCGTGAAATCAGTCCGCGAACTCAGTCCGCGAACCCAGTCCGCGAACTGGCGGAAGTTCTCGACCCGAGAAATTCTGCTAGAGTTTGAGAACTCCTTCCGGGAACTAAGTCTGCGAACTTAAGTTGGTTATATCTAAAAGCGATTGTTTGTGAACTCATTCATATTAACTAAGGAATGCTAAATGCAAACCGTGGCTATAAAGTTCATGAACCGATTCGAGTGAATCAAATAGTTTTTGTTTCGATTGTGTCTTGTGTAGTTACATAAGATTTCCTTGCAATTGAACAACTTTCTAACTAGTTCATTTGAGTCATTTGAACTAGTTATGGTGAAGAAAAATATGGTTGATATGAAAGTGCTCATATGGCTAACCATTTGGTTAACTATTGTTGAACCAACAAATGTACATGTTTGGGTACGGTTACACAAACCTAAAATCGTGCATTTCATTTGTGTGTAACAAGCTAAGTTTTCGATCCAATGGTTGAAAGATATTAGCTTGAATCTAATCAGGTTTTCATCTAACGGTGAATATTGAATGCTTTGTTACTAAGCTAACATTGATTGCAAACCCTGATTTGAAAGACTATATAAGGGAGAACTCTAGCAACTGGGAAACCTAATCCCCATACCTTCTGTGTGATACTAGTTGTATTAGCTAGAGTCGATTCTCCTTTAACCTTAGGTTTCTTCTTGAAAACCAGGTTAACGACTAAAAGACTTCATTGGGATTGTGAATCCAGACCGATACTACTTTCTCGTAGTTGTGTAATTTGATCTTGCTGATTCAATCATTTTGAGTACAATCGAAATTATTGGCTTGAGATTAATATCTCCGATAGGCAAGATAGAAAAGTAGTCACAAACATCTTCATCTCATCGTTTGTGATTCCACAATATCTTCTTTCGCCGCGTCGATTAAGATTATTGTGAGGTGATTGATAATACTAGGTTGTTCTTCGGGAATATAAGTTCGGGTTATCAATTGGTTCCTGTTCACCTTGATTTATCAAAAGATTGAACAAAACTTGTAGGTATTTCTGTGAGAGATAGATTTATCTATTATCGTAGACTTTTCTGTGTGATACAGATTTGTTTATTAAAGTCTTCGACTTTGGGTCGTAGCAACTCTTAGTTGTGGGTAAGATCAACTAAGGGAATCAAGTGCGTAGTATCCTGCTGGGATCAGAAATGTAAGGAGCGCAACTGTACCTTGAATCAATGTGAGATTGATTGGGGTTCAACTACAGTCCATACCGAAGTTAGTTTATAGTAGGCTAGTGTCTGTAGCGGCTTAATAAAGTGTGGTGTTCAATCTGGACTAGGTCCCGGAGTTAGTCTGCATTTGCGGTTTCCTCGTTAACAAAATTCTGGTATCTGTGTTATTTCTATTCCGCATTATATTTTGTTATATAATTGAAATATCACAGGTTGTGCGTTTGAATCAATCAAGTGGAAATCCGACCTTTGGTTGTTGATTGAAATTGATTGATCCTTGAACATTGGTTTTTGGTACCGTTCAAGTGATTTCTCTTGTATTCAATTAGACTCGAAGATTTCTATTTGCTTGAGAAAGAATTGAATCAAGAAAGAGAGATATAACTCTTTGATATACTTTATTAAGATTGAGTCTGGTTGATTCTCTTGAAAGTATAATGGAGTTTGTCCATACAAATTGCTAAGCGAAATATTGGGTGTGGTTGTTGTACCCCCGCTTTTTCAATTGGTATCAGAGCAGGCAAACATGTTCAAGACCTTATAAGTATGTGTTTGTAGCGATCTTACTCTATGGACAATAAAAATATCTCTAATAACGCAACATCAGTTCAGAGTCACCCTTGTGAGCTTCAAAATTCTGAAGCTCCTAAAAAGGACTTTGTTTCTGGTCCGTTGTCTGAATCTGCATTTGACTGGGTGAAATCTCTTGATGAACAGTTGGATGATCTTTCAGATGACAGTGATTCAGAAGAAGGACAGAGTCTTGATGAGGGAGTCTTTCAGTTTATCAAGTTGTTTGACCGTGACTTGAAAGAAGAAAAGTCTACAACTTGCTTAAGTAAATACGTGGATCCTCTTTGTCAAGAAAACAAAAAATTGAGAAAACTCTTTAAGGGATATGATTGTGGATATAAACTCTTACAATCTATTGTTAAAGATCGTGATAAAAAAAAAGCTCGAAAAGTTCCGAATGTGATAATCTTCTACGAAATCTCTTTGTGTTGAAAGGAAAACTTGCAGAATCTGAAGCAAGATATGACTCTCAACAAAAATGTTTTAATGACAAAGAACTCAGTCTTCTCGCCAAAGAAAAATCCTTGGAGACTGAACTTGCTACTGCACTTGATAAAGTGAAATCACTGGAAGAGATTCTTAGTAGATTCAATTCTAGCTCTACAAAATTATCCTCTATGATTGGAGCATGTAAAGAACATCGTGATACACGTGGTCTGGGCTATAAAGGAAT
This sequence comes from Papaver armeniacum, assembly GCA_023531295.1. Lineage (NCBI taxonomy): Eukaryota > Viridiplantae > Streptophyta > Magnoliopsida > Ranunculales > Papaveraceae > Papaver > Papaver armeniacum. The sequence continues at coordinate 94,753 of JAJJWW010011539.1, read as the reverse complement.
AGACGCTCCAAAAACGAGTAACATCAATTTTGTTAAAGCTAATGATAATTCTTCATGTGAGAAACCTTTTGCAGCATGTAATGTCTCTATAAACAAGAAGTTTGTTCCTTCTAAATCTACTCACACGAGAACGGTTAAGAACAATTCCTTTAACTGTTATTATTGCGGAAATAAAGGACATTCTGAGCGAAGATGTCGTTTTCGCTTAAGGAATGAGAAACTTCACAACATTCTTGTATGGATGTCAAAATAAGTTATTAAACCAGTCTCTCATATTGTTGGAGTAAAAGACATTGTCGACAATCAAGAAATTTTTTGTGATAAGACGTTTCTTAATTGTGTTTTTGAAACAAAAAATGTCGACAATGGTAGAAGGAGAACTGACGTCTTGAATGGCTATGAAGAGAGAAAAAGGCATAGGAGAAAGAAAGAAAAGTGGGGTTCCTTTTCTCTCTCTAAAGGTGACGGCAAATCAAATGTTTCTTCTCCAGAGTTCATGCATATAAATAATCGAGTCGCAGAGCTTAAGATCACAGACTCAAACGGAGCATCAAAAAAATAAGGAAAGCGGCTGACTCAGGTACTTCTTATTCCTCTATTGATAAAACTTCCTTAAGTAAGTCGAGTGATTTATCTCTAAATCCTCTTGGAGGAGAAAAAGAAGAAGTCAATATTGGTGAGAAAAATGCTCATCTAAACACAACATGATAGCTGCACAATGTAACATTCTTCTTGTAATTTAAGGAGGATGCTCATAGTCTCAAGAAGTGTGTCTTGAGAGTGCTGTCAAAAGTGTGTGTTTTCCTTTCCTTCTTTGTTTTTGATCTTAAAATCTGTTGAGCTTCGCTCCAGTTCTTCTCTTAAAGATAATCATGATCATCCTCCTTTGAAAGAAAAATTCCCTGTTTATGTGTGCTTCCTCCAAATAGTTGATTCTCAATTATTAATCTTGACACACAAAGTTCATGATTCCTCCTCTTGGTCACACTTTAGGGCCGTGACCACAAGTGCACGAACACCTGACCCACAAGGACGTATACAAGCTTTCCTAGGGTTTTCCATGAAACTTATTTATATACACTTATGTGTTATCTTTTGATACATAGTTCCGTAAGGTCAAAAGGTTTTACCAAATTTTGGTGTGCATAATGAATGGAGGAAACAAAGATGCTGAAGTCAAGAAAGGGAAGACTATCGAGTTTCACAAGAATCTTGTTTTCATAACATGCAATCAAGCCATTGATCATGAAAACAAACTACCAGTTCAGATGTCTTCACAACTGGTAGGAAATCTTCTTCGAGATTTTGAGGTCGTCCGTGAACAACTCGGAATTGAAACAAGGAATCTTGAGTTTTTGAAAAACGAATTAAATAAAGCAACTGATGAGCTCGTCCATGTTCAATCTCTGGTTGCTGATCGGGTTTAGTGTTTTTCAGATCATGTTCTCTATAGGAATTTATACGTCTAGTAAATCTTCTATTTTCTTGTTTTGTTTAGAAGAATAACTAGAGTTTGGAATAGCCATTATTGTGATTACACATAGCTATGTCCAACGTTTTCATCTTCATGTTTTTAGATTTATTGGTTTAAAGTCTAAAATTGTTTGGAAGATGATTTTTGCAGTATTAATCTTTATGGTTTTATATATTGCAATTTGTTATGGGATATGTGTGTTTGCGTCCGTGAACTATGATTGTCCCATACCTTGTCAAAAGTGAAGTCCTTTTATGTCGATATGCATGTGTTGATAAAAGAAGGAATGAACTTTTGACAAATACAAAAGTTAAGCCTATTATGTCAATTATTGATGGAAGATAGGTTAAAATCTTTTGTTTACAAGGATTATGTCTATTATATGTCATTGTGCAAATGGTGATGGAAAATAGAATGAATCCTTGTCTATTCCACGGTATTAGGTCGATCTCCGATCCACAATTTGTGTATTTACTGTGTTGTTCCATAAGGTGTCTTATGTTGAGCTCTATCGACTGAGTTATTGTTTGGCTTAGTTGTTGCTCTGTGAGATACTTTATGTCAAGCATGTTCAACTAAATTAATCATCCTTGTTTGGTTATTTAGTTGTTGTTCCGTAAGTTCTCTTATGTCGAGCATGACCAATTAAATTGATTACTTTTTGTGGTTAATTTGGTTGTGTATTTCCAATTAGATTAATTATGGGTTCTCTTGTGGTTAATCTAGTTGAGTATTTTTTGAGTCTCCATAAGTTCACTTATGTTGAGCATTTCCGATTAAATTAATCATGGGTTCTCTTATGGTTAATTTAATTGAGTATTTTTGATTCAAATTCATACTTGTATGTGATTTGTTATGTCCAATGTAATCCTTCTTTTCTTTTGAAATTAAGGTCGCTCTTGTTGTTCTTTCGGGAATGACATTTTATGGGGGAGAGTTCTTAATTGAACTTGTGCTTAATTGCCAAATCTTTGTGGGGAGTGCGGCTGTGGAATATTATAGGGGTTATCTTGTATCTTTATAGACTCCTTGATGAATGCATTTAGCTTCGGCTATATGATTGCATCTAAATAAGATGATATGTGCCTTCTTTTGGTCATGAAATGTCTCTTTTGGAAATTTCATTAGGATCCCGTTTTCGTACCTTTGCCAATTTTATTGACAAAAAAGGGGAGAATTAATATGTAGTTCACACTACAAATACATATGGTTTTCGGATCATTATGTAAGGGGGAGTGGTTTCCATGTGATATGGAGTATTGACTAAGGGGGAGTGATACATATCACCATAGTATTGTTGTCGAAGTTGTGATATAATTGAACTTTGATACTATGACACTGTATAACAATGATTGAGAACTCTTGTTTTCTCGTTGTTATAGCTACGGATTTTCAACAACGATGATGCTGAACTTACAACCTTTGGGATCATTGGAGTACTTGGAAGTGACGAAGATTTCGATTAATGTTGAAGATTAGGCATGTGGAATAGGAGCTACAAAAGTTAATTCATTTATTTTTGTATTCCATATGTATTGATAGTTTTGTCACTAAAATTGACAAAGGGGGAGATTGTTAGAGCATTGCTCGGTCTAACTCGCATGCGTTGCTATCTCAAGCATTTTTGTCAATGTTAGTGATCAAAACTATAAGTCTTGATTTCTAGTATACTATAGCTAAGTCTCGGACTAGGATAGAAAGTTTAGTTGAGCTCAAGAACTCCATGGCAATCATCATACAATACGAAGGACTACTCAAGGAACTGGTGGAACTTCATTGACTAAAAGGTATGTGGAGACTTGAACTTATCTATCACTCAAAAGTATATCTACTTTATATCCTATTTTGAGACAAAAGTCGTTTTTCTATATAGACTTTGATTATACACATTTGCTATTTCGAGCCGAGTTTATCTCGCCTATCTATTTCTCGAAATATGTGTTGGTAAGCTTTCGCTTTGGCCAAGTTCATCTTTACCTAGTGACAAAAGTCATGTTATGTTTCAATCACTTTGAAAATTGCTTTGACGAAAAATGGTTTGTGAATAACAACTATATAACGTCCTCTAAGAATGTTTTAGTGATTGAAATGAGAGTTTAGATTATATAACCAATGGTGGATATAAGCATTGTGTGGCAACACATATATGTATAAGTCCTTTTTCCTTGAACCGAAGTTTGCGAACTTTGTTGATCAAGAGAACCGGAATAAGAGCCGCGAACTCAGTCCGCGAACTGGCGGAAGTTCTAGACCCGAGAAATTCTGCTGGAGTTTGAGAAATCCTTCCGGGAACTTAAGTCCGCGAACTTAAGTTGGTTATATCTAAAAACGATTGTTTGTGAACTCATTCATATTAACTAAGGAATGCTAAATGCAAACTGTGGCTATAAAGTTCATGAACCGATTCGAGTGAATCAAATCGTTTTTGCTTTGATTGTGTCTTGTGTAGTTACATAAGATTTCCTTGCAATTGAACAACTCTCTAACTAGTTCATTTGAACTAGTTATGATGAAGACGAATATGGTTGATATGAAAGTTCTCATATGGCTAACTATTTGGTTAACTATTGTTAAACCAACAAATGTACATGTTTGGATACGGTTACACAAACCTAAAATCGTGCATTTCATTTGTGTGTAACAAGCTAAGTTTTCGATCCAACGGTTGAAAGATATTAGCTTGAATCTAATCAGGTTTTCATCTAACGGTGAATATTGATTGCTTTGTTACTAAGCTAACATTGATTGCAAACCCTGATTTGAAAGACTATATAAGGGAGAACTCTAGCAACTGGGAAACCTAATCCTCACACCTTCTGTGTGATACTAGTTGTATTAGCTAGAGTCGATTCTCCTTTAACCTTAGGTTTCTTCTTGAAAACCAGGTTAACGACTTAAAGACTTCATTGGGATTGTGAAGCCAGACCGATACTACTTTCTCGTAGTTGTGTGATCTGATCTTGCTGATTATATCGTTTTGAGTACAATCATAATGATTGGCTTGAGATTAATATCTCTGATAGGCAAGATAGAAAATTAGTCACAAACATCTTCGTCTCATCGTTTGTGATTCCATAATATCTTCTTTCGCCGCGTCGATTAAGATTATTGTGAGGTGATTGATAATACTAGGCTGTTCTTCGGGAATATAAGTATGGGTTATCAATTGGTTCCTGTTCACCTTGATTTATTAAAAGACGGAACAAAACTTGTAGGTATTTCTGTGGTAGACAGATTTATCTATTATCGTAGACTTTTCTGTGTGATACAAATTTGTTTATTAAAGTCTTCGACTTTGGGTCGTAGCAACTCTTAGTTGTGGGTGAGATCAGCTAAGGGAATCAAGTGCGTAGTATCCTGCTTGGATCAGAGACGTAAGGAGCGCAACTATACCTTGAATCAGTGTGAGATTGATTGGGATTCAACTACAGTCCAGATCGAAGTTAGTTTGTAGTAGGCTAGTGTTTATAGCGGCTTAATACAGTGTGGTGTTCAATCTGGACTAGGTCCCGGGGTTTTTCTGCATTTGCGGTTTCCTCGTTAACAAAATTCTGGTGTCTGTGTTATTTCTATTCCGCATTATATTTTTTTATATAATTGAAATATCACAGGTTGTGCGTTTGAATCAATCAATTGGAAATCCGACCTTTGGTTGTTGATTGAAATTGATTGATCCATGAACATTGGTCTTTGTTACCGTTCAAGTGATTTCTCTTGTATTCAATTAGACTCGCAGATTTCTATTTGCTTGAGAAAGAATTGAATCAAGAAAGAGAGATATAACTCTTTGATATACTTTATTAAGATTGAGTCTAGTTGATTCTCTTGAAAGTATATTGGAGTTTGTCTATACAAATTGCTAAGCGAAATATTGGGTGTGGTTGTTGTACCCCCGCTTTTTCACCTGCCAACCCTACTACAGCTACGCTTTAACCATGATGAAGATGACATAACTCAACAAGTAATGAAAGTAATCTATTTAGTGATAGAATCAAACTTTTATTGGTGTTGGTGAACCTTGATTTTACTGCTGATATTTAGTTTCACCTCTAGTTTGTTTTTCTTAAAACTATATCATTAATTGCGTCAGCCAAGTAACTTAGGAAGAATCCTTTATGTTTTAGTTGTGTCATTAAATCATCCAACTATATATGGTATTTGCATAGTTGATACAAGAAAGATTCATAAGTCCCTATTCTACAGATCCCCATCGGTTACTATTGCAGAATCCAAAATCTTATAAGATTAATTGTATTTAACATTATCAACTTGTATTCTATCCTGTATTAGTGGTAATCTAGTTGTTCCATTGTAAGCAAACTGTTTGTGAGAATATCTTTATCTTTGTAAATTGTTGGGCTTTGACTATCGGGCTTGGTAGTCAGAAATAATTATTACAATTGGATTGAGACCCATAACCGCTTTTAGTGTTTTGTTACACCATTATTTGTCCATCACTCAACTATGATAACCAAATTATCAGCTATTTCACTGGATCAAGATACTCAGAATATTGGGTCCGAATATTTTCAGGAAACAAGAAGTAGACTACCCATTAAAGTCGAAAGAGACAACCGTTCGAGTAAACCATGGATGGTAACATCTTCATACTAGCATGAACTTGATGTAGACATCCACGTAACGTATTCCATCAACATAAACGACATTCCTCATGGATACATATAAATATATCACCTACGAGATAAATTAGACAGGGGGCCCCTCTATCCCCATATGTGCTGAATTTTTTCAACGATTCTGGCACAACTCGAACACCGTAAGTGCATCAAAGGACTCAAGATATCCAGGAAAGTCCCTCCGACACTCCATCTCATGTACGCCGACGATATCTTGATCACATGCAAAGTATCAAACTAAAATTGCAAACAGCTCCTGCTCTACTTCTACAAGGAAGATGATCAACACGAGCAAATCCACAATAGTGCATCATCCAAGGGTGTTGCAACCGTCGATTGATGAGATACATCAAGTTTTCAACATGCCGGCTTCAACATCGCCGCTGCTCTACTTAAGGGTCCACTTTAAAGATGGGTAATTCTCGGCGCATATGTTTGTACCCTTCTAGAAAGGCTGGCACGAAAGGTGAAAGGATGGAAAACTAAATGCCTCAATCCCACCGGAGGTAGTCCTCATAAGCACCTCTCTTACCCCTACAGAAAACCACCTAATACAAAAAAATATTCTCCATGTGCAAGCTCATAGGTTAGGACTAGTTGAATAAGCTTAAAGATGAGGGCTATAAATTAGGCGAAGTGCAAGCCACAATAAGTGCTACTCCCGAAACGATCTGGAAAATCCATGATCAATGGACTCGATTTGGTCAACCATGAGCAGAGAAAAATACCTGAACAACGTACTGTACTGATCTTAGTACAAGAATGGAATGAATTACTTGGTAGCAAGCTACCTTCTCTCTGAAATCATAGCCTAGATTATCTTCCAAGGAAAATCGGGTTTTTTTTTCATTAGATCTTTCTTACACAATCATTGGGTATTTGTTTTCCCACTCCTGGTTGACTTATTCAACCGATAGGATTACATCTATCTAACTCATATCTCTAGAGTTATACTAACCCTATTCTAAAACAAAAACAAGCCCACACTTAAGACACAAGTCCAACAGTAATTTAGTTACAATTATTGAAAATTCCTGCAGCCCAATACATCAGCCCAGTACTTCTAAACAAGAACATGACATTGCCTCCCCCATTTAAGCATCCTTGTCCTCAAGGATGAAATCTGGAAACTGAGCTTGTATGTGTGCAGTGTCCTCCCAAGTTGCATCTTCAGGACTGGAGTTAGACCACTGAATCAAGACCTGAGGAACTGATAAGCCACCACGGAGGGTAAGTATGCTCTGCAAAATAGATTCTGGTTCAATGACAAACAGTCCATTGTGGTCAACATGCGGCAGTTGAGATAATGTAGTTGCAGTAAGACCAATCTTCTTCTTAAGCTGTGAGACATGAAATATATGATGAATGCGAGACCCTACAGGCAGCTTTAACTTGTAAGCAACAACACCAATGCGTTTTAGGATTTCAAAAGGCCCAAAGTATTTGGAGGAGAGCTTAAAGTTCCTGCGAAGAGCAACTGAAGTTTGCCTGTATGGTTGAAGCTTCAGAAATACCATGTCACCAACTGCAAATTCCCTGTCTGATCTTTTCTGGTCTGCGAAGAACTTCATTCTGCTTTGAGCTTTAGAAATATCATCCTTGAGTAGTTGTAGCATAAGGTCCCTTTCATGTAAATAGTCCTCCACAGTTGCCACAGAAGTAGGAGTAGGAATTGGAAATACCAAGTGAGGCGGTTGGTATCCATAAAGGGCTTGAAATGGAGACATTTTAAGGCCAGTATGATAATTGGTGTTAAACCAATATTCTGCTAAAGCCAACCACTGAACCCACTGCTTAGGGTGTGAACCGGTCATGCATCGTAAATACTGTTCTACACAAGCATTTATCCGTTCGGTTTGACCATCAGTTTGAGGATGGTAAGCTGAACTCAGTTTTAATGTGGTACCTAAGGATTTAAAGAGAGCTTTCCAAAACTGACTGATAAAGATTTTATCTCTATCACTGACAATAGTGGTAGGTAATCCATGTATCTTAAAAACATTGGATAAAAATTCTTTGGCAATTGTTATGGAAGTGAAGGGGTGGCTGAGTGGGATAAAATGGCTATATTTGGTTAGACGATATACAACTACTAAGATGACATTCTTTCGATAAGACATAGGCAAACCTTCAATGAAGTCCAATGATATGTCTTTCCAAGCTGTGTCAGGGATTGGTAGAGGTTGTAGCATCCCTCCAGGAAATGAGTGGTCACCCTTGTTGCGTTGGCAGATGTCGCAAGTCGATACGAACTGGATGATATCATTCTTCATCTTTGGCCAATAGAAGTGTGCCTTAGCCCTGTTATAAGTACCAACAATGCCAGAATGGCCTCCCACAGCAGATGAGTGGACTGAATGTAATAGAGAAGAGCGTATGTTATTACTTGAACCAATGTACTATCTTCCTTTAAATCTCAAGAGACCCTGTTGGTACGTATAATTGTGGAGAGCTGGAGAAATAAGGAGCTGAGCCATTAGGTTTTGGGCCAAAGAATCTGCATCATAACTTGATATCATATCCACAGTCCATTAAGGCTGAGAGAGAGACAATGCAGAACAAGAAGCATGTGGCAATCTGGAAAGTGCATGAACTACTATATTGTCCTTTCCCTTCTTATAGTTGATGACATAATCGAATCCCATGAGTTTAACTAGCCATTTCTGTTGCAGTGCTGATGATAGTTTATGTTCCATAAGATACTTCAGGCTTTGATGGTCGGTGTTGATGACAAACTGATTATGGGAGAGATAATACTTCCATTTCTGAACTACCATTACAATGGCCAAAAACTCTTTCTCGTAAGTAGACAAGGCCAATGCCTTGGGGCCTAAGGGTTTGTTGTAAAATGCAATTGGTCTATTGTCTTGTAGAAGTACTGCACCAACACCCCGTGAGCATGCATCAGTATCTAAGGTAAATGGCTTGGTGAAGTCCGGCAAGGCCAAAACTGGAGCTTGAGTCATTGCTGATTTGATAGCGGAGAAGGCTGCTGTTGCATCATCATTCCAGATAAATGAGTCTTTCTTCAACATCTCAGTAAGCGACTTGCATATATTACCATACCCTTTTATGAATTTTCGATAATAACCAGTCAGCCCTAAGAAACCCCTTAGTTGTTTCAATTTTGTTAGTTAAGGCCAGCTAACCATATCAGCAACCTTATCAGGGTCTGCGTCCACACCATTGACAGTGATTAGATGTCCTAAGTACTCGAGTTGTGGCTGAGCAAAACTGCACTTGGAGAATTTGGCATACAAGGAATGTTGGAGCAAAGAAAAAACCAGAGTAAGGTGTTTCAAATGATCTTCAAGGGAAGAACTGTATACAAGAATGTCGTCAAAAAAGACAAGTACAAACTTGCGAAGAAATGGTTGAAAAAATTCATTCATCAATGCCTGGAATGTCGCCGGTGCATTCGTAAGGCCGAATTGCATGACACGAAACTCGTAGTGTCCATGATGGGTGCGAAAAAACAGTTTTGGGAATGTCAGGTGGGTAGATCACAATCTGGTGATAACCTGACAATAAATCAATCTTTGTAAAGATAATTGCACCATTCAACTCATCTAACAACTCCTCAATTAAGGGTGTTGGAAACTTATCCTTCACAGTCAAGTCATTGAGCTTGCGATAATCAACACAGAACCGCCATGTGCCGTCTTTATTTTTCACCAAAAGGATGGGAGAAGCAAAAGGGATGTGGCTTTTTTGAATAAGCCCTGTAGAAAGCATTTCTTGTACCATCTGTTCTACAACAACTTTATGAATGAAGGGGCATTTGTATGGTCTCTGAGAAGGGGGTGTGGAGTTAGGTTTAAGTGGAATCTTATGATCCAATGGACGAGAAGGTGGCAGTTGTGTAGGTTTTGAAAAGACATCATAAAAAGAGTCTATTAAAGTAGAAACCTCACTAGGGATCGGTTGCATAGGTGTAGCATGAACATGAAAAAACTGGCCAATTAAGGTAGGTGCCTTACTTTTGATAAATTTCTTAAAAGAAGCAGCACTTAAAAGACTGAGTGAAGGCTTAGAAGAGCTACCTTGTAAAGTAATGTGACAACCCTGATGCATAAAAGAAATGGCAAGCTTAGAAAATTTAAAGAGCACATCACCGAGTTGTCGTAACCAACCTGCACCAAGCACCATATCATAGCCGCCGAGAGGAAGAGCACGCAAATCAGTAGAAAAGTTGTAACCCTGCATTTCCCAGTGAAGGTTACGACACATACCCTTGCTGACGGTGCTATCTCCATTGGCAACAGTTACGAGCATAGGAGCTGTAGGTGAAATGTGAACATTAAGCTTGTCATCCAAGTGAGAATCGATGAAGCTATGCGTACTTCCCGTGTCAATCAAAACCATGATAGCTTGTTGATGGAGATGTCCTGAAATACGAATAGTGTCGTGAACAGTTTGTCCTGTTAAGGCGTGTAGCGAAATCTCCATGGTGGTGTCAGAACTAGAGGGAGAATCTGTCATAGGTTCCTCTGGTGATACATCACTGTGATCACTGAGGTCTTCTTCACCAGCAACAAGCATAAATAACTGTTAAGTTTTACAAACATGACTAGTCCTGTAGAACTCATCACAGTTGTAGCATAGGCCCTTATCTCTGCGAATCTTCATTTGCTGAGGGGTAAGTTTTTTTATAGGTGGAAGTGGTGGATCAGTTTTAGTGGGTGTTGTCATGATGAGTAATGAATGGGGTGCAGAGGAAGTATAAGGTTGATGAAAATTAGAGGAGGAAGAGAAATATTGTTTAGAGGTGGATGAGTTTGGAGGGATGGAAATGGGTGATGGAAAGAATGGCCTAGCAGGGTTTTTTACAGGTCTAGAAGAGTTCATAAGGGAAGCTTGTTGCATTCTTGCTAAGTAAAAAGCTCTAGAAGTATCCTCTGGTCGAAACATTTGAACTTTGGTACGAATTTCATCTTTCAAACCACTAATAAAGCTCAAGGTATAGAAGGACTCAGGTAATGTAGGATTATTGGCTACCATATAGGCTTTGAAATGCTCAAATCGATCATAATAGTCTTCCACAATAGTAATCTGAAATAATTTGTTAAAGCTACCAACATAATTATCAGTTGCTACATCCTCAAATCGAAGACACAGAGCTTGAACAAATGAATCCCAAGATATTTCATGCTTACCTTGTTGATAATTTAAGAACCATGGATCTACTTTAGAGTCAAAATGAATTGCAGCCATATCAACTCTATCTGAATCGGCCAAATTATGAAAAGCAAAATATCTCTCACATTTTTGAACCCAACCCCTTGGATTAGTTCCATCAAATCGTGGAAAATCAACTTTGGGTGTTCTAGAAAACTTACTAGGAGGGTTAGATTTCATCACCTCATAATTTCCTTTAGCTCCTTTCCTTGAATCGTTGCGAGATTCAGAATTAAAACCTGGATCCATAGTTTCCTCAGTTGGCTCATCAGTTGTAGGAGGAAGAAGGTTTTGTAAGGCAGTGAAGATCCGATCTAAGTTATCATTTGTCTCAGCACGACGAGCATCTGCTTCATTAGCGAGAAGCTTCAATTGATCCTGAATTTCATTTATAGCAGCAAAATTTTCCTGAGAAAGGGTATGAACAATGCTAATGGTGTGTTTTTCACCGACTGTCATGATTTCGGTCCCAGAACGAAGTCTGATACCAATTGTACTGATATCAGTACAAGAATGGAATGAATTACTTGGTAGCAAGCTACCTTCTCTCTGAAATCAGAGCCTAGATTATCTTCCAAGGAAAATATGGATTTTTTTCATTAGCTCTTTCTTACACAATCATTGGGTATTTGTTTTCCCACTCCTGGTTGACTTATTCAACGGACATGATTACATCTATCTAAGTCATATCTCTAGAGTTATACTAACCCTATTCTAAAACAAAAACAAGCCCACACTTAAGACACAAGTCTAACAGTAATTTAGTTACAATTATTGAAAATTCCTGCAGCCCAATACATGAGCCCAGTACTTCTAAACAAGAACATGACATGTACCCATCTTCAAAACTACTCAACCCCCACTGGCCCTGGTTATCCCACTATAAGAGCAACTCACTTATTTACTACCCACCATCATACCTTATCTATTCCACCATATTGGAAACAGAACTTCCGCCCACACCGCATCCAACCCTCCTCATCCCTCACACCGCTAACTCAGAACCAATGCCAGAACTTCCCCTTGGTCCCTGATCTTATTGATCATGTTACCAATGCTTGAATACATGCCCATCTGGATCAACTACCACCTATTAGGAGTGCAAGTAGAGCCTGGCTTACCCAGGCTCAAGCCCCCCTCAAAATCCCACACAACATATTTTTTTGGGGATAATTAGACTTTGGTACTCAGTTTTTGTCCAGGACTAGGCTTTGGTCTAACATTTGTCCAACGTTAGGGCTTGGTACCTGGACTGGACGTTGACCCGTGTTGACTAGGTTAAGTTCTAACTTCCGTTTAGTAATTATTAATAAATTTATATAAAATGTAATTATTTAACGAAATTACAATAATACCCTTTACTTCTACTAATATTTACACAGTAACCATTCATTTTTCCTAGTTCTTTTTACTTTCGCCTCCTTCTCCAAAACCGGTCGCCGCAACCACTATCAGAGAGAACAAAACAGATCCTTAATATTTCTCTCTTTTAAGTTCTCCAAGTGCACAAACGATGCAAATTTTAAACCAATTCTACAACAACATCCCAATAACCAAGTTCCAATCAAAACCCAAAATCGAAAAAAATAAAATAAATCCAAGTACACACATCCAGTAGTCATAATCCAAGCCCCCAATTTTTTTTACAATCCCTAATTATTCAATTGAAAAATTGAAGAGACTAAACAGAACCCGACACTTAAATTACTATAATACTCACTCCATTCCTTTTTAATAGGCTGGTTTTGTTTTTAGCGAAAATTAAGGAAATTAAGAGAACTAATCATTGAAAGTGGTCCTCATGACACTTGTCAATAAAAGAAGTGAAGTGAAATGGTCCCCATGACACTTGTCAGCAAAAGAAATAAAGTGAAATGGTCCACATGACACTTGTCATCAAAAGAAGTTAAGAGAAAAGTGGTCCCATAAAACTAAAGTAACATTTGACTTTCCCAATTAGGAAACCAGCCTATTTTTTTGAAAAATCTATTTATAGAAACCAGCCTATTAAAAAGGAACGGAGGGAGTACCTATTATTCGTATCAAAAATAAAGCAGAGAAATAACAAAATCAAGTAAATTCATACCACTTATCGATGGATAGAGAAAGTGAGTAATGTATCTGATGTAGAAGTGTTTATGGGTGAAAACTACTCCTGCAGAATTTGGTAATTTGGGGTGTGGATGAGGAATGAATTTAAACCTTTAAACAAATGCACTGCGCGGTGAGTGCTTGTAGATTCGAGAGATCAATCTGTGCAAGTCCGGCCTAAACCAAGAAATGGCCGTTCCAGACTTGTTTCGGTCACAAAGTGAAGGAGATGGGGTTGATCTTATGGAGGGAAGCGAAGAAGGTGTTGAGATTGTGAAGGTGTTGGCTTGTTTATGACTTGGAACAGAAAGATGAGCAGGCTTGCGGTTGATGCAAGCAGGCTCTGGGTGTTTGAATACGATTTTTGTATTAACACTTGATTTTCTGTCTCGTCTGAACTTGTGTTGTTGTTTGAAATAGGGCGGAGAACCTATTTATACAAGTCATTGAGCCTCATTCACGTCTCTCGTGGGAAGTGGAGGAAGTGGAGTGATGGAGCAGTGGAGTTGTGCGTCGACCAGTCTTGCCCACTTCTCCTGTTCATCTCTAACCGTCCATGACTTCCTAACACGTTCTTGTGATGGCGCGTTGCACGCCGCACGTTTGTAAACCGCCGCATCAATACCCCGGTATGTATCCCCCGGTTTGTGACATGATTGATGTCTGGAATGTGTGGATAGTGGATCCACGAAAGATAGCATGTAATCTTTGAATTGAATAACTGTGTTATTCGGGAAGTCGATACTTGTGAAGTATCGTGTGTATTTTATGCAGTGCCTGCATTACGGTGTGGTAAAGTGATGGGTAATGACTCCTCACTAACCAAATAACTCCTGACCAGGGTTGTATAACCAAGCTGGTGAAGTTGGACGGATGAGATGAGTTTTGAGACACTCATCTGCGACCGTTAATGAATGTTAGGGTTTTTGAAGAGGTGCGCAAGCATCACTCTCCAGCTTGGTCGAAACCAAGCATGGGAAGGATTTTGGAGAGGACCGACCATACATGCGTGTTGACAGCATGATGGTGTAGGCGCCTGTATTCCGTTCCCTCATGAAAGCGCGATCTGGGCCACTCAATTTGACCGGCAAGAGGAGTGGTTGAGATCGGTTTGCGGCAGAAATCTCTTACCGCAAAGGAATTGGTAACCGCGTGATATTCCCGTACACGTTCCAAGACAACCGTCCTTGGTCGGTCTTGGTCGGTCACTCTAGCGTGTAGGTGGTAGGCTGGTGTTCACGCCCATGTCTCACCGTCCCATGAAAACGTGATCTAAGCCACTCAATTCGTCCGGTGAAGTTGAGTGGTCAAGATTAGTTTGCAATCTGGGAGGTGTAACCACACAAGTTTGACGGGCGTTTTGGGGTTAACCAGGCATGATATGCCTTGGCCGACCGCATGAGGAGGTAGACGGGCCCACGGTGGTCATGCTGGTATAACCGGACCTGCTTAATCTAATCTGTGACCCTCCATTCGTGCCGGAGAAGATGGACGCGCGTGATGGCTTGAACCCTAATTTTGGCTTTCAAAGCCGTGCGACCATGCTCTTTTAGGCGGACGAATTTGTTGTAACCAATCATGGTTGGTTTTGACCGATTGGTCAAGTGTGTAGGCGGTCACATGGTGATTGTGTCGACATGCTCCGGGCCCTTTGAGTCTACATCTACACCCTCCATCTATACCTGCGAAGATGGATGGTTGAGACCGTTTTGCGGCACATGTAATATGCCGCAAACCCTAATTTAGGGTTTTTCCGTCCATAATGCTTGGTATGGACGATT
Source organism: Papaver armeniacum (assembly GCA_023531295.1). Lineage (NCBI taxonomy): Eukaryota > Viridiplantae > Streptophyta > Magnoliopsida > Ranunculales > Papaveraceae > Papaver > Papaver armeniacum. The sequence goes on along the minus strand of JAJJWW010011539.1, from coordinate 79,592 downwards.
TCTTGGCAAGCGAAGGCCAATGGTCGACCATGCGGGTCGGCTGTGTGTATTCCATACCTGCTTGGGGGTGATGGAATTGATATGGGGTCATCCAATCATGCTTGTGGAGTTGGATGACTGCGATCAGATCATATCCGGACTGATATGGTCAGTGCCGAATGCTCAATCGGGCTAGTATAACACACCGAGAGGGCTCGGGCTAGTATAACACACCGAGAATCAGCCTGTACGGGTATTTCGTACATGGTTTCATTATAGTGCTTGGAGGTTCGTGTTACTCTTACAGAGTAACACTCGATCGTCATGCCACACCGATAATGAGTACCTGGAAATACAAGGATGATATGAAATTCACGGGAAGGGATTGTTGCCACATGCTCCAACCTCGGAGGAATTTCATGTATTCACGAGAATGGGATTGTTGCTACATGCTCCATTCTTGGTGAATTAAGTGAGGGAGTATCCAACACTTTATAAATGGCTTTATCTTTTACAAGATGTCAGCGCATGAGTTTTCCTATTATTTACAAATTTAACCTTAAACGAAAATCCACCATCAACATTAAGTCCCCCGCCTAGCACATAATGGTTACACTATTGTGTGGTAGGCATGAGATGGTGACATACATATGTGGGGAAGACAGGATAAAAGAAGTTTACCGGAAGAGTGTTGGTCGACCGCTAGTTTTCCACGCCGTCACGCTTGTATGGAATCCCTTGGTGGGGCCGGTTTCTTTCTTTGGGTATTTGAATCGAAAGAGGAAACCAAATAAGAGAGGAATCCTTCTTCTATTGAGATTCTTCTAATTTTTGTCTATAAAAGAGACAAAACCCTTTTTCTCTTCTCACGAATTTTTTTTTTTTTGTTCACCGTTCTCGTCCGCGACCTTGCTGCTGTCGCTCGCTGCCGGAGCCGTAGCCGGAAACCGCCGCCGTCCGTTGCTGGAGTTGCCGCCCGTCCAAGGTAAGTTTCGGTCCTTTTTTTTTTTTTTTTTTTTTTTTTTTTTTTTTTTTTTTTAAGGTAAAACCCTAGTTTGTTAGGTAAACACCTTTTGTAAGACATGTGCATGCTTAGCTTTCTCCACCATTTGGCTTGAATCCCGTAGACACGATTCCCATGAATAAAGAAAATCGTATGATGCATGCGGATGAATGAATGCGGGCCCGCCGTGTATCTTAGGAACGTGGGTCTTATTCACATATGCTTGGCTGAAATTTACACCGAACTTGGAACTTGTACTGGGACTTGAAACCAATACCAGACTGACTTGAAAGTTATACCGGAGAACTTGAAATCAATACCGAAACTTGTATGATGTTTGGACCGGCCATTGTGTGAGTTGTGTCTTGCCGTGTGACTACACTTCTCATATGCTTTCATACAAGTTCTAACTCCTGTCTTTTATTTCATTGCGGTAGAAAAGAACTTCTGTCGATATGTCTTCTGAAGATAATGCTGGTGCCAAGTCAGGAAGTGTTGATAGCTTCAAAGATATTCCGAACATCAATGATGAGTTGTTCACCTCGCCTTTTCCAAATATTAGGAAGCATCCTTCTCATAAGATAGTCTTGCTTTCCGATTCGAAAATATGGATGCTTTGATCCATTTTCTTCTTCCGCACTTGTGATGAGATTTTGTCTCCAAAGAAACGAATATCCGCCTTCTCCTATTGACTTCAAGATTTGCCATGCTCCACTGGGTTCTTATGAAGGATGGATGAGACGCATGTTGAGTAATAAGGGCATTAAGGACAATTTGACCAAAGCACAAATTCTCGATGCGGTCATGGCATCTGCTACCCTCGAAATTAGGAAAGATACCGCGGGTTTGATTACCTTCATTTCTCGGTGGCGTATTTCCACTCACACAACCATATCTAGATGGGGAGAGATGACTATTACTTTGGAGAGTGTAGCTGCATTAATGAACACCGCCTGTTCGCTGGAAGTCTTTCTTACGAACTCTCTGATACGGAGAAGAGTAATTATGCCGCTATACTTCAAAAGGTGGCGGAATTCGACAATCTGGAGAAGGAGGAGAAAAAAGACACGAAATGCTTCTACACCTGGTGGGTTTCGGAGTGGTCTTCTGCAGACCCAGAGTTGAATCAAGAGTTGGAAAACGAGCTCAGCCTGATCGCGTTCCTGTCTCTATGGCTATCCAGAGATATATTTGATGACGGTTCCGGAAAGAAGACAATTAGAAGTGACCTTGTCAAAATTGCTATAAGGCTGGCGCAGGGTGAAGTTCTTCCTCTAGGTGCATTGTTCCTTGGATCGCTGTATTCTCATCTGGACGCTTTAGCAATGGACATGCATGTTTCTAACGGGTACAAGAAGGTGGAGTCACACGTTCACTTCGCTTTTCTTCAAGCGCTCTTATGGGAACACTTCAAAAGTTATGCTCCTACTCCTGCACCTTCACTCGTTAACTTGTACGGCGGCTCGAGAATACTCCGATGGAATAAGAAGCGTCCTAAAGCCGGTGCGAAACTTGTGGAGGTATTTGACAACATTTCTTCCGTAGATTTTCGTCCATGGGGGCCGATTCACTCTTCCATCGTTCAGCCAAAGACCTTTGCTGACGATCCTGGCATTGTGTTGCGTACTGATGTCAAGACCATGAGATCTGGGGAAATTATTTACCTGCGCAGCTGCATTCCAGGATATGTCCCGTCTCTATTCGACGGAGAATTTTCTGTGACTCCGTACAACATTGACAGGGCTGCTCGCCAAATGGGATTCGATCAGGGTGTCCCATTTATCCGTCCACCAGGGGCTCCGAAAGAATTCCTTCCACAAATTCTTAATGCCAATGTGTTCTTAGACCGGGTGAGCCTTCCCTTCTGGCCTATTGGGAGAAACCCAGTGGTAACCGATAAGTATAAGGAATTTTGGAGTAGACAACTGTCGGTTTTCCAGAAATTTTCGGAAAGCGTCGTGACAGATTCCCGTAGCGAACCATCTTCTGACGCCTTGACGAAGCATTTCCGGTTGAAGCTACTTCCAGCCAAACGGACCAGAGCTGAGAGTTGCAGTCCCCAAGTAGGAGAGAGACTCAAGAGGCAAGCATGCGGTCCTAGTAATTCTCAATTCCTCCAATATGCGGTATTTAAATCTCTTCCTCTTTTTTATTTCTCTAGTGTGAATTCTTCTAAAAATGATTCTTGCTTAAAATTAGGGAATTTCGAAAGAGAATGTCTTCACAAGGTTGGCGCGCATTAAAAATGAGAAGGCCGGCAATGTTGGCCTTCATCTTTGAGAAGTCCTTCATCTTGCGCACCTTGACCTTCATCTTTGAGAAGTCTGGCGATGCTGACCTTCATGCTTTGAGAAGTCTGGCGCGACCTTCATCTTTGAAGTTCATCTTCATGCTTTGAAGTCTGGAGAAACCGCTCCTTTTTCCGACCACGACAGAGATGATGAAAGCTCGGTGGAACAAGGTGCTTCCCTTAGTGATCTTGTTGACGGGCCGTGATGGAAATTAGCACCCGAGTGAAAGAGAGGCGGCACTTGTTGTAGTTGGGGCGGCTCCCCTTGAAATTCGTCCCGAACAGGCTCCGTCAATATGGCCATTGTGGTGACTTCTTCGAAAAGCCCCGCACCTCGACAAGGTTCCGCGGTTGGTGAATTACCGGTGATGCAGCCTGGGGCTTTGTTCGATCCTCCTTTTGTTATCCCTTATCCAGGCCATGTGTTGGTTGGCGGATTCAGCGTGCCGGTTCAGTTTGAAAAGTTGTACGCGACAATCTGGAAGAAACACGGCCATATTGCCACCACCACGAAGCTCAAGAGTCGTCTTGCGTTGGTCAACCGCGTCCAAGAAGCTTTAGTTTCTATCCATGGGATGAGCGTCACGACTGGTCGAACAGTTTCTGAGGAGATGATTGAAGACTGGAGGTGCCATCGGGACGTGTTTGCGCAGTACAGCTTCAATGCTCCTTGGTTCTTCAAAGGGTTCTCCGAGATTCAGGAGCTCCGTAAACTACATGATGAAGTCCCTTCCGCGGACCGTGTTGCTCGCCAGAAGAAGAGGTTGAGAGGTTGTCTAAAGAACTAGAGTCAAGCAGGCCGTGCTTCAAAGGATGAAAGTCTCTCTTGCCCGGAAGGATGAGTTGTTGCTTAAAGACTTTCCTTGAAGTATTCGTGCTATATACTGGCGTTTTCTCTTATATGCTTTTCTTTTTTGAGTGATAGTGAGGATTTTCTTTGACTTCCGGTTTTGGATTAATAGGTAATTGAATTGGCTTATTTTGAGATAGTTTTGTGAACAACCCTTTTGAAAGAGATTATGTTAAATGAGATTTGCATCTTGGTCATGAATGATTGCACATATTACATGAAATTGCAAATGTTATGTAAAAGGGAGGTACGAATGGAAACAAACATGGCGTTTGATCACCGAGCCTCTTTCTCCACGTGCGGGATGCTAAGTCCCAGTGAATTCTAAACTATCTTTCTTGTAAAGTTGTTGAGTAAAACTTACTTGCCTTTTGAAGCCTCACTTATATCAAACCGGAGTAGTCTCTCTAAGAAAATCCTCTGCAAGCTATCTCTCTGAACCAAGCTTCTCCCCCGAACAATGCGCTTCAAAGCGTTGCATTCACCGGTGGGGTGATGAAGGAACCGGTGGTAATGACAAGTTACCTCGGGTCCATTACTTCTTGATCGATGGCGGATGCCATACCACGGGGTAGCTCCACCTCTCCATTTCGCACCCACGTCTCCAGCAGCTCCAGAATCTTCTTCATTGGGAAGGGGAAATGTAAGTACCTTGAGTCTAGCTTTTCCTGCGTTAGCGGGCGTTGCAATGTCTCTGCGTGGCTTTGATGTGGAGATGAAGTTGGAAGACTTGTGAGTGTCATCATATCTGCGGATCGCTTGCCTAGGTAAAGGGATGTGGAAGGTGTCGTAATGTCACCGCTGAGTGACCGGATTGAACGCTCCCATCCTATGTATTCATGCATTTCCTGATTGATTTCTCCTTCCTCAAGCGTTTATTCAGTTGGTTGGAAGGCCGATGCGGATTGGACAGTCTTAGTGCTTTAATAAGAGTTTTGAAATACAAATCTTCTAGCGAGGATCCATAGGATGCGGGCTCCCTTTCTTTATCCTAGCAGACATTGTAGTACTCGGGCAAGTCTTTTCCCCGTGCGGACCGTGTTGTCCATCTTTCTTGATTCGTTTTCGACTGCGTGCTCTCTTTGCTTCTCCACTTGTAAAGGTGTGACTCCTGACTGAGGATTCAACGTTTCTTGCACTGTCTGAGTTGATGCCTATCGGCCCTTCTTGTAATTGTGCCGCTATGTCATTCAAAAGGCGAAATGTCTCGCTCTGCCTTCTAGTGATACCTGCTTGATTCGCCAAGACATCCTCCAACATTCCAGCTATGCTTCCCATGATATCTGAGCCACCTGCGGACTCCGGGTGAAGATACATCGTGACACGAGAACTGAAGAATTGAGAGTTCGATTTTTTTTTTTTGTAACCGAGAGATCAATCTCCCACTGTGGTCGCCAATTGTTTATGGGTGAAAACTACTCCTGCAGAATTTGGTAATTTGGGGTGTGGATGAGGAATGAATTTAAACCTTTAAACAAATGCACTGCGCGGTGAGTGCTTGTAGATTCGAGAGATCAATGCGTGCAAGTCCGGCCTAAACCAAGAAATGGCCGTTCCAGACTTGTTTCGGTCACAAAGTGAAGGAGATGGGGTTGATCTTAGGGAGGGAAGCGAAGAAGGTGTTGAGATTGTGAAGGTGTTGGCTTGTTTATGACTTGGAACAGAAAGATGAGCAGGCTTGCGGTTGATGCAAGCGAGGCTCGGGTGTTTGAATACGATTTTTGTATTAACACTTGATTTTCTGTCTTGTCTTGTAACTTGTGTTGTTGTTTGAAATAGGGCGGAGAACCTATTTATACAAGTCATTGAGCCTCATTCACGTCTCTCGTGGGAAGTGGAGGAAGTGGAGTGATGGAGTAGTGGAGTTGTGCGTCGACCGGTCTTGCCCACTTCTCCTGTTCATCTCTAACCGTCCATGACTTCCTAACACGTTCTTGTGATGGCGCGTTGCACGCCGCACGCCGTAAACCGCCGCACCAATACCCCGTATGTATCCCCCCCAGTTTGTGACATGATTGATGTCCGGAATGTGTGGATAGTGGATCCACGAAAGATAGCATGTAATCTTTGAATTGAATAACTGTGTTATTCGGGAAGTCGATACTTGTGAAGTATCGTGTGTATTTTATGCAGCGCGTTGCATTACGGTGTGGTAAAGTGATGGGTAATGACTCCTCACTAACCAAATAACTCTGACCCAGGGTTGTATAACCAAGTCAGTGAAGTTGGACGGATGAGATGAGTTTTGAGACACTCATCTGCGACCGTTAATGAATGTTAGGGTTTTTGAAGAGGTGCGCAAGCACACTCTCCAGCTTGGTCGAAACCAAGCATGGGAAGGATTTTGGAGAGGACCGACCATACATGCGTGTTGACAGCATGATGGTGTAGGCGCCTGTATTCCGTTCCCTCATGAAAGCGCGATCTGGGCCACTCAATTTGACCGGCAAAGAGGAGTGGTTGAGATCGGTTTGCGGCAAAATCTCTTACCGCAAAGGAATTGGTAACACGTGATATTCCCGTACACGTTCCAAGACAACCGTCCTTGGTCGGTCTTGGTCGGTCACTCTAGCGTGTAGGTGGTAGGCTGATGTTCACGCCCATGTCTCACCGTCCCATGAAAACGTGATCTAAGACACTCAATTCGTCCGGTGAAGTTGAGTGGTCAAGATTAGTTTGCAATCTGGGAGGTGTAACCACACAAGTTTGACGGGCGTTTTGGGGTTAACCAGGCATGATATGCCTTGGCCGACCGCATGAGGAGGTAGATGGGCCCACGGTGGTCATGTTGGTATAACCGGACCTGCTTAATCTAATCTGTGACCCTCCATTCGTGCCGGAGAAGATGGACGCGCGTGATGGCTTAAACCCTAATTTTGGCTTTCAAAGCCGTGCGACCATGCTCTTTCAGGCGGACGAATTTGTTGTAACCAATCATGGTTGGTTTTGACCGATTGGTCAAGTGTGTAGGCGGTCACATGGTGATTGTGTCGACATGCTCCGGGCTCTTTGAGTCTACATCTACACCCTCCATCTATACCTGCGAAGATGGATGGTTGAGACCGTTTTGCGGCACATGTAATATGCCGCAAACCCTAATTTAGGTTTTTCCGTCCATAATGCTTGGTATGGACGATTTCTTGGCAAGCGAAGGCCAATGGTCGACCATGCGGGTCGGCCGTGTGTATTCCATACACGCTTGGGGGTGATGGAATTGATGCGGGGTCATCCAATCATGCTTGTGGAGTTGGATGACTGCGATCGATCATATCCGGACCGATATGGTCGATCTTGAATGCTCAATCGGGCTAGTATAACACACCGAGAGGGGCTCAATCGGGCTAGTATAACACACCGAGAGGGCTCGGGCTAGTATAACACACCGAGAATCAGCTTGTACGGGTATTTCGTACATGGTTTCATTATAGTGCTTGGAGGTTCGTGTTACTCTGTAAGAGTAACACTCAGTCGTCATGCCACACTGATAATGAGTACTGGAAATACAAGGCTGATATGAAATTCACAGGAAGGGATTGTTGCCACATGCTTCAACCTGGAGGAATTTCATGTATTCACAGAATGGGATTGTTGCTACATGCTCCATTCTTGGTGAATTAAGTGAGGGAGTATCCAACACTTTATAAATGGCTTTATCTTTTACAAGATGTCAGCGCATGAGTTTTCCGGTTATTTACAAATTTAACCTTAAACGAAAATCCACCATCAACAAGAAGTTATGAAATCAATTTGGTTGGGTTAAAAACAAAAATTATTTCCACTCCGATTTTTTGGTCTTCTTCTTCCACTGTTATAAATTCTTATTTTTCTCTTTCGATATATATATATCTTGAATGTTGAGTTTCTTTGATTAGATTGTTTGAATTAATGGAAATTAACATCATGGTCATAAGGAGATTCATAAATTTAATTTTGGGTATAAAAAGCTTGAATGGAGCTGACATTTAATATATTGGATGAGAAATTGACGACTATTTTCTTGCAACGTTCTGTAAATTGAACTCAAAGTAAGGATTTGTTGTTTTTGTTTGAAAATGGAGAAAGAATGATATGATAGTAAAGATATCAACAACAATAGCAATGGGTGATGGATGTATTGAGATGTGACTATGGAGAGTAATGCAGAAGAATTAGGGCAACTGGATTGATCAATTAGATTGAGAAGACGAAAGTGATGGAGGTGGAAGCGGTGATGGGTTTGGAGAGCATATACAGATGGAGGCAGAGAATAAACTAGACTTTAGGTTTGGTGAAGGCGGAAGAAGATGGAGTGAAATATTTGTGCCCGTCCGTATGTACCTCAGATCAACGATTAAGATAAAATTACATAAAATAAATGATTTTACTAAATTAAAAGTAGACTTAACATAGTCAACTACGGTCAACCGTCAGTCCAGGTACCAAGCCTTAACATTGGACAAATGTTAGACCAAATCCTAGTCTTGGACAAAACCTGAGTACCAAATATCAATTATCCCTAATTTTTTTTTTTGAAGTCCAGTTCATACTTTACAAAAAATCAAAGTCTAATATTTAACTTAATCTCGGGAAGAATCTAGTCAAGTCCACCCCTTGGTGGATTTCTAGTTCCGTCAGTGCCACATCTAGCGATGTCTAAGATTATTAGCATCCACCTTCCCCAAGATGCTCCGTCATATAAAACAATGTGGCCCTTCGTCATATAAATATCGGATACTAATCCAGCACCATGCACAAACAACAACTCTACGTCATATACACCCACAAAATATCTTTGGCCTCTACCTTGTCAACCAAAAATAGAGTATTTCTTGTGGAAAGCAATAAATGAAGGTTTACCTACCTTCACCACCTTACATGAAATTCATCTAACCCAATCAAACCTATGTACAATGTGTAACCTACATCACGAATAACTAAGCATATCCTTCTTAAATGCCAAATTTTTATATCAGCTTGGAACCTCCTATTCAGTCATCAAGAAATGTATTCAGTGTTCCAACACCGTAAACCACCCGAAATGACGAAGGTACCCAAATACACCAGAATATTTTTGTTTCAACCTATAAGTCCTCTACCAAATGTGATCGTCTATGGAAAGAGTCGAGACAATACGAAAATTCGGTTCATACTTTGTTTTATAGTATATGGATGCGAGATTGAGACAATACAACAACAAGATAACTTGTGTGATTGACTATGGATACAAGATCGAGACAATACAACAACAAAGCATGTTACTTGATAATAGGTTCGGTATTAACCAAACTCTATAGGAATCACTATCAGGTATTGCGGAGTTAACGTACAAGTGTATTTTACTTTATTATAATAAACAATTATAATGCGGAAATCAAAGTAAAAGATACAACAAGATTTTGTTAACGAGGAAACCGCAAATGCAGAAAAACCTCGGGACTTAGTCCAGTTTTGAATACTTTCATAATTAAGAAGCTACACAAAATCTAATACCAACTACGTATAGTTGAGACCAAGCAGACTACCATAGCTACTTAGTTCCCTCAATATCCCTGCACCCTCAACTTATAGAGTCACACACGTGAATAGCAAGTCCTTTGGATCGTATTCCAAAAAGCAAATGAAGAATCTGTTTGGTAACCACTCTAATCAATCTTGCTACAAGATATAGATGATTTGTTGACAAAGGTTATTCCGTTTAATCTAATAAACTTCTTTGTCTGGTTAGATCAATCTAACTTTAACTACCGAAATATTCAAGTATAAATTCACACTCAATCAATATAAATCTATAAGAGAATTTTAGAGAATGTCGATCTCACGCAACTAATCAATCAGATCTATCTCGATTCTAGTTGGATCCCAGCCGATCAAGGTTTGTGCAAACAATTCACAGGATACGAAAACTAATAAGAAATCTTCTTCGTCTTCAAATCTTCTTTTATCTTCAAAATACCTGCACAACACCACTTGAATTTCTTGTGATCAATCACGCACAGAACGGAGTCTGTTAAAAATAGATTATCACAAGATGTCTTTAGATCTAACAACAGTTCTAAAGATCTCGTCCATACTCTGATCTAGTTTGAGTGAATCTTATATCAGAACAGAAGATTCTTAAGCATAAACAAACTAGGTGCAATCAAAGTTTCAACAACCGTTAGTCAATCAAATCAAATCAAAAACGAATTGTTAGAGCACTGCTCGGTCGAACTCGCAAGCGTTGTGATAGACACATTTTTGTGTCTAAGTTGTCCTCAATTTTATGTATTGTTAGTGCTCATTTTTGTACTTATTATTGTGTTTTATGTGTGTGTAGGTATTTTTTGGGAATAAACATTTTTGGGAAAATCGGCTCGAAAAGTTGTCGAAAGCACCCGGAGGACACGTGTTATTCGGACCCCAGTTTTGGATAAGGGGCACCTCAATTACTAAGGGGCATCTCTTTTACTATTTGCACCCCAGGGCGCCAGCTTCTATTCGTACCCCCATCTCTGTTAGGGGGAGGTCATCTTCTTTATTCAAATTTCCAGTTTGGCGGGAAACAGTGTTCATCAATGGCATAATTTAGTGTTCGCGTTTTGGGCAGGATAGAAAGAGACTCAATGGCTGAGAATTGTTGGGATGATGTGACTGGTATTAACAGGCCTGGTATGGCTCATTTTTGTCGGATAGATTCTCGCGTTGAAGTAATCAGGGTATCTCGGGTTTTGGTTAGTCCATTCCGAGTTGTGCGTATGTGATCAAGAGGTTTTCGCGTGCCTGCTGAATGTTTGACCACTTCTGGACGATGACTGTACATGTTGGGAGTATTTTTGCTCGAGAAAACAGCGTGTGGAGTTATTTCTGGGAAGAAAATATTCCCAAGAATATTGTTCTTCACTGCCGAGTTATGAGAAAATATTTGGGAGTTTAATGCGATATTTGGAGGTTCTGACGAGTATATATAGGGTGCAGGGGAATCATAGAAGAGGATGGAGAGTGACGGAGGGTTTGGGAAGAGAGCAGAGTGAAGAATCGTCAAGTTACATGATATTTTTCTGCTGGTGTATAACTGAAGAACACGAAGAACAAACGCTGCCAAAGCCTATCGTTAAAAACCGTGGTTTATTCTTGGTTTTGCAACAGTCTTTGCGGCGACAGTCAACAACACTTTTCAACTATCGTTCACTGTAGCAGTGTATTTGCAACGACTCACAAGCGTTGCAATTCCTGATTTTTCACCATTTTTGTCTCCTTTTCATCATTTGTAAACACTTTGAGCAATGAAATCATATATTGAGTGTGTTTCCAACATGATGAGTTAAACCCAATCCTTGGGGCTATGGAGGAAGCCGTTGTTTCGTTAAAAGTGGTACATTTCTATTTTTAATTAATTATAACAATTCTATTATGATTTTTGCATTGAACTAAAAATTGTTTATATGATTTTGATTAGTTGGGTGTATTTTCTCTTGATAGAATATGCTTGCTTTAGGGTTTTGATGTTCTATGCTTGGATTAACATCTATTCTTTTGGAAATCTACATGTCTAGGCAATAATATTAGAATCAATTTGAATGCTGGGTTGCATAATTATTATTTTATTAAATCACTAATATCGGCCAATGGTGAATTCCTAGCCCCATCATCTCCATAATTTCCACAAACACCTTTTTATATTTGAGTTTGCTATATTCTTAGTTTTATTAAGTTTAAAAATCGAACCTTCACAAGTCTCAACGAACCTTTTACTACAACATCATTGAAAATACCATCAATTTTTGGCGCCGCCGACGTGGACTTGTCTTTAGGTTTAGAGTATTTAGATTTAATTTTTTTAGGTTTTTGCTTTTATTATTTTTATTCTATTTTACGTTTTTGGGTATTTGTCTTTTCATTACAGATTTTTGGAATTTGAAGCGAAAGAAAAAGGAGTTGCCAAAGCTTTTGGTGACCACTTAAATATTTGGAGTCAAAAGACAAAGCGAAAAGAACGAAGAAAAGAGAGAGAGAGAAAATTTTATTAGATTTTGTTTTTATTATTTTAGTTTTTAGAAACTGTATTAGGATATTCTCTATTTTTGTAATTTTCTTTTTATTTTGGACTTTACTTTTTGGATTTTGGACTTTGGACCTGGGCATTCTTTTATTATTAAACCCTACGGAAGGGTAGTATATTAAATATTAAACTGTTTGCAGAGAAGGACGGCAATTACGATATTGCCTCGGCCCCTCAGGTTCGTACATGACATAGGAGTCGTGGCCCGAGTCGACTTCAACGGTTCGTCCCCCGTCTGGAACGGGAGGTAAGTTTGTCGAAACACTCGCGAATCCCCTGTCAGCGGGTTACTGTCTTCCTTCGTGTGAATATATGTTGAGGACTGAAAACGGTTTAATTTTCTAGTAAAGGGTAAGGACTGGCCATACAAGATAAGGGTTCGGATTTCATCACCGTTCTCTTCTTGCCCGACTTAGGAAAACGATACCAAACGCGAACCCAAGCTTAAAATACTGACTAGAACGAGACCGGTAAGGTAACGAGCTTAATAGGAAAGTCGTTCGAAAAATATTGGTTACTCTTTTAAGCATACTTCGAAGTTCATGATGGTTTCTGTAAGTTGAATGCGCCGCCTTGTAATGCCGGTGAGGCATTGGGTATCAAAGCTCCACTAAGCTTCCCTCGTCTCTATTCAACTTGCTTTAACTCAGATTGATTCCAGATGGGTTTGCTTAAATTGTAACGAATTCTCTTTCGAAGGATTAGAAGCTGGTCTAGAAACAATCTAAGTGGAGCCATCATGCTTTTTGTTTGCTAGAAATCAGTAGGGTTGCTGTGGTGGAGTCAGCCTTGTTTGTGTTTCCATAGAACTTCCCTTCCTGTTAGGATTTTTCTTGTTTTTATTTTTTCTAGTGTATGCCCGAGGTCATCAGAGAACGGGCTTGGAAAAGAGACACTCTAGGTTGTTTAATTAGTGAAAAACCTAGTAGTTCTTCTTGTGAAGGCGGGGAGCTCGAAGACTCTTCTTTTGAGAGCCCTGTCTTTGGAAATTTCAGCTTTGAAAACATGACACTTAGTGAAGAAAGTACTCCTGGTCCTTTGGTATTGCCAGAAATGGCAACTTTGAAAGCTTTGTTAAACCCAACTAGGACCTCTCGTCCGTCATGTATCAAGTTAGATGCAACTGAGGCAAATTATGAACTGAACCCTGGGACCTTGCAGATGTTCCCAGTATTTTTAGGGAAAGAGAGTGAAAACCCCTATTTTCATGTTAGGGATTTCGAGGAAATTTGTAGTACTCTGAAAATTAAAAACCTAGATGATGATGCTTTGAAACTTAGGTTATTCCCCTTTTCCCTGAATTATAAAGCCAAATCTTGGCTATATAGTTTTCCTTCTGAGTCAATTGAAACCTATGATCAACTTACATCTGCCTTTTTACAGAAGTTTTTCCCTAGACACAAAACATCGTCTATTAGGACGCAAATATGTACTTTTGCTCAAGAAGAGGAAGAATCTCTATATAGGTATTTGAAAAGGTTGAATGACTTGTTATCTCAATGTCCTCACCATGGTTTAGAGAAGGTTAGGCTAGTTCAGATCCTTTATGAGGGTTTAGATTATTCGACAACAACCATGGTCGAGTCTTTATGCACAGGTGGGTTTGAGGATAAAGATGTTGATCAGGCGATGACATTTTTGAATGAAATCGCCGAAAATACCTACCAATGGAAAAATAGTAGGGATCCCAAGAAAACCATTCTTCTAAGTAGAGGAACTGTTAATAGGGTTGAAGGATCTTTTGAACCAGATGCAAAAATAGCAGCCATAGCTAAAAGGTTAGAAGTTTTAGAATTGAGTCGAACTAGTGGTAGAGTAGAGCCTTTTTGGGAAAAACATACTACTGAAGAACAAGCCCATGCTCTTTATAATAACACTAGATTTGAGAACCATCAGAAGTTTGACCCATATTTAGAAACCTATAACCCTGGTTGGAGAAACCATCCAAACCTTTCTTGGTCTAAGGGCCAGAGTCAAGGCCAGTTTAGTAACTCTCAGGTTATTCCCCCAGGTTTTAGCTATGCTAAGAATCTTTCAGGACCAACACAGTTTCAGATTCCTTCAGATAAGAAAATCACGAGTTTAGAAGAGTCTCTCGCCTTGTTAACTCGGAACACTATAGAATTTCAGCAATCGGTTGCTCAAGGTCTAGATGAAAATAAAAATATGGTCCAAGCTAACTCTCGGGCTATTTCCGAGTTAAAAAGCCAGGTTGGTCTAATTGCTGAGTCTTTAAGAGAAAGAGAGAATGGCAAGTTCCATAGTCAACCACAGCCCAATCCTAGAGGAGTCCATCAAATATCTTTAGCTGGTGAGAAATCATCAAGCCATGTGAACTCTATAACAACTCTTAGGAGCGGTAAAACGGTAGACAATAAGGTAGCCATGCCTAGTGGACATACTCTAGTTCCACCTTCTACTTCCCAAGAGGAGCCCATAGCTGAGGAAACTGAAACAATTTCTAAAGAGTCCCAAGAAATTCCTGATAGGACTACTTATGTGCCTAGAGCCTCATATCCACATTTGTTAGCCCCAACAAAGAAGGAGTCGACTTTCAACGAGATAATAGAAACATTTAAGCAGGTGAACATCAACATTCCTTTGTTAGAACAATTAGGCAGATGCCTTCATATGCCAAGTTCCTTAAAGATCTTTGTACACGAAAGCGTAAGCTTAATGTCCAAAAGAAAGCCTTTTTAGCTGGCAAAGTAAGTTCCATTCTTCTGAACCAAACACCCCCTAAGTATAAGGACCCTGGATGTCCCACCATATCTTGTGCGATTGGTAATCACATGGTCGATAAAGCTTTAATTGACTTAGGAGCTAGTGTTAACTTACTCATGTATCAAATATACACCCAACTAGGTCTTGGTAAGTTGAAACTGACTAAAATGACGCTACAATTAGCTGATAGGTCTGTCAAAGTCCCTCGTGGTGTCATAGAGGATATTATGATTGAGGTTGATAAGTTTATTTATCCAGTGGATTTAGTTGTTCTAAACACCCAGCCTGTTCAGGACCCAACTGCTCAAATCCCAGTGATTTTAGGCCGCCCATTTTTAGCCACAGCTAACGCTGTCATCAACTATAGGACTGGGATTATGAACATATCCTTTGGTAATATGACCACTAAACTAAATGTCTTTAATGTTACTAGACAACCTTATGAGAACGATGATTTAGAAGAAGTGAATATGATTAGCACTTTAGTTCAGGATAATTGGCTTGATACTTTACTGGTAGATTCTCTAGATGATTTTGAGGGAACCATTCTCTTAGATCAGATGTGTGATCAATCTTTAGAAGAAGCTCTTGAGTATTTTAAAGATTCTATGGACCCAGAAATTCAGGGAATAGTTTTAGGTCTTTTTGAGAGTAACGATGACCCTAAGTTTGGGGGTAGAGAACTAGAAGAATCTCTTGAGTATTTTAAGGACTCTGAAGATCCGGAAATTCAAGCAATAGTTAGAGGTTTGTCTATGAGTAATGGAAACCTTAAGTTTGGGGGTAGTGATGGTTCTTGTGATTGTCACGTATCCCTAACTTGGGACTCGAGCCTTGTGCGTCTGAGATATTACTTGAGTTTATTCAGAATCCACAACCCGATCCTCCTGATACTGTCCAGGAGGTAACCCAGGTATTAGAGACCCGTTTTTCGGATGAATATATTTATCAAGACACACATATGAAGTTCAATTACGCGCCCCAGATAAACACTAGTACAGAAATGGCCTTTAGACACGCCAGATATAAATTTCCCTGTCACGCCTTTTTGGTTTTGGCGTGTCTATAGGGTATACTTCTACCCTATAGACACGCCATGTTCAATGGGCATATTCATATAAGTGCTTTCAGCCACACCAGGGCTACTAGTGTGTCAAAATTTCAACCGTTTAGTCACGTTAACTTCAAATTTTTGATTGAGAGTGTTTATAGACCAGTCTATGGCCACGTATTGGGCGTGTTTATAGACCAGTCTATGGCCACATTAGGTATTGGGCGTGTTTATAGACCAGTCTATGGCCACATTAGGTAGTTGTGGTGTGCCCAAAAGGTTAGTCACGCTATTTAAAGTGCGAGTCCCTAGTGTACGATTGATTGACACACCAAATTCAAAGTGTGGCAAAAAAGTTCTTCTTTGGACACGCCTATACCAGCGTGTCCATAGTGTACGACTTATAGACACGCCAGTATATGCGTTTCCATAGTGTTGGACATATAGATACACCAAGTTGAAAGTGTGGCCAAAAAGTTCTTCTTTGGACACGCTAGTATATGTGTGTCCATAGTGTGCGTTCTATAGACACGCCGGTTTTATAGCGTGGCGAAAAAGTTCGTTTTTAAAAAATTAATAAAAATCTTTCGCCCATATTCGAACGCATGACCTCGAAGGATTTAGATAACGTACCAATCCACCAAACTGCCCATCCATAGATGTTTATGATTAGTGTTTTGAAAATACTAGACTGGTTGAACTACTCAACATTTAAATAAACACGCCAAGTTGAAAGTGTGGCCAAAAAGTTCTTCTTTGGACACGTTAGTATATGTGTGTCCATAGTGTGCGTTCTATAGACACGCCGGTTTTATAGCGTGGCGAAAAAGTTCGTTTTTAAAAAATTAATAAAAATCTTTCGCCCATATTCGAACGCATGACCTCGAAGGATTTAGATAACGTACCAATCCACCAAGCTGCCCATCTTTAGATGTTTATGATTAGTGTTTTGAAAATACTAGACTGGTTGAACTACTCAACATTTAAATAAACACGCCAAGTTGAAAGTGTGGCCAAAAAGTTCTTCTTTGGACACGCTAGTATATGTGTGTCCATAGTGTGCGTTCTTCTTTGGGAGAGTCTGCAATTTGGTTTCTAAAAGATCATACTCCTGGACTATGTGTGCTATCAAAATTTCCTCTCAGCTACCACACTGCATTTCTGGTAAGATTTTTCATTGCTCTCTCAAGCATTCCTGTACTAATATGTTATTCTATCTCTATAACTTCAAAGTTGCCTATGCTACCAGTTGGAGTAGTTCATATGAATGCCCAGATAAAACTATTAATCCCACAAAACAATTTCAAACCTTCATGATAACCCCCTTTCAAATTCCCCCTGCTATTTACTATAGTCACCATATCAAGCTCAAAACCAAAATTAAACACAACAGCCACTCAACCAAGCATACTACAATAACCCAGAACCACATATACATTCAATTGAACATCATTGTCTTTAAAACCAATACTATCAAATCCAAAATCAGCACCACTAGCATTAATTGTTTATCCATGAGAAACATATGCAATATTCAGCCAAAAAACATTTACAGGAATACTTACTTTACCATCTGGAAGGGGATGGTTGAATACTGGTCAATCTCCTGGTACAACCCCAGAGGTCCCCACACCACTTCCAACAACCTTCTTGTTAGCTCCACTCCTTTCTGGTGCAGCCCTCCTCCTTGGCACAGAATAGTTTCCCCTAGGAGGAGGCATAGGCACTACTACATCCTCGGGAATCTCATTAGAATCAGTTATCTCCCCTGGTCCGAAGATTGCAATATCATAAGCATCCTCTCGCCAACTGTCGCATCACTTTGGTGCCGAAGATGAAGATATTGGGGAAGACTACCACATCATTGGGGAGACCATGAGTGTAATTCTCCCAAATCTTAGCTTTGTATGCAACTGGAACTGGTGCAGAATAGAACCCCTGTGTAGCACCACCACAAACCACCTCCTCCTCCCCTACAAGCACCACACCTTCATTAATCACAAACCGGCCTTTGTCAGGATGAACGGCATACACCACCCACCCTTCATCAGCCCCTTGGAGTTGAGGAAGTTGAGGATCCAACACATAAGCACTGGCACTATCATGCATAACAACCCTATCCTCTTTGACTTCTCCAACACCTCCAATACCAACTTGCATGTTTGGATTTGGTTCCTCACTGCTGCTACTGCTTATCTCTACTACCTGTCAAATTGGAGAAATAGGGGAATCCCAATCAATAACACCATCACAGTTACTAATAAAGCCAATTACAACTATGAAATTCACTTTCAACACCTTTTTTTTTTTTGATAAAGAGAAAATTTTATAGAAATTAGCCAGGATTGTGATCTTTTGCCAGAAGCTCGAAAAGAGGCGGGTTAAAGTTTTCAACGAGATAATATTGGCATTGTTGTCTCCATTGACATGTTTGGCAACAAAGTCTTCCACTTGATTATCATTACGGCTTACATGAATAAACTCACAAACCAAAAAACTAGAGATTAAGTGCTTTATCTCCTTTATTAACTTTCAACACCTTGAACCCAACAATTCTTCCATGATTATCAAAAATCAATACCTGGTTTTCTTACATATTCATCTTAGCCTTCTTTTCCTCTGGTCTACCCATGGATTCCTGATTTGTAGACATGGCTGGGCGATCATTCAGATTTAGATATGAATTATAAACTCGCTTAGACATAGCTTCAACAATTGGAACACTGAAGGGATTTTGCGGAGATGGAATGTGGAAGTTACAGAGTTACATAATTGGAAATTATAACTGATCTCTTCCGGAAATTATAACTGATCTCTTCCAAACATGCCTTATGGACGAGAAGACCAACAGTTAACACATCTCACCCATCCTTTTTCAATCCTCGAGATCAACTAGTTGAGATATCGGGGAGGCACATGCCTACTAAGTGCATGCAAAGACCTATTGAGCGCCACCCCAACTTATTGGCCATTCATAGGCGGCAACAAACACTTGGCAGCTATTTGGCAAGCGGACTCTCTAAGCGGTCTACCCGTGACCCGAAGTCGAAACCCAGTACCGAACCGCAACTGCCCTCAACTATTTTCGTCAGAGACGGGCTTGAAGTGGCAAGTGGAAGCCCAATTACCTTAAAACTTCTAGAAGAAGACGCTGTCATCCTTCTGAAGGAGCCCATCCTTCTGAAAAAATTAATAAAAAGCTTTCGAACGCAATATTCGAACGCATGACCTCAAAGAAGTTAGGTAACGTATCAATCCACCAAGCTGCCTATCTTTAGACGTGTCTATATAGTGTTTTGAAAACACTAAACTGGTTCAGCTACTTAACATTTTAATAAACACGCCAAATCAAAGTGTGGCCTGTTATAATATGCATGGGATATGGTAGCTATCCACTTAGCACCATTAGTTACACCAAGCACCTTGTTACACCAAGCACCTTGTATAAGATACTTAAGCAATAGTAAGCTTAAGATGAGATTAACACCTAAAGCTAGTGGGTGTTGAATTGCATGGTTTGCAAGCTAGAGGTGTTATTGCTACATAACATCCTACATGTAGTGTGACATGTAATACTAGGTGGTGTATACAAGCTAACACCTAAGACATGTAGCAGCTTGCAATGAAGCCTCCCAACTGGTGCTGCCATCGCCTAGTATGCATAAAACATAAATAGTTAATTAGACCCCAAAGATAAACATCAAAGTTTGGTGACCCAACAGATACGCCCTTAATGGCAGTTCCAAAGAGGGTAAAAGTCTTAATGGGAATTAGGTGTTGAAAATAGGTCTTCATATGGTAATGATGGTTATTAGAGTGAAGGGGACAAGGATGGCTTTGAATGGGCGTAGTTAACAAAGTGACATGACGGCTAACTAAGCGCCATAAATGGAATTGAATTGGCACAATGGGGTATTTGAGGGGTTAATTAGCAGAGAGATTACCATTTTCATAGAGATCTTTAACAGAAGTGGAAAGGTTTAGGTTTAGCAAACTAAATTGAGAGTATGGCTGATCCTTCCCAGAATTCAACCAATTCCATCGGAAATCTTCCAAATGCACCACCAGTAACACCTGAATTTGCACAAGCCAAGTCAATTCTCCCTTCTTTGAGCATAGAGGAATTGCAGCAGTTAAGAGAAGATGCACAGTCTAAAATTGATCATCGGATTCAAGAGCAAACTCGTCAGAGAGAGGCAGAAGAGGCTATTCAGGAGCAGAAGAAAAGGAGATTTGAGGCTCTCTACAATGCATGGATACCCAAGTTCTTAGAATGGCAAGAACGGAAGGATGAGGAAAAGGGTGAGAAGCAGGCCAAGACCCCAAAGTATGGCAGTTCAACGAAAGTGATTCCGATGCCTCGGGAAGGGTATGAGTATGAAGTGGAGGAAGTGGATACCGGTGACCTAGATTCGGATCTTTGCGGAGGACAAGCAAAGGATGAATTCTTATCATGATGATAAGGCGAGAAGGCGATTTGAATATGAACTTGCCAATCCCAAGATTTTTGCTCGCACCATGAGTGAGGGTGAACCTGTTGCAGTGAAGGTGAGCCGTCGAATCGCTGATCTCGATGATGAGTCAAGTGAGGAAGAAAGGGAAGAAGGGGATGAGGATAGTGATGATGAATCATCATCCAGTGGGACTTCTCCTGCACCATCTGATAGCGAGGACTATGGCGAAGAGGGTCTGGATACTGATGAGGATGAAGTGTGGTAAGCTCATCGAGTTACCTGGAAAGGCTAGATTTTCAGGCATTGCATAAATCCTGAAAACGATCAACAAGTTTTTTGCAAAACAGCTTTTCTGGTAATTTTCCTTCCTTCTACTCTTCCTGATGTTGGTGCGGAAGATGGTAAGTTTCTTTGTATTTTGAAAGTTGATGCGGGTTTTTTACGTTAGGTAGATTAGTAATGTGCATCTTTGAATTTTGATTGTAAAAAGAAAGTTGTAATGGCACTGGTAGCCTGTCGGGTGTTTAGAAGTCGTATTCTGTTTGCTTTGTCCTTCTTTAGATGTAATTAAACTAGTTGTGTTCTTCCAGTTGTTTGAATTTTCAGCAGTATTAAACTTGTGATGGATGTATGTTTGAAGGGTTTGAATATAAAGTGTCGGTTTTTCTTGCTATTTTGATTTCAATAGTAATGACAGTAAATGTACAAACAAGCAATGTTCTTGGTGAATGATTCAAAATTTCCAATGATTGTTAAGTAGAGATGGGTAGGAATGACTGAATTAATGAATCAATAGGGTATATAAAATGTTGTTTAAGATGGTGGGTATTACTCCAGTTTATAAAATGTTGTTGGAGTAAGATTAATTCAAAGATTATTTTAGGCCCAATTCCAAAAAAAAATCTATGTGCAAGCCTAGTACTATTACTACTAATCCTAGCATGACAGAATATTAATTCAATAATTAGTATAGCCAAATCCAAACTCATCCAACATTGCTAAAACCCATCTGAATACAAAACCCCACCATGATTTAAGAATCAATTTTTTTTCAACAATCCATACATTCATTCTCTAGTTAACAGAAAAATCCAAACAACTACATTCTATCACCTGGCTTGTCGCTTAGTCCTTGAAAATGGTTGCTCAGATGCAGTCATTTGAGAAGCGAGGGACTCGCTTGTTGGTGCTGGTGCTTTCCTTGCAGTTCTACCCTTAATGTCGTCCCGATAGTAATCATCCCTAGATTTCCTTTGCAGGTCAAGTTTATCTACGTTTGGAAATTTATACTCATTCCGACAAATAACTGTCGTACTGAATTCCTCGTCAACTTCATCACCAGCATATTTCCAGATTTGGGTAGGTGCACCTAACACAATAGACTTTTTTTATTTTCCTGGTCTGGCACATAAAATACCCGCTTAGCTTGGGAGGCTACAACGAAAGGATCATCCCGGAGTCCCAACTTATCAAGCTCAACCAAAATGTAGCCAAGTTTGTCTTTTGAGACCCCCGCTTTGGTAACCCATTTACACCGAAAAGTGGCACTTTCAGCGAATGATATGTCAAAGATCCATATCTCTTGTAAAACACCATAATAATCCGCCGATTAAGGGTAATCCCGCTTTTCTAATGTGTGTGTCAGTTGCCTCTACGTAAACCCCGCTATTCTGGTTAACGGAACCATCATGAGATTTTGTGCGAAACAGGTATCCATTGATGTGATATGCTTCGTATGTCTCTACTTGTGCATTCGGTGGGATTGATAGCCACCTTAAGTCCTGATTGAAGTTTACCCTAGAGTCTGCCCACTCACTCTCAACCTGAAATACATTATAAGGATTAGCCTCCGTCTCAACGCAAAAGTTACATAGCAAGAGTGACATTTTCTGCAAACTCTTACCACTTTTTGTAACCATTTGGAGAACTCTTCACGATGTTTTTGATCTATCTGTCTATCACTCATACCAAGATATTTATCCTTCAAAAATTTCTGGTGTCGGCTGGACAGTGTAATGATTAATGTTACTATCTTTACAGAAATTCGGACACAGAATCAAAAACTAAATAAAAAATGAGGTTATTTGGTTAGATCTAGTTATTCTTACTCAATGTAAGGAGCAACTTCAGGAGAATTCCGCAATACATAGAAATGCGCTTTATCAAACAGATCCTTATCAACACGAGGAAACTTAGGATTTGACATTGGTTTTCCCCTGAAAGAATAAGAATCTTCGCCAGTGTCAGATGTGTTGAGTTTGTCCGGTGGAATTCCGACTGTATCATTCATGCTTTGTTGGTGCTCACTGATAACCTCAATTGTCTCTTCCGTAAGGTTCCCTTCAGCAATGCTTCCTTCGATTCATTTACATTTCGCACATTCCCTTTAATGACCTTCATGCACCTTCAAACGGATATATCCATCGGAAGAATACAGGACCACAAATTTGCACTTCCCTGTAAGATGCACAGTTAAATGAACCATTATGTCGAAAAAGGATGGAGGAAAGTATTTCTCGAGCAAGCACAACGTCACAACGAGATCCGACCGCAATTTTTCTAGCTCTGCCACCTTGATTTCTTTGCTAGATATTGCCCTGAAAAAGAAACAAAACCTGATAATAGCATATCTTGTTGGCTGTGGCATAATTGATTTAATCGCAATGGGCAAAAAATGTTGCATTAGCATGTGATAATCATGCGATTTTAGTCCGATAAGCTTTCGATCTTTTCGATTCACCAGTGTTGAAAAGTTTGAACAATACCCTTGTGGAACCTTTATCTCGGATAATGTTGTACAAAACTTGTCCTTTTCCTCCGGGCTTAATGAGTGACATGCTGCCTTTAGTATATATCCCCCTTTCCCATTTTCCCGAGGTTGCAACTCGTCTCTAAAACCCATCTCCTTCAGGTCCATTCGAGCAGCAAGGTGGTCTTTCGACTTAAATTTATTGTTCAACAATATTCCAATGATACTCTCGCATACATTCTTTTCGACGTGCATGAAATCTATGCAATGGTGGACAACATGATACCGCCAGTAGGGGAGGAGCCGGAACCATATATTGAACTTTTTCCAGTAGCGCCTTTCGGTCTCCTTCTCCTTCCCCTTCCCCTTTTTTGGGTCGATGGTCTTTTCGATTCTCTTCATCTTTCCACCTCTTCCAGGGTTATCCTGCACGAATTCCACCACAATATTCTTCCGTCCCTTTCCCCATTTATTCTTTATAGACTTTACCTCATTGTATATTTGTGACGGGGTCATAAGTTCCGGAGCCTCTTCAGTTTCATCTTTTCCGTTGAACCCCTTCTGATGTCTGAATGGATGATTTTATCCCGACATAGTAATTATTTCTCCCACACACCTTACAGGCGTCTCGTCCCTGGTAGGGGTAGCCACACAGTGTACCGAGAGCAGGGTAATCATTTATTGTCCATAAAACAACCGCACGTAGAGTAAACATCTCCTGTTTCAGCGCATCAAAACATTGGACTCCCTCAAACAATTCCTTGAGATCCTCGACAAATGGTTGTAACATAACATCAATGTCCTTACAAGGCCCCCCATCGATAATTAATGACAAAGATGGTGAACTTTCTCTTCATACACAACTCGCGAAAGGTTGTAAATCACCTGCCGAATTGGCCACACACTGTGCTGTTTTTGCATGCCTTTGTTTACGTCAACCCCGTCAGCCGAAATGCCTAGCCGCATATTTCGAGGATCATCACGAATTACGAGATATCTTTCATCTATATTTTTCCATGCTGGTGAGTCCGCCGGATGCCGTAAAACACCCTCTTCTTTCTTTCTAGTGTCGTGCCACAATAAATATTCGACAATTCTCTTTGATTGAAACAACCGTTTCAGTCTTGGGATAATTGGGAAATACCACAAGACTTTTGCCGGAATTTTTTCATAAACCTCTTGGGTGGTGTCGTCAACTTTCCATCTTGATTCCCCACAGGTGGGACACTTGATGTGATCCTAGTAATCCTTCCTATAAAGAATGCAGTCATTGATGCATACATGTATCTTTTCATAACCTGAACCCAAATCTCCCATCACCTTCTTAGCTTCATATGTACTTTTCATCATCTCATTTCCTGGAGGGAGCATGGATTTTAACAGCGGTAGAAGTTCATTAAATAACTTGTCGGAAGCTCCGTGCTTGCTCTTCAGGTTAAACAGTTCACACATTGCAGATATCTTTGTAAAATCGGCACATCCTTCGTATAGGGGTTTCCCAGCATCTTCGAGTATCCGTTTCATCTTCTCAGAATCCTTTGAAAAGTTGTCTCCTAATAAAGCACTAACCATTTCTATAGTCTCTGCAGCATGTGTTGGTTCATCAGAGTGCGGACTGTCGCTGCCATTACCATCCAGAAGTATCCACCTTGATGACTCATCTCCTTCTCCGTGCTTAGTCCATACCGCATAATTTTGAATGAATCCAGAAGAATATAAATGATACTTAACTTTACTTGCCTTGTGCGCATAGAGGTTGAGACATTTCACACATGGACATAGCAACTTAACTTTGCCCTTGTCGTATGGTTTACGTTTCCCATTCGCAATGTCCTGTTGGTATGTATGCGTAGCAAACTTTATAAATGCATCGACTCCGTCTTGATAACGCGGTTTGGTTCTATCGGTATACATCCAAGATTTTTCCATTACTCTAGGATCCATTATGAATTCTCAGATACCTGGATGGAGAAAAAACTTGTGAACATCTTGTGAAAATGCTATTGTGGTCCGAATAAAACTACGAAATATCATTGCAAAAAGTAATACGTACACAAATAGTAATCACAAATCACAATGTGAGTTCAGTTATCATATATGAATCATACAAGTAATCAGAGGTTAGCTACCTACATACAGTTGCATGTGAAGACAATATTTACCCTACTATGATCATTAGAGTTACAATCTCAGTTAACAAAGCAGTACTGAAAAGAATTACTTACACGGTCGATCCGATTATTCCTCAAAGCAAAACTGACATGGGAATATATGGTTTATCCAGAGATCAATCAGATGATCAAAGTAAACCACTTGTTTCGTTTTCTAGGGGGAGGTTAGAAGATTTAAGAGTAGAAACATGAAATGATTTAAGACGAGAGAGATGAACACGGAGGGTAAATGGAAATTTGGCAATATTTTTCCTAATAAATAATTTGGCAAAATATTTAAGTGTATATAGTAAATAATTTGGTAAAACAGGAAGGTAAAGATCCTTCAATTTGCATGTTGCACGTTCTA
This sequence comes from Papaver armeniacum, assembly GCA_023531295.1. NCBI lineage: Eukaryota > Viridiplantae > Streptophyta > Magnoliopsida > Ranunculales > Papaveraceae > Papaver > Papaver armeniacum. Next base: position 53,955 of record JAJJWW010011539.1, on the reverse strand, counting down.
TGTTAGGAATTTTCTCAGTCAAATCTTGTTATCCTGCTGCATAATTTTCTGCTTTGACGGCTCTAAAAGACCGGAGTGCAATGCAACTAATATTCATTCCATCCTAAAGATTTTTTTTGGTCGTACCCGAATTCAGAAAATAAATCAAAATGATAGCTAAAAAGCCGAGTACGTGTTGCTGCAGTTGTTATAACGGTACTAAAGTAAAAAACTAACTTTGTAAAAAGTGGAGTACGTGTTGGTACAGTTGAAAAACAAAATCGTAAGAACTGGAAGAAGCTATGGCCCCAATTAGAATTAAGTGAATTAAAACACATTGCTCTAATTGTGTGTTCTGTCCAATTAGAATTAATATCTAAAACCAAAGCTTGATTCACCTAATTAACATAATAGGTTTGATCATTGATGGATTTCATTAAAGTCTCACAATCTGATTCATAGATAACATAATTAAAGTTCTTAGAGGTGCCGAAGTAACAGCTGCCAAAGATAGCCTTACATTCCAACTCCTCGGCTTCAACTCCCATCTTCATTCCTCCATTGAAGCATTATCCTTGCACCCGAAAGCACTACTGCACAATTCCTCACAATTAGCCCTATTCCACCTTGTAATGAATCTGACTTAAAGAAGCATCAAAATGTAGAAGAAACAAGATTAGTTCCAGGAGACACAAGTTTATTAATGCCATCTATTGACATTGTCCTATTTGGAGTTAATGTTCTGAAAAATCTTTGAACATCAAATAATCCAAACTGAAACCATTAGCAATTTATTAATCTCATGTCTAGTAATTCCTGCACCAAAGGTAATATTGATATTTTAAACCAACCAAATAGATCTAGCATAACCACATTCAAGGAATAGGTGATTACTGGATTCCACAGGATGATTACACAAACTGCAATGCAGTGAAGTAAACGATTGCAATGCCAAATAAGAGTATGAAGTCCGATTCACCCACCATTGAGTTCTGGTGATACTCCGCAGCTGGTGGTACTCCGAAAATATGAATACTATGAAGTAAACAATTTCATCAAATGTAAATGCTTCCCCCTTTTCCGCTAAGTAGCGCACTTTCACGGCTTCGTGCTACAAAAACAACACACAAACTTATTTGGTTACATATAAGTTGAAAAAAGTATTGTGCGGAATAAACCATAAAGATACGTACAAGTTGTAGAGGGGACAAGCTATGGTGGCTTGCGTGCGATATCCGGTGTTTGATTTTAAAAAACCCAGCTACCGCATCTAGGATGATGTTGTGCATATCCTTGATTTGTTGAACACTTCTTCTTTTCGGGTTCCCATAATCTTGGCTAAATTTGTTATGTATCTTAGCCCAAATGGTCTCGTCCGAGGAGCGATCTACAACTCGACTTTCGGTTGCCCATGCTTTGGTGATTGCCAAATCTTCTGCGGAGTCAAACGATGCCATTTGTTGTATGTGGAGGTAGGGATGAGTAGGTTCTCTAAATACGTCTACTTCCCTGTTAAACCAGTTGCTTAGCATGATAGAACACCGTTGCAAAGTGAAGAAAAACAAAATCGAGAGAATACAACAATAGATTCTCCTTTCCGGCTCTATAACAACGCCGGCTTAATCTACAATGCAACTTTTACTCCTTACAGCAACATAAGCTAATTCCTAAATCCATAAAAAACCAATAGTAACAAAATTTAACTCAACCTAAACCTGATTCCACAATTTTCGTCACAAAATTAATACTGTCTAACAAAATTCAATAATGAAATCATAAGGAAACGTGATCATCCATGTGAACCCAAACCCAAAATTACAATCTTATTATTAGAATTTATCAGCTCTAGATGAACTCTCTTTAAATTGGTTTATGATCATACCCTTGGAGTATTCAAAAATCAAAATTAAAGTTCTATTAACACAGCCGTATAAAGTAAATTCAAGTTCCCTTATCATGGTTCACTGGATTATCTTTATCCTCACCAACTTACTACTTCATATACAATCCAATCCATCAACAATCCAAATAGGTCAGGTATAGCATAAAATCTTTGACCAAGTAGAAAATTTTGAACAAATAAGACAAATTGGAATCAGTGACAAAACAACAAAGAAACATTAATGAAACAATAACAAAGAAAATATTCCAAAAGCGAGTAGCAAACAGAAAAAAAATACAGCTCCAGACGGATTCAAGCTGATCTATAATCCTGGTTAATAAATTAAGAGATTAGAGAAACATTAATTAAGTTTACCTTGTCGGAACAAAATGTTCAAAGAGATTTTTTTTAGAGATTTAGGAAGATGAACTCGATTGATTAACTCGACTGATTCGGCAGAGGTTTTTCCCCCAGTGTCCTAACACCAATAAAAGATTGGATTTCTTTGTTTATCAAGATCAATGAAAACTCGTATCTGCAAAATAGACCAAAAGTGTTAGGGTTCATTGATTCAGAAAGTAAAAAAAAGTAAGAGAAAAAGGGTAGGGTTTATGGTATAGTATACCTGCAGGAATCAATATTTTTATTGATTTTTCTCTTTCGCTAATAGCTTCCTTTCCGATGATTTCAAATCTGCAAAATAGAAAGAGAGAATGGAGAAGTGGGGAAGAAAGAGCGAGGAATAGAGAGGAGGCGAAAGAGAAAATTATAATAGGTGGTGTTTCCGGACGTAGTTTTTGAGGGGTGAAATAACGGAAAAATCCTATTGGTTGAAATATATCCCGGTGGGCCAGAAGCTCTGTCTCGAAAAAATCACCGGGTGAAACATATAGAGGGATCAACTGATAACCTTTACTATCCCTATCATCGCTGGGTTTTTCTCGGGTTGTTTTTCGGAAAAAAATTTATGGTCAGCCTGTACAATTATTTCTTTTGTGTTAATAACCATCTTATTTTCAAATTAAAAAAATCAACCACAACTTCCATAATAATGTTACATGTTAATTGATTTAATATAAAATAAGTTTATTATGTACTGTATTAATGAAATATATTTATTTGATTAGCCAAAAAATATCATAAATATCAATAAAACATTTTTTATTGAAAGTTAAGTAAACTAATCATCGTTCGGCCGTAGATTTAGCTTTCCCAAGAATGAATCCAGAGCGTTCTGGTTTGGTATCGACATTCGAGAGATTGGTTTCTTTGTAGTCCTCAACCGTTCATCGTTTTTCTGTCCCGACCCGATAAACATCTGGCCTATAATATTTATTTTAATTTAAAAAAATTAAATAAAAACAAATTTAAAAACTAATAATGTATCAAATAAAAAGAATAAACCAAGGGTAACTAATTAATTTATCTATCTTAGGACACCTTTCTCATCCCACTACCACTACTTCTTCCACCACCACCATCATTAACGTCATCACTCCACCATTCTCACTAACACCCACCGCTGATCCACCACCCCCGCCCACCATCACAACCATCATTAGTGTCAACTGATTTAGCATAAAATAAATTTATTATGTACTGTATTAATGAAAGTGTATTTATTTGATTAATTAAACAAACATTTATTATGAAATATTAATAGAACATTTATTATTGAAAGTTAATTAAACTGATCATCTTACAGCCGTAGATTTAGCTTTCCAAAGAATGAATCCTGGCCGCTCTTTAACTTGCCTAAGTTGTCCAAACTATATGCTTTATAAGGGAGATTGTGCGGGGACCTACTATATTGTTCGACACTGACAGTAGTTCGGAACGGCATACGTACGTGCATATTCGTTTTATAAATGTGAGTTCGGCACTTAAAATTCGGCTAACATATATGATAAATTGATAAGTATTATGACCTTATTACGAGACTAATTTGATTTGTATATGATTGATAAGATGTAAAAATACATTTTAGCATGATTATTTAACATGAAATAAACAATTTAATCGCATAAATGTATTATAAAACTTATAGACTTTTAAACAAAAATCAACACATAAAACACTTTGGTTAAACAACTACCAATAATTGTATTTAAATATAAAGTTGTTGAGATTATTAGTCCCACATGGTTGGGATAAGGGAGATTGTGCGGGGACCTATTATGTTTGACCATTTTTGGGAATTATACAGATAAGGGGTACAGGTAGTAGTTCGGGACGGCATACGTACGGGAATTATACGGATTTGGATAGATCGGATTCGATCAAAAATCCGGTCAACGGTTCGTTGTTCGGACAGTAATTCAGAACGGCATACGTACGTGCATATTCGTTTTATAAATGTGAGTTCGGCACTTAAAATTCGGCTAACATATATGATAAATTGATAAGTATTATGACCTTATTACGAGACTAATTTGATTTGTATATGATTGATAAGATGTAAAAATACATTTTAGCATGATTATTTAACATGAAATAAACAATTTAATCGCATAAATGTATTATAAAACTTATAGACTTTTAAACAAAAATCAACACATAAAACACTGGTTAAACAACTACCAATAATTGTATTTAAATATAAAGTTGTTGAGATTATTAGTCCCACATGTTATTTAAGATCCTGCGGTTTATAATCTATTAGGGCCTCTCCACTCATTGCCAATTGGTTTTGAGTTGGATGCCCGTATTCTAATATGGTATCGTAGCGGAGTTATTTGTGTCGAGTCGGTTGACCGCACCTTTACTCGCGTCACCCGATTTAATTGTCCACGTGTTTGTAAGACCCGCCGAGGCTACACGTGAGGGGGCATGTTGAGATTATTAGTCCCACATGGTTGGGTTATTTAAGATCCTGTATTTAAATCTATTAGGGCCTCTCCACTCATTGCCAATTAGTTTTGAGTTGGATGCCCGTATTCTAATAAAAGTATATACAAAATCAAACAAAAACCAATCAACAGAACTCTGGTGAGAGAGTTACCTATGGGAGTTCTAGTTCGGAAATATCATTCGGATACGGTCAGTTCGGATACGTTCACGAATCATTCGTGAGGTCCATATAATCCGGAAACTAGGTTCGGAGTTCAAATAGTTCAGAAGTATCATTCGGATTCGGTCAGTTCGGATACGTTCGCAAATCATTCAGGAATGATTCGGAGAATTACTAACTAGGGGTTGGGTTAACCCACCCAACCCATGCCCAACCCGATCGTTAGGAGAACATGGGCAATGTATTTCAAAACTTTGGGCAAGCTTGATCATAAATTTTATAAACCCAAGTTAACTTTGGGCAAGCATCGGCACAAATGTTTCTAGCCCAAGCAAACCACCCAACCCTAAGAACAATGATATAGCTATATAAACTATTTTTATAATTGACATTATTATCTATTTAGAGTAATTTTAGATATTATCTTCAAATCTAATAATGAAAATATATATTATATTTATCTCATGAATCATGAGCCATTATTATCTATTTAGAGTAAGCCTTCTAACCCGCCCAACCAACCCAAGTCCCACCCATAGGTCAGGTACTTGAGATATGGCATGATACATGAGCCAAACTTGTGAACCCTGGTGAACCATAATGCTACAGTTATGGCCTTCAAATTAGGAAACCGCCTGGTTTTACTCTTAAAGATAACGCTGTGTGCAATTAAGAGATTTTTTTTTGCTTCAAAAAAAAAAATTAAGAGAATTTTTTTGAAGGGGCAATTAAGAGATGAGACGGCTAATAATGATGTATTTTGAAAAATTGTGTCTTGACTCTTGACACTGATGAGGCGTGGTCTGCCAAGGGACAAGAAGTTTAACCATGCGCCATAAATGGACATTTATGGTTAATCTAACCACTCTACAAAAGGATAAGAAACTGATATGCAATTACTTAATCAAAACAAAAAAATAAAGAAAATTTGCAGAGATAAGAAGATTAAGAGATGGCTGAACCAAACCAACCTGATGTTGTTGAAAATCAATCACCAGCATTAGAAAATGCAAAACAATGGCTAACCATTTGGTTAACTATTGTTGAACCAACTAAATGTACATGTTTGGGTACGGTTACACAAACCTAAAACGTGCATTTCATTTGTGTGTAACAAGCTAAGTTTCGATCTAACGGTTGAAAGATATTAGCTTGAATCTAATCAGGTTTTCATCTAACGGTGAATATTGAATGCTTTGTTACCAAGGTAACTTAGATTGAAAACCCTGATTTGAAAAACTATATAAGGAGAACTCTAGCAACTGGGAAACCTAATCCCCACACCTCCTGTGTGATACTAGTTGTATAAGCTAGAGTCGATTCTCATTTAACCTTAGGTTTCTACCGAGACCCTGTAGGTTAACGACTTAAAGACTTCATTGGGATTGTGAAGCCAGACCCAACTATTTTCTTTGTTGCGTGATCTGATCTTGCTATTTCGATCATACTAAGTACAATCGTAAGATTGGCTTGAGATTGATTTCCCCGATAGGCAAGATTAAAAGAAGTCACAAACATCTTCTTCTCATCGTTTGTGATTCCGCAATATCTTCTTTTGCTAGTCGATTAAGATTATTGTGAGGTGATTGATAATTTTAGGATGTTCTTCGGGAATATAAGTCCGGGTTATCAATTGGTTCCTGTGCACCTTGATTTATAAAAAGACGGAACAAAAAACTCATAGGTATTTCTGTGGGAGATAGATTTATCTATTACCGTAGACTTTTCTGTGTGATACTAATTATTAAAGTCTTCGACTTTGGGTCGTAGCAACTCTTAGTTGTGGGTGCGATCAGCTAAGGGAATCAAGTGCATAGTATCCTGCTGGGATCAGAGATGTAAGGAGCGCTATTGTACCTTGGATCAGTGTGAGATTGATTGGGGTTCAACTACAGTCCAGTCCGAAGTTAGTTTGTAGTAGGCTAGTGTCTGTAGCGGCTTTATACAGTGTGTGTTCAATCTGGACTAGGTCCCGGGGTTTTTCTGCATTTGCGGTTTCCTCGTTAACAAAACTTCTGGTGTCTGTTTTATTTCTTTTCCGCATTATATTTTGTTATATAATTGAAATATCACAGGTTGTGCGTTGAATCGATCAATTGGGAAATCCAACCTTTGGTTGTTGATTGAAATTGATTGATCCTTAAACATTGGTCTTTGGTACCGTTTAAGTGATTTCTTTTGTATTCAATTAGACTCGCAGATTTCTATTTGCTTGAGTATGTATTGAATCGAGAAAGTGAGATATAATTCTTTTATATACTTTTATTAAGATTGAGTCTGACTGTCTAGTTGATTCTCTTAAAAGTATATTGGAGTTAGTACATACATATTGCTAAGCGAAATATTGGATGTGGTTGTTATACCCCCGCTTTTTCAATTGGTATCAGAGTAGGCAAACACATTAAAGACCTAATAAGTCTGTGTTTGTAGCGATCTGATTATGAATGAGTCTATCTCTAATAACGTACCAGTTCATAAATTACCAGATGTTTTTCAAATCTTGGATTCACCTGAGAAAACTGTCACATCTAGGTCGGTATCTAAATATTCTCTTAATGTAGTACCTGTTGAAGTCTGGGAAACACGCCTAGAAGAACAGTTAGATGAACTTTCTGATGAAGGTGTGTTTATGAGTGAAAACTATTTCTGCTGGTTTTGGTAATTTGGGGTGTGTGGATCAGAAATGAATCTAAACCCTAAACAAATGCACTGCACGGGAGTGCTTTTGATTCGAGAGATCAATCTGTGCAATTCTGGCCTAAACCAATAAATGGCCATTCCAGACTTGCTTCGGTCACAAAGTGAAGGAGATGGGGTTGATCTTAGGGAGGGAAGCGAAGAAGGTGTTGAGATTGTGAAGGTGTTGGTCATTTTATGACTTATATCGAATATCGAATCGGCTTGCAATAATGTAGCGGCTATGGGTGTTTGAATACGTTGTATCAACACTTGATTTAAATCTCTTCTGGAAATAGGGAGGAGAACCTATTTATACAAGCCATTGAGCCTAACCCTCGTGTCTCGTGGGAAGTGGAGGAAGTGGAGTGATGGAGTAGTGGGAATCGTGTTAATGTCGCACGATCAGCCTTTGCCCACTCTTCCCATCATCACTAACCGTCCATGTCTTCCTGACACGTTCTTGTGATGGCGCGTTACACGTTGCACGCTGTAAACCGCCAGACCAATACCCCAGTAAGTATCCCCAGTTTGTGACATGCTTGATGTCTCGATTGTGTGGATGTGGGACCCACATAAAGTAGCATACGATGCTAGGTTAAATAACTAAGTTATTTGGGAAATCGATATTTATGAAATATCGTGTGTATTCTATGCATGTAATGCATCAAATACATTCAGCATGTATGAAGCATCGCTGTTTTTAAAGCTTAACAGAGTAAGCCGCGGATTAGGCGTCTTAAAATAGCACCACGTCCAACCATCTTCGAGTAATCATTTGGAGGCTTCATGGGCGATCCATGCTTTGGCCGATCACTCTATGTGGAAGAGCGGCGGACGGTGATCATGGGGATGCTTTATTGGTCGTTTAACTCCTAGCTTGGGCTGCCTAACCAAGTTGGTAGAGTTGGACGGACAAGATGATATATGACGCTCATCTGCGACCGTTGATGGATTTTTAGGGTTTTGGAGAGGTACGCAAGCATCACTCTTCAGCTTGGTCGAAACCAAGCATGGGAGGCGTTTTTGGCAGGACCGACCGGGCTTGCGTGTAGATGGCTTGCCGGTGTACACGTCCGTACCTCACTGTCTCATGTAGGTGTGATCTAAGCCACTCAATTTAACCGGCAAAGTTAAGTGGTTGAGATCGGTTTGCGGCAGAAATCCATTGCTGCAAAGGAATTGGAAACCGCGCGACATGCCTAGTTTGGGAGCGCTTTTCGAGACGTTCGGCCATGGTTGGCCTAGGCCGATCGGTCATGCGTGTAGATGGGCCCACAGTGATCATGTTGACATGCTTGGGACCTTTTAAGTCTACATCTACACCCTCCATCCAAGCTTGCGAAGATGGACGCTCATGATCGATTAGCGACACATGTAATATGCCGCAAACCCTAATTAGGGTTTTGGATCGGACGTGTGCATGTAACTTTAACCAAACGGTTTTGCATGCTATGCTCCTCCTTTGGGGAGGCCGATCGTGTGGGGCCCACGTTGGGCTGATGGTGAACATGTGTGTACCTGTCCGATGGTCCTAGGCGCGATCTAAGCCATCCAATTATGCCGGCTAAGTTGGATGGTTGTGATCGATTTAAGACACTAGTGGAGCTTCCGCGACCCTTTATAGCATCATGCCTGTCATGTTTCGAGCAAACATTCATTGCTCTAGGGCATTGCTGTGATAAGGCCAACGTGTGCGTTAGCGCTTCCCTGATCATTCATGGGATGATCTAATCCGTCCAACCATGCTGGTGAAGTTGGACGGTTATGATGATTTTAAGACTGCTTTAAGCAGTCTTGCTCGTTCGAGCCTTCTCCAAGCAGCGCGGCCACCTTACTCTGGGATGGCGTTTGATGGCATTGGTGGGGGGCGGGTGATGTTCGACCGGCTAGGGCATAAGTGGGCCCGCCGGTGGTCATCACGATGATGGCCTACTCTTGCCAGGGTTTGGCTAGGCTTGTTAAATTGCGCGTCCAACTTGTGTGGCCGTGATCGTTTCTGAGACTGATTTGGACAGTCTAGATTTTTCTTAAGGAAATTAAGCATGCTCGATCGGCTAACCAAAGCGCGTCGATGCGAGACTCTCTGTCAGAGAGTGATGTAGCATGTGTGGGTATTTCATGCATGTATCAATATTGGCACGGAGATTCATGCTACTCTGCTGAGAGTGAGCACTCAGTCGTCATGTCATGTCAATGATGAGAGTTCGGATGAGAACACAGCATGGAAAATACCAGGCAAATCATGCATTAATTGTTAATGCTAGTAAAATTCACAAAATATTTGGGATTGTTGTTGCACGCACCATTATGGGTAAATTTTGTGTATTTATTGAATTGCTTCAAATAAACAAAGTGAAAAGGTTTTTGCACTCATCACTTCTTAATCAGCTTTCCCTTTGCAGGGTGACAGCACGTAAAAATAATGGTTTTACAATTTTAGCCCTAAACTAAAATCCACCATCAACATTAAGTCCCCTGCCTAGCACATAATGGTTGCATTATTGTGGGGTAGGCATGAGATGGTGTTGATGGGTGAAAATTACTCCTGCTGAATTTGGTAATTTGGGGTGTGATGAGGAATGAATTTAAACCTACAATAATGGTTGCATTATTGTGGGGTAGGCATGAGATGGTGTTGGCTTGTAAAAGATGAGCAAGACAAATACGATGTTGTATAACACTTGGGAAGTTTGGAGTGGTGGAGTTGTGTGTCGGTAGCATACGACCGGGTCTTTCCCACTTCTCCGGTTCATCTCTAACCGTCCATGACTTCCTAACACGTTCTTGTAATGGCGCGTTGCTGCGCCGCACGTCAGAAACCGCCGACCAATACCCCATAAAGTATCCCCCAGTTTGTGACATGATTGATGTCGAAATGTGGATCGTGGATCCACGAGAGATAGCATGTAATGCTGAATTGAATAAATCTGCGTTATTCGGGAAAGTCGATACTTGTGGAGTATCGTGTGTATTTTATGCGGCTTGCGTTACGGTGTGGTAAAGTGACGGGTGCCGACTCCTCACTAACCAAATAACTCCTGACCGGGTTTTGTATAACCAAGTGTGAGGTCGGACGGACGAGATGATGTTTGAGACACTCATCCACACCAGATTGGTGAAATTAGGGTTTTTAAAGAGGTGCGCAAGCATCACTCTTTAGCTTGGTGAAACCAAGCGTGGGAAGAATTTTGAGAGGGCCGGACCATACATGCGTGTTGACGGCATGATGGTGTAGGTGCCTGTATTCCGTTCCCTCATGAAAGCGCGATCTGGGCCACTCGATTTGACCGTCAAAGAGGAGTGGTCGAGATTGATTTTGCGATAAGAGTTTGATGCCGCAAAGAAGCCGCGCGCCATGCTCTCTTCCGGCGCGTTTTCCAAGGCGACCTAGCTTGGTCGGTCTTGGCCGGTTGGCTTGGCGTGAAGGTGGCGGGCTGATGTTCACGCCCATGTCTCACCGTCTCATGAAACGCGATCTAAGCCACCCAATTCGTTTGAAGTTGAGTGGTCGAGATCGATCGCAATTTGAGAAGTGTAGCCACGCATGTTTGAGCGGGCGTTTTGGATTGGCCGGGCATGATATGCCTTGGCCGACCGCATGGAGAGTTAGATGGGCCCACGGTGGTCATGCTGCATGACCGGACCTGCTCGATTTGATCTGGGACCCTCCATTCGTGCCGGAGAAGATGGACGCGCGTGATGACTTGAAACCCTATTTTTGGCTTTCAAAGCCGCGCGACCATGCTCCTTTGGGCGGGCGGTTTTGTTGTAACCAACCACGGTTGGCTTTGACCGATTGGCCAAGTGTGTAGGCGGTCACATGGTGATTGTGTCAACATGCTCCGGGCCCTTTGAGTCTACATCTACACCCTCCATCTATACCATGCGAAGATGGACGGTTGAGACCGTTTTGCGACACATGTAATATGCCGCAAACCCTAATTTAGGGTTTTCCGCCCATAATGCTTGGTATGGACGGTTTCTTGGCAAGCGAAGGCCAATGGTCGACCATGCGGGTCGGCTACACGTGTGTATTCCATACACGCTTGGGGGTGATGGAATTGATCATGGTCATCCAATCATGCTTGCGGAGTTGGATGACCTGCGATTAGATCATATTCGGCAAGCTAAGGCCGTGTGTATTCCATACTGCAGGGTGGAATTGATCATCCAATCATGCTTGCGGAGTTGGATGGCTGCGATTAGATCATATTCGGCAAGCTAAGGCCGTGTATTCCATACACCGCTTGGGGGGTGATGGAATTGATCTCATCAATCATGCTTGTGGAGTTGGATGACTGCGATCGAATCATATCCGGAGATCGAAAGAGCGGTCAAGTCCGGATGCTCAATCGTAACACACCGAGAATCAGCCTCCGGGTATTTCGTACATGGATTCATTATAGTGCTTGGAGGTTCGTGTTACTCTGTAGGGTAACACTCGGTCGTCATGCCACAATCGATAATGGGTACAGAAATACAAGGGTGATATGAAATTCACGAGGAAGGGATTGTTCTTTGCATGCTCCAACACGGAGGAATTAAGTGAGGAGTATCCGTCACTTATAAACGGCTTTATCTTTTACAAGATGTCGGCGCATGATTTTACGGTTACTTACGAATTTAACCTTAGACGAAAATCCACCATCAACATTAAGTCCCCGCCTAGCACATAATGGTTACACTATTGTGTGGTAGGCATGAGATGGTGACATACGAAATGACCAAGCTAGAGTGAACACATATTTTGGAGATAGTTTCACATTGTCGGGGCGTTTCCAACAGGCTGGTTGGTCTTGATTAAGGATGCGAAGGAAGCAGGACTTGATCCGGTGAGTCACTTTGGTTCCTCTTGTACATGTATGAGCTCGGCCGCTCCTTCAGTGTACTTCTTTCATCACATACGGCTTTCCTCGGTATATCCGATAAGCCTCGTCGATTGTTATCCCGAACTAGCACCTTCATAGGTGGTAAGTAGAGACTTCTCTTCCTTCGGGATTACTGACGACTTGTGAGATTATAAAGAATCATCTCAACATGGTCGTTTATTCTATATCCTGTATCTCACACTGCTTTCGATTTTCCGATTAACCCGATCAATGGATTTGATGATCCTTTTTTTTTGTATGCTCATAACCTCTTCTTCTCTGGCAGATTATCATGGAAGCGGTAGACGCTCATTCCCGTTGCTTCCCGGAAAGAAGTTTTGAGGTCGACAAGCACGAAACCATGCGCATGGAGAAGTGATGGCTAAGATCGATCTTCCTCTTCGTGAAGTCATTTGTGCTATACGGGGATGTCTATCTCCCACCTTCGTATTGTCGAGGACGTGTCCTGCACTTTCAAGTGCAATTGACATGGAGGAGCGGCGAGGCGCGAGGAAACGCTGCAGAACACTAGTAAGCGCAAGGCGGAGAGATTTGCGGCGCGTTGAAGAGGCGGAGAGTTGAGCATGAACGACCTTTGAATGAAGGCAAGTGTGATTACCCGGTTCGGGACGGCGTGATAATTCTTGATTCCGATACGAGACGAGCCCGAGCATTCGAAGGCAATTTGCGTGGCCCCCCGGTGTTGCTATGCCCTTTGATGCTTCTGGCCAAGATGTTGGGATGGAGTGCGCTGCTTGCTGCTGCGGCGGGGATGCCTGATGCGTGTTGAGGAAGATCCGGAGGGAGGTGCATCGACGGTGACGGAGCGAGAATCGACGGCGATGCGGCGGGCCGACTCTCTTGGCGATTAGAATTTCATTCTTTCTTTTCCAAGCATGTTAAAGTAGCTTTGAATGTCTTCCTTGTACTCGGTGGCCAGTGAGTTCAAGTTTTCCCTTTCGTTTGTGGTTTGAACAAAAGTTTTTTTTTTTTTATCCTTTGCCGAAATTGCAATGAATCTTCTCGGAACAAGGGTGTTCTCCCACACGTGATTTTTGTGATAAAAGAAGTAATTATCATGATGTAACATTTACGGACTCGTGATGCAAGATCTTCCCCCGCTTTCTTGGGGGATAGAATCGTTTTCCTTTCTCATACACACGCCCCTGTTTCCTTCCCATGAGATACTTGCTTAGGGTTTCCTTCTTTGCTCGCTTTAATGTGTGTTGATTTAGGGCGAGAGAGGCTCTCATATGGAAATAATACTTCAATTAAATTGAGGATTTAAAATTGGAACCCTAACTATGAATGCAAGTATTGCAATCATTTTGGAGGAATTACAAGCATGACATGAAATCGCAAAAAGGAAACACGCCTGGAAAAATAGACAACATTTTTAAAGTGTGGAGAATGATGGAAAGTGGTAGCACAAAGTATCTTAAGCTTGGTAAGGTTTGAGCCATCGTGAGTGAATCGTTATGCCCTCCAGGGTTATCAGCGTTGATGAGCTTGCAAGAGCCGCCAGGATAACATCACAGTGCGGTTCATCTTCTCTTTCGGTGGGTGAGTCGGTGGAGTGGTCATCTTCACCGTCATGCTTCCAATATTGAATGTAGTCGCCTTCGTCACCAAGTCTCCATTCCAAATGGGTTTGGTCGTGTAGATACTCGTGTCTTGGCCTTATCGTCTTTGACCAAGACAACCCCATGCTCTTGATGAAACGCTTGAAAGGGCCGGCTTCCCATTCGCATCTCCTGGCAGCGGTTGCGGAGAGTTGCGTGATGAGACTTACTTGAGATCGGAACCCTTCGGCGTATGTCGTCAGCTCTCTCCGGAAGTTGTGTCACATTGGCGAGGATTGCACGATGCGGCGGCGATAATCACGAGTGATCCAGCGGGGCGTGTTGGAGACTCTTTCTGAGTATCAAACCTAGAGGACGGACTTCCAGTATGGCTTTGTTGTCATGTATCCAAGAGCGCCCTAAGATCATGTCGTAATTGGGATGTTCTTTGACTATGTAGAACTTTGCTTGTGTTGAGGCATCTCCCAATTTGACTTCAAGGTCGATGTATCCGTATGAATCTCTGAGTTCTCCTCCTAATCTCGACCCACGCTGGATGACGAGTAAGCTTCTGCTTTGAGACCTTTGCCGCTCTCAAGGTCTTGACGTAATGATGTTAAATTCTGAAGTCGTATCGATCAACGCGTTATCAAACTCAATGTTTCTCAAACGAGTGACGGTTAGGAGTCCCAGGTTTCCATTTGCTCATGTCTTTCGGGAAAGACGGGGTTCCCGATCAAGCCATCGGATGCAAACGTCTCACGACACAACGTGGTTGAGGGCCGTGAATATGTCTTGACGCTGCCCTTTGGAGAAATATAAGATTTCACACATGTGCTCCATCATAGATTGCACGGTCTTGCGAACGAGTCCCCAAATCATGCGGTTCACATAGGTAGGGGATCTCTATGAACACCTTCGTTTCCAAGTGGAGTTCCCCTGTCTCTACCTTTTCCTGAATATTTGTTTCAACCTGTGTGCAATCTTTGGTTGGATGATGGACGAACTGTGTGATAGTCTATCACTTCATTCATGGGAAAAGGAAAACCTGTGTCTTTGGCGTTTTGTGCAGGAGTCTTGTCTGTTCCTTTTCGAGACGGAGTCTTGTGTGTTGCGGATGTTCGCTTAGTTTGTTGTTCCGTCATCGAAGCTTTCCTCTTTTCTCCTCCGCTTACCACACTCTGGAAGGGCCGGTGTTATATTGTTTGTTTGTGAGACGCCCTGCTTCCTCGACTTTCGCAAATCTTCATTTCGAACAACTCGTTTCTTTCTAGTAGTCTTTGGTGCCGGCGTTCTTTGAACGCTTTGCGGCTTCGTGGAGTTCGGAGAATGTTTGAAATCCCGGATTCTCTAACAGTATATGGGTATCATCCCATTGATGCATGATTCCACCAATTGCCGTTCGGTGACATTCGGGGTGACAATCCGGTGCTTGAGTTCAATCTTTTAACGAAGTCGTTGGGATGCTCATTGTTCCATTGGATAATTCTTCCCAGTGCCGTGATTTGTTCGGACACGAAGAAATACTTTCTGTAGAAAGCACTCACCATCTCGCTCCAATTGGATATCTTTGTTAGGCGCAATGTTGTTGTACAGTGTATGCCCTCCCGAGTGATTTTGAGAATTCTTTTAGGCGTAAAACATGATCGTATTCATGTTCCCCCAAGGCTTCCAAAGAATCTCCCCCAAATTGTTGATGGGTGAAAATTACTCTATTTGAATTTGGTAATTTGGGGGTGTGATGAGGAATGAATTTAAACCTACAACAAATGCAAGATAAATGCCGCAAAGAAGGAAGTTCACGCCCATGTCTCACCGTCTCATGAAACGCGATCTAAGCCACCCATTCGTCCCAGGTGAAGTTGAGTGGTCGAGATCGATTCGCAATTTGAGAAGTGTAGCCACGCATGTTTGAGCGGGCGTTTTGGATTGGCCGGGCATGATATGCCTTGGCCGACCGCATGGAGAGTTAGATGGGCCCACGGTGGTCATGCTGGGTATGACCGGACCTGCTCGATTTGATCTGTGACCCTCCATTCGTGCGGAGAAGATGGACGCGCGTGATGACTTGAAACCCTATTTTTGGCTTTCAAAGCCCCGCGACCATGCTCCTTTGGGCGGACGGTTTTGTTGTAACCAACCACGGTTGGCTTTGACCGATTGGCCAAGTGTGTAGGCGGTCACATGGTGATTGTGTCAACATGCTCGGGCGAAGATGGACGGTTGAGACTGCCGTTTTGCGACACATGTAATATGCCCGCCCATAATGCTTGGTCATTCCATACCGCTGTTCATGCTTGCGGAGTTGGATCACATTAATCATCCGCGCTTGTGGAGTATGCCGGGATGCTCAATCGTGATCATGGGCCTTGGTGGGGGCTCGGGCTAGTATAACACTTCCTTGAGTGTTTGAGCCAAGAAGGTTCGTCCTCTTCTATTAGAATTCCTCAATAATGGGTTTATAAAAGGGATGCTAACCCTCATCTTTTACAAGATTTTTTCCTTATTTCCTCATTTCTTTTGTTAAGATTCGTCTAGCTCAATCTCCCATCCGTGATCATGCTTTGGTTCCCTTCCTTGAGTGTTGAGCCAAGAAGGAGTCCCTCTTCCATTAGAATTCACCACCGCATCGTTTATAAAAGGGATGCTAACCCTCATATTTTCCTTATTTCCTTTTCTTTTGTTATTCGTTGCTCATCCGTCCTTTGTCAACGAGGTAGGTGCTTCACGGATTTGTTTTTTTTTTTGTGTTATTGCATGCAAACCTAGCCTTAGGTCGCTACTTGACCCGCCCATAGAAGAACCATGCCACTTGCCTTTTGTGTAGCTCACATGCAATCCTAGACGAATCGTGGGTCCCATCGTGTGCATTCTTTGGTCAAACATGAGTCCACTGTTTGTCTGCCACGATCAAACGTCGGCCTTGCTATGCTTTCTTTGCTCGTGGGATCCGCCGCGTGCCTGCTTTGCTCGAACGTGGACGCGAGCCCGCTGTTCTCATATTCACCCACGACAGCACATTGATATAATGAAGTCCCCAGGATAGAGTCTGGCCCGTTTCTCGACTAGATGCATTTCCTTTCACCGCACAGTGGCTCCCTTCAAATATATTCGATAAGCATTGCTGATCACTATCCGACATATGTAGCCTTTATAGATGATAAGTAAAGACTCCTTCTCTTCCCAGGGTCCTGTTGGTTTGTGAAATATAAAGAATATTCAAAAACTCTTCTCCCATCGCAGAAACATCTCCTTCTCTCTTCCTGCAGAATCTCATGGAGGCACCTGGAAAGGACTACTCTGGTACTTCTCCAGAAAGGAGCTTCGAAGTCAATAAACTTGAGGTCGATGACGCGTTCGAGGAGGTGATGGCTAGAATTGATCTTTCGCTTCGCGAGGCTGATCGTGCTATACGGGACATGTCTATTCTACACTTGCGCATCGCTCGAGAACGCATTCAAACTCTCTTAGCTTCAATCGATATGGAGGAGAAATGACGGCATTATGAAGCGTCGCTACCACTACCGGAGAGTGCAAGAGCTGAGAGGTTTGCAGCACGGCTGAAAAGGCGAAGGGTTGAACATGAACGGCCTCCAAAGGAAGATATACGTGATTATTCGATCTGTGATGGTGTGATAATCCTCGATTCTGACACGGATGAACCCGAGCACCCAAAGGTTTTCATCACAATCTCTGCAGTGGCCCTTGGATAAGGTATGGAAGCTGTCCCTACTGAGGATGTTGTCAAAGCGTAGAACATTGTTGCAGAAATATCCGAAGTGGAAGCTGAGGCAGATCTGAAGGAAGAAGCAGTAGCGACCCACGATGATGATATTGAAGCAGACTTCAGCGGTGGGGAAGACACAGTCGATCTCCTTGATGACTAAATCTTCATGTTCCTTCTATTTTCTTCTTTTCTGAGTATTTTCTCGTAATTTGTGAACATTTTCTCCTTGTACTCAGTGGCGGCTGAGTTCAAGGTCTTCTTATTTTCTGCTTGCTCGTTTGAATAAGGGTTTTTATTTATGTTATTTTTGAGACAAATCTTTCATTAAGACTGCATATGAGTCTTCTCAGGCGCAGTGGTGTGCCTTCATATGATTGCATGTGATTATTGTGATAAAATAAGTAATTCCATAATAAAACACCATGAACCTGTCTGCGCTCTCCTGGCGTAAGTCTGATTCTGTCGGAGTAGACTTCTCAAGGCGCTTTCCTCTTTTTCTCCGTACATATTCTATTCCTCCAATGTTTTCAGAAGATATGAAAGATTTCTTTTTAGGGTTTTCTTTCTGGGTAATGATGATTTAGGATGACTCAGAATTTTGTGTCATGCCTAGGGGTGAAGAAATTCCTAAAGGAAATAATACTTTTATTAATTGAAAATTGAAACCCTAATAATTATGAAAGCAAACAGTGCAATCATTTGGAGGAATTACAAACATTGCATTGAAGGGAAATTGTTGGAGGAACTTCTACGGAGAATACTGGAAGAAAAGGGTAGCACAGTGCTTTTAGGTTATATAGGGCTTGAGCCATCGTGAGTGAATAATCACGCCCTCGAGCTCGTCAGCGTTGATGATCTTGCAATAGCCGCCTAGGATGACAGCTGCCACCAGGTATGGTTCATCCTCCTTTGCTGTTGGCAAATCAGGTTGAGCGGTCATCTTCACGGTTACGTTTCCAACTTGAAATCTGGTCACCTTCACTACCATATCTCCAATTCGAAACGGGTTTGGACTCGGTACAACTCCTTGATTCTGTGACGTGTTATCTCTGACTGCTTCCAAGCTCTTGGAAAAATGCTTGAAAGGACCGGCACCCCACTCACATCTCTTAGTGGCGGTTAGATTGTTGATCGAAACAAGTCCCCGAGCCTCAGCAGGAAGAGGTTTTACTGTTTGTAAAAAGGGTTGTTCAATGAGACTTACTTGGGCTCGGAACCTTTTAAGGTATGAGTTTGGGCTTTCTCCAGGAAGTTGCGTCACATTTGCAAGGTGTTGATACGGCAACAAATAATCTTCAGGATTTGACGGTTCATTGGAGATTCTCTCAGGTATTGAAATCGGCAAAGGACACACTCCCAGTGCTGCTTTGTTGTCGTGTATCCACGGGCGTCCCAGGACCATGTCGTAATTCAGATACTCTTTTACTATGTAAAATTTATTCTGTGTTAGAGCATCGCCGATTTTAACTTCAAGGTCGATGCATCCATAGGCGTCTCTGAATTCTCCTTCTGAGCCCCTGATCACGGTTGGGCTGCGAGTAGCTTCCTGTTTCGAAATCTTTGCGGCTCTCAGAGTCTTGACGGTGACGATGTTGAATTCGGAGGCTCCAATGCAGATGACTTCATCTCGAAAGGGAGCGGGCAAAACCCCTGTGCAAGAAGCTGGAGATACCATCCATGACTTCTCGTTTCCCATGAATGAAGTCATAGAACTCTTAGAAGCATGGATTCAAGATAACGCGATCAAGCTACCTCATGTCAGACGTCCGCCGACCGAGGAAGAGATGGCAAATCCCAAATATTATCGTTACCATAGGTTCTTCCATCAACCGACTAAGGATTGCAACAAATTGAAACATATTTTCAGAGAAAAGGTGGAGGCAGGAGAGCTCCAGTTAGTAAACGAAGGTGTTCATAGGGATCCTCTTCCTATTAGGAGTTGTATGATCTCCGGGGATTCTGTCCACAAGACTGTACAGTCTATGATGGAACATTTGTGTGAAATCTTGTATTTATCCAAGGCACAGCGTCAAGACATATTTGCAGACGTCAACCGCATTGTGTCAGGCAGGCACTTATATCCAGAAAGGGAAACAACGGAAACTCAGTCTTTCCTGGAAGATGCAACCAGCAAGGGGAACTGGGGACTCTTGACCGTCACTCGTTTGAGGGACGTCGAATTCGACAGCACATTGATTGTTGCTCTGTTGCTGAAGCTTTCATATTTCCTCCTTCGCCCACCACGCTCACAGAAGGACCAGTGTTATACTTTTTGTTAATGAGACGTCTGCTTCCTCGACTCTCACGTGCATCTTCAATTCGAACAATTCAGGTTCTTTCCAACAATGTTGGGGCCGTTGTGGCTGAACGCTTAGCGGCTTCATGGAGCTCGGAAAATGTTTGAAAGCCCAGATTCTCCAATAAAGCACGGTATATGGGAACCATTCCGTTGATACATGACTCCACCAATTTGCGTTCGGTGATATTCGGATCATGACAATCCAACGCTTGAATCCTGAACCTATTAACGAAGTCGTTTGGATGTTCGTTGTTTCGTTGAAACATTCTTCCTAAGTCTGAAAAGGTGATCTGCTCCGACACGAAGAAATACTTTCTGTAGAAGGCACTGACCATCTCACTCCAATTGGATATGCTGTTAGGCGCGATGTTGTTGTACCAGGTGTACGCTCTTCCAGTAAGTGACTTTGAGAACTCTTTCAGGCGGAAAACATGATTATATTCGTGTTCCCCTAAAGATTCCAAAAATCGGGAGATGTGTTCACGAGCGTTACCAGTACCATCATAAAGAGGAAACTGAGAAGAGGTGTATCCTCTTAGCAGGGGAATCCGTTGTACATCCTGAGGGTATGGTGGTTGATGTTGGTGCACATCCCCAGGATTTCTTTTGCCCCGGTTTTGGAGGAGTTGCTCCAGGTCCTTACGTGTAATGAAGTTGGATGGCTGGTCTCTTCCTCTTGGGCGTTCAGGAACGTCACGAGCTTATTCATACATGTGGTCCTGCGCCGTTGAAGTGCCTGCTCCGGGTGTATTGAACACGTTCCTTGTTGGCTCCAGGGACTGTCGTGACCCTTGTGGCAATCTTTCGGTTAAAGTTTTGAGAAAAGTAAGTACCTCCTTCTGAGTTGCGGCCATATCCGTTTGGGCTCTACCAAGAACTTCCTGCCTTTCCATCAAATCCACAATGGTAATAGGGGGTTGTCCTCCTCTTGTTCCTCCATCCCCTCGTCCCGACGGAAGAGTAGCGGTTTCCCTGGTGACAATTGGAGGTGTTACACATGAAGAAATGTCGGGATTTGCTGCTGCTCTGGCTCTGGTGATGGGAGGCGTTACACTGGAATATATCCTGCTCCGCTGGTATTGGTGGTAGAGGAGACGGTTCCACGAGATGTATTGGTCACAATCTGCACGGCAGATCTACTGACAGAGACATGGATACCGAGAGTGTTGTCGACACTAGTTCCATCGGATTTGATTGCTGCTCCTGACCTAAGTTCCACCATCTTGAAATCGGGCTCAAAAAATGAAATTGGGAATTTGGAAATTGATATTGCAACCGAGAGATTAATCTCCCACTGTGGTCGCCAATTATTTATGGGTGAAAACTATTTCTGCTGGTTTTGGTAATTTGGGGTGTGTGGATGAGAAATGAATCTAAACCCTAAACAAATGCACTACGCGGGAGTGCTTTTGATTCGAGAGATCAATATGTGCAATTCTGGCCTAAACCAAGAAATGGTTGTTCCAGACTTGCTTTGGTCACAAAGTGAAGGAGATGGGGTTGATCTTAGGGAGGCAAGCGAAGAAGGTGTTGAAATTGTGAAGGTGTTGGCTGTTTATGACTTGTATCAGAATATCAAACTGGCTTGCAATAATGTAAGCAGCTCTGGGTGTTTGAATACGTTGTATCAACACTTGATTTCTGTCTCTTATGGAAATAGGGAGGAGAACCTATTTATACAAGCCATTGAGCCTAACCCTCGTCTCTCGTGGGAAGTGGAGAAAGTGGAGTGATGGAGTAGTGGGAATAGTGTTAATGTCTCACGATCATCCTTTGCCCACTATTCCCATCATCACTAACAATCCATGTCTTCCTGACACGTTCTTGTGATGGCGCGTTGCACGCTGCGCGCTATAAGACCAATACCCCAGTAAATATCCCCCAGTTCGTGACATGCTTGATGTCTCGATTGTGTGGATGTGGGACCCACAGAAAGTAGCATACGGTGTTAGGTTAAATAACTAAGTTATTTGGGAAATCGATATTTATGAAATATCGTGTGTATTCTATGCATGTAATGCATCGAATACATTCAGCATGTATGAAGTATCGCTGTTTTTAAAGCTTAACGGAGTAAACCACGGATTAGGCGTCTTAAAATAGCACCACATCCAACCATCTTCGAGTGATCGTTTGGAGGCTGCATGGGCGAGCCATGCTTTGGCCAATCACTCTATGTGGAAGAGCGGCGGACGGTGATCATGGGGATGATTTATTAGTCGTTTAAATCCTAGCCTAGGCTGCCTAACCAAGCTGGTAGAGTTGGACGGACGAGATGATATATGACGCTCATCTGCGACCGTTGATGTAGTTTTAGGGTTTTGGAGAGGTACGCAAGCATCACTCTTCAGCTTGGTCGAAACCAAGCATGGGAGGTGTTTTTGGCAGGACCGACCGGGCATGCATGTAGACGGGTTGCCGGTGTACGCGTCTGTACCTCACTGTCTCATGAAGGTGTGATCTAAGCCACTCAATTTGACCGGCAAAGTTGAGTGGTTGAGATCGGTTTGCGGCAGAAATACATTGCCGCAAAGGAATTGGAAATCACGCGACATGCCTAGTTTGGGCGCGCGTTTTGAGACATTCGGCCATGGTTGGCCTAGGACGATCGGTCATGTGTGTATATGGGCCTACAGTGATCATGTTGACATGCTTGGGACCTTTTAAGTCTACATCTACACCCTTCATCCAAGCTTGCGAAGATGGACGCTCGTGATCGATTAACGACACATTTAATATGTCGCAAACCCTAATTAGAGTTTTGGATCGGTCGTGTGCTTGTAACTTTAACCAAATTGTTTTGCATTTTATGCTCCTCCCTTGGGGAGGCCGATCGTGTGGGACCTACGTTGGGCTGATGGTGAACATGTGTGTACCTGTCCGATGGTCCTAGGCGCGATCTAAGCCATCTAATTATGCCGGATAAGTTGGATGGTTGTGATCGATTTAAGACACTAGTGGAGCTTCCGCGACCCTTTAAAGCATCATGCCAGCCATGTTTCGAGCAAACGTTCATTGCTCTAGGGCATTGCTGTGAGAAGGCCGATCGGGTAGGTGAGAAATGCACCCGCCAACGTGTGCGTTAGCGCTTCCCTGATCATTCATGGGATGATATAATCCGTCCAACCATGACGGTGAAGTTGGACGGCCATGATGATTTTTAGACTGCTTTAAGCAGTCTTGCTCGTTCGAGCCTTCTCCAAGCAGCGTGGCCACCTTACTCTGGGATGGCGTTTGATGGCACTGGAGGGGTGAGGGTGATGTTCGACCAGCTAGGGCATAAGTGGGCCCGCCGGTGGTCATCTCGATGATGGCCTACTCTTGCCATGGTTTGGCTAGGCTTGTTAAATTGCGCGGCCAACTTGTGTGGCCGTGATCATTTCTGAGACTGATTTGGACAGTCTAGATTTTTCTTAAGGAAATTAAGCATGCTCGATCGGCTAACCAAAGCGCGGCGATGCGAGACTCTCTGTCAGTGATGTAACTGTGTGGGTATTTCATGCATGTCTCAATATTGGCACGGAGATTCATGCTACTCTGCTGAGAGTGAGCACTCAGTCGTCATGTCATGTCAATGATGAGAGTTCGGCTGAGAACACAGCATGGAAAATACCAGGAAAATCATGCATTAATTGTTAATGCTAGTAAAATTCACAGAATATTTGGGATTGCTGTTGCACGCACCATTCTGGGTGAGTTTTGTATATTTATTGAATTGCTTCAAATAAACAAAGTGAAGAGGTTTTTGCACTCATCACTTCTTAAACAGCTTTCCCTTTGCAGGGTGACAGCACGTAAAAATAATGGTTTTTATTTGAGTAAGAATAAGAAAGAGAGAAGATGGAGAGAAAAACTTTTTCATTAACCAGAGAAGGGAAGAAACCCCATTACATAGGTAAGTATTCTATTTATACAAGAGTAAATGTAAAACCCTAGTATACTAATGGACCGGACATCCACGGGCCATAGGCCCTATAACACTCCCTCTTGTGCGGTTCAAAAACGGAACTTCAAATGTGTTGCCTCATTAAAACCTTGACAAGGAAAAACCCAGTGGGACAAAATCTTGACGAAGGGAAAAGAGTACAACGTGTTGAGTCATAGTAAAGTTGCTTCATAACGCTGGCCATTTCTCTTCAGAAAATCCTAAAATATAAAAACCCTGTGTGAAAAAAATAATCTCAACTGGGGAGTCATAATCCTGGTGTTGTTGTTGTCTCATTAAAAACATTACCGAGTAACAAAACCCATTGGGACAAAATAAACTCGGTAAAGGGAAAAAGAGTTCAACAAACACTCCCCCTGATGTCGACATCATATCATTAGATACTCCCCCTGATGTCGGCATCTCCCCCTGATTGCAATCAATGGAGTTCGGACAATTTCCTTAGTCCAATACTCTTTACGTGTTTTTCAAATAAGGACTTAGGAAGTGACTTAGTAAATAAGTCTGCCACATTCTCATCAGACGGTACTTTGTTGACTTGAATGTTTAAGAGACACTATTGTTGTTGATTGTAAAAGAACTTTGGTGAAATATGTTTCGTATTATCACCCTTGATATATCCTTGCTTCATCTGTTCGATACAAGCTGCATTATCTTCATAAATGCATGTTGGCTCTTCAGTGGTGGAATTCAAACCACTAGTCCCTCGAATATGTGTAATGATAGACCTTAACCATATACACTCATGAATCGCTTCATGTATGGAAATGATCTCTGAGTGGTTCGTGGAGGTATCTACAAGAGTTTGCTTGGTCGATCGCCAGGATATCGCTGTGTTCCCTATGGTGAATACATAGCCAGTTTGGGATCGAGCTTTATGTGGGTCAGAGAGGTACCCAGCATCATCAAAACCAACCAAAACATTATTTGGGGTTTTAGTGTAGGGGGTTACTTTAGCAATCCTCCTTTCGTCCTCATAGGGATAAAATAGACCCATGTCAATGGTTCCTTTAAGGTATCTAAATACATTCTTTATACCATTCCAATGATGCTGCGTTGGCGCTGAGCTATATCTAGCTAACAAGCTCACTGAGAATGATATATCAGGTTGAGTACATTGTGCTATGTACAATAATGCGCCTATTGCACTTAGGTATGGAATTTCAGCTCCCAATAACTCTTCGTCATCTTCCTTTGGACGAAATGGATCCTTTTGTACATCTAAACTTCGACCAATCATGGGAGTGCTAGCATGATGCACCTTGTCCATATTGAATTTCCTGAGTATTTTATGGACATATGCAGACTGGTGGATTAGTATTCCACAGGCTCGGTGTTCTAGCTCAAGTCCTGGACAAAACCGAGTTTTCCCAAGATCTTTCATCTCAAATTCAGATTTCAGGTAGCTTGTGGTTTCTCTTATTTCATCAAGAGTACCTATTATGTTCATATCATCAACATAAACAGCTATAATTGCAAATCCGAAATTCGTTTTATTTATAAATACGCAGGGGCATAACTCATTATTTGTATATCCCTTCCCAATCAAATAATCACTTAGACGGGTATACCACATCCGCCCGGATTGCTTTAATCCTTAAAGTGAGCGTTTCAACTTAATCGAAAACGCACTACGTGGTTTACAGTTACTTGATTCGGGCAATGGAAGGCCATCAGGCACTTTCATGTATATCTCTGAATCTAGATCCCCATAGAGATATGATGTAACCACATCCATAAGCTGCATTTCAAGTCCTTCTGAAACTACCAAGCTAACTAAGTAGCGGAACGTTATGACGTCCATTACGGGAGAGTATGTTTCCTCATAATCAATTCCAGGGCGTTGTGAGAAACCTTGCGCCACAAGGCGAGCCTTATACCTCAAGAATTCATTCTTCTAATTACGCTTTCTGACAAATACCCATTTATGTCCTACGGGCTTTACACCTAGTGGGGTTAGCACTACCGCACCAAATACCCGTCTCTTTGCCAGTGAATTTAATTCTTCCTGGATTGCAACTTCCCATTTAGGCCAGTCTGCTCTTTTTTGACATTCTGCAATAGAGCGTGGTTCGATGTCATCGTGCTCAATGATCTCTTGAGCAACAGTGTATGCAAATACATCATCAATCTGCGTTGAGGATCTTTCCACCAACATGTATGCACTCTCATAATCCATAGAGATTTCTTTGTTCTCTGGAATCATTTCAAACATCGAAGCATCCTCCAGTATTGATTCATGGACATAACTGTAGTCAGAGACAATTTCATGAGAGGGATTATCTGTATTGATGATAAATGGATCGGGTTGTGCCTTACTCACTCTTTTCTTCCTTGGGTGAGTATCTATCGAACCAGGTGGTCTTCCCCTCTTCCTTTGGGGGGCCACGGCCTCAGTTACACTTCCACCAAGTGTAGGTTTGACACCTTTATATAAGGTGCCTTTTCCCGTATTAGGGATTTCTATCCTTGCAGGCATGTTTGCAGCTGGTATGTGTGATCTCGTCACTTTAGCAATATCAGTGAATGCATCAGGCATTGAGTTTGCCACATTCTGAAGATCAATAATTCTTTGCACTTCACTTTCACATTGTGAGGTGCGAGGATCAAGATTAGACAAAGTGGGGACACACCACGACAACTCATGTTGTTCCCATAGGAAATCTTTTTTCATACCTCCCCCTAACGACGGGAAGGTTGTCTCATCAAAGTGACAGTCCGAAAATCTAGCGCTAAAGAGATCGCCTTTCATAGGTTCCAAATAGCGGATAATTGTTGGGGATTCGTATCCAACATAAATACTTAATCGTCTTTGGGGACCCATCTTAGTACGCTGTGGGGGCGTAATAGGCACGTATACAGCACAACCAAAAATGCGTAAATGTGAAATATCATGCTCATATCCAGTTACCAACTGGTACGCAGAAAATGGTTGGCTAATAGTGGGTCTAAAGCGAATAAGTAATGCTGCATGCAATATGGCGTACCCCCAGGCAGTAATAGGAAGGTTGGAACGCATAACCAAATGCCCTAACTATCATCTGTAACCTTTTGATGGTAGCTTTTGCAAGACCATTTTGAGTGTGTACGTGCGGTACAGGGTGCTCTACGTCAATTCCGATAGAAATACAAAAATAATCAAATCCTTTAGATGTAAATTCTCCAGCATTATCGAGTCTGATAGACTTGATTGGATAATCGGGGTGGTGAGCCCTCAAACGTATAATTTGTGCTATGAGCTTTGCAAAGGAAGCACTTCTTGTGGGCAGTAATGCAACGTGTGACCAACGGGTCGAAGCATCTACCATAACCATAAAATACCTGAATGGTCCGCACTCTGGATGTATAGGTCCACAAATATCACCTTGTATTCTTTGTAAAAATGGAATGTTTTGTTTTGTATCCTTAGCATAGGATGGTCTCGCTCTTTTCTTTGCTAAAGAAAAAGCTTTGCAAAATGAGTAGTGTGCTTTTGACAAAATCCACGAAGTAGAATGAGAAATAGGTTGCACATCAGTTGCTTTAGATGGCAGTGGCTGGCAGACGTGTTACTTTGCATTGTAACTGTCTTTTGTCTCATTTTACTTTTCACTCGAAATAAAGGATGTCCGTGTGAGTTCTTTAAAACACGGATCATCATATCACGACCTGGGTGCCCCAAGCGGTCGTGCCAAAGCTTGTATAAGTCACTGTTCAACAGTTCATCGTTGGTAACAACATGTGATTCGATAATCCGAATAGTAGTAGTGTACAAACCACTAGAGTGACTCATTAATTTCTCTAAAATGCGTTTTGTTCCACATGTATTAGAGATAATATTTATATATTCAATTCCATTTTCACGGTGAGTTTCCAAGTGATAACCATTTGCACAGATATCTTTGAAACTCAACAAGGTACGGTTAGCTCTAGGTGCATATAGAGCTTATGTGACTTTAATCATTGTGCCATTGGCAACAAAAATTGAGCATTACCTCGCCCAATGATCACTTGTGATGATCCAATCATCGTAGTCACAGAGGATTTGAAAGGAATTAATTCAAAAAATAATTGCCTATTTCTTAAAATAGTGTGTGTGGTGCCACTATCAGCTAGACACTCAATTTCTTCTGAGGATGACATTCCTACAAGTAAATGGTACTTCAGAGAATTCGGTCACATAATTCAATCATGCAATAGATTATCACAATAAAAATTAAATCCAAAGCATAATAAGTACCCATAAGAATTAAAAACCACTGATCCATCAACAAAAAAACGATAATTTAAGACTACCTAACATAGTTTAAGTCATCAAAACAAATATTTAAACCAAAGTATGCTAAACCACAAAGCAAGAAAATGAACAAAAATAACAATCAATCAAAGTCAGGTGTTTCCATAAGGGCATGGTTCTTGTTGCCCTGGAAGTCTGAAATGGTGAAGTTGACATCTGGGGCATTTTCATGTTCTTACACACAGTCAATTTTTTTTTTTTTTTTGGAGATAAAATATATATAGTATATATGTAAAGAGAACATAAGTCAATACATGCCATATATTTTACATACAAAATCACATCAATATAATAATATAATATATATATATATGATGATAAACGGATTAAAAATATAATATATTTATATTCATAAAAATACAAGATATTGATGAGTTTATATAATACATATAGATCAGATGAGAAAGTCGCAATACCCATGCACAGATTAAACAGACAAGCACTAGAAAACAAACTATTATTTTATTATTATCATATATATATTTTGATTTATTCCTATATATATTACCAATCATCAAAACTACAAATAGCGTGTAAAACAAGAGACCAATCAATCATCGTTCACACACAACACTCGTAGGTTAAAAGATAGGCATCATATTATATTAAAGATCTAAATTTTAGCAAGCAATCAATCAATCAATAGTTAAATATTTCTTTTTCTATTACAGACAAAAGGGGGATTAGAAAGAAAAAAATAGGAAAGATTTAGATATACCTCGATCGTAGTGCAGTTAAAATAATAAGAAAACCGAAAAAATTCCAACTTCCCAAGATCGTACTTTTGAGTGTAATGTTGAAACAAAAACAAGGAGAAGTATCGGATCCAGATTTTTTTTTTCAGCGGCTTTGATTTGATTGATTGAGAAGTATAATACTAATCTAAAAAAAAATCTTAGCAGCAGGGTTAGAGCTCGTTGCTGATGACGTATTGGAGTAAGAATAAGAAAGAGAGAAGATGGAGAGAAAAACTTTTTCATTAACCAGAGAAGGGAAGAAACCCCATTACATAGGTAAGTATTATATTTATACAAGAGTAAAGGTAAAACCCTAGTATACTAATGGACCGCACATCCACGGGCCATAGGCCCTATAACAGTTTTATAATTTTAGCCCTGAACTAAAATCCACCATCAACAAGGTGATTCAGATATTGATAGAGATGTTGATGAGGAAGTCTCAGAGTATGTTAAGCTTTTGAATTCATTAGAAAAGAAAAAGATGACAACTTCTCATGTCACACCTTTTCTGACTAATCTTTGTCGTACAAATAAGAAATTGAGAAGATGTTACGAAGGTGTTTATGTTTCGAATCGTTCCAACGAATCGATCCTCAAGGATTCTGAGGAAAACCTACGTATGAAGTCACTTGAATGTGATAATCTTTATTAAAAGTACTTTTTGTTGGAAGAGAAACTTGCAGAAACTGAAGCAAGGATTAACTCTCAGCAAGCAAGTTTTGATGACAAAGAAAGCGCTTATCTCACTCGAGAAAAACGCCTTGAGGCTGATTTAGTTGTTGCTCTTGATAAAATCAAGGTGTTGGAAGATGACTTGAAAAAGTTCAATACTAGTTCAAGAAAATTAACCACTATGCTAGGAGCAAGTAAAAATCATCATGATACACGAGGATTGGGCTATAAGGGAATAGATGCTCTAAGTATTAGCAAAGAGGTAAAATTTGTCAAGGCTAGTGATTCTTCTCAACAAAAGATTTCCACTGATGGCAAAATTGAAGTACCTTCACCGGAAGTTAAAGTTAGAAATAGCAAAGTATATCAACCTCCAAAGTCAGCACCCATGGATCGAGGTAAGAACATTCCTTATGTTTGCCACTATTGCAGAAATAAAGGTCACCTGGAAAGGAGATGTCGTTTCCGTATAAGGAATGAGATACTTCATGATGTTCTTGTTTGGGCATCACAAGAAGTTGTGAAACCAAGATCATATGTTAAGACTAATTCCCTTAACGTTACACGTTATAACTGTCCAACCTTTAGGCAAAGGAATCAGTGCTATGATAATCCTAGTTTGCCTATAAACGTCATACGAATCCTTTTCACAATCGTAATGGTTATCAAAAGGATAACTTCATAAAGACGAAGACAAGATCCGATGCTCCCAATTGGAGAAAGACTAACTTGAAAAAGAATAGTCAATCTTATTCTCTTCCGAGAATTGTAGAAGAGAGTAATGGGAAGAAGGTTCCGGTTGTTCCTAAACGCACTCAGAAGTGGGTACCAAAGAAAGCCAATGATGCTTTGAGTGTGAAAAGGAATGATCTTCCAGAAAATTCCATGACTATGGAGAAGGCAGTATCCATGATGTTGGCACTTAACAAGTTTTTTGGAAAAATGGAATTGGATGTGAAAGGTTCTAAAAGCGATCTCTTTCATGATAATCCAAAGGTCACTTGTGGTGAGCAAGACATTGTTCACCCCAACACAACTTGATTGTGTTGTAAGTTCACCCTCACCAAGGAATGCCCTGCTATGTATACGGTAAGGGAAGCATGAGAATTGGGGCACACAGATTATGTTCGGTAAGGATGTAGAATCCAACTGGATTCTTCTAAAAAGGTATGTCTATAAACCTGAGCAAGATTTTTGTTTTTATAATGATCCATGTACCTTGCTTATTGTTCATTTATACCTAACTTGATCTGTGTTTAAGGTTTTTAAACATTTAAGTTTGGGATGTTTGGACTTCATGGTACACCTACCAGGTATGCATAACATCATTTAAAATCAAAATCCAGGGGTTTAAGTACGCATACCCGTTTGCATACTTTCCCAGGTCATGAAAATTCGTTTGCAAACCCGTATGCATACTTAACGTCGATATTCGGTAAACTTGTTTTGATCGTAACTTCTTCGTCCGAACTCGGAATGACCTCATTATTTTTGCATTATATTCCTCTTTGAATTATATTCAAAATGGAGACGAGAAACCTTGGATGAGTTAAGATTGGTATTTGTCCTGTCTATTGTTTTTGATTGTTTTTCTCTGTTTCGTCGCACTTGTTCCACTTCTCTTGGACTTGGGCACTTGGATTCTTCGAGTACTACTATTCTAAGCTAATTTGTAGCTTTTACAAGAATGTTTTTGGTGAATCACAAAGAAGGAAGTTCAAGAATAGGCAGTAGTACGCTTTACTATGGGATTCTTGAATGTTCACAATCATCCTTTGTGAAATATGGTGCATGGTCGTTAATGACTTTGTATGTTCTTCTTTGTTAAGAAAATCTTTTTATACGCCTTTGGTAGCTATTCTTGGTGTAAATCCGTGCGAAAAAGATTGATTCTACCCTCTAAGGACAAATCATCTTGTATATGCATTACGAGTTTGTCTTATGTCTAGGAAACTTCTTATGAGAATTTATTCTTGTGTTTTAAGAAGGATAACTAGACTTTGGAATAGGCATTATTGTGATTACACATAGCTATGTCCAACGTTTTCTTCTTCATTGTTTTTTTTTAGGTTTATTTGTTTAAATTCTAAAATTGTTTTGAAGATGATTTTTTGCAGTATTAATCTTTATGGTTTTATATATTGCAATGTGTTATGGGATATGTGTGTTTGCTTCCGTGAACTATGATTGTCCCATACCTTGTCAAAAGTTAAGTCTTTCATATGTCGATATGCATGTATTGATAAAAGATGAATGAACTTTTGACATTACAAAAGTTTTAAGCCTATTGTATGTCATTATGCAAATATTGATGGAAGATAGGATGAACTTTTGTTTACGAGGATTATGTCTATTGTATGTCATTGTGCAAATAGTGATAGAAAATAGAATGAATCCTTGTCTATTCCGCAGTATTGATCTTCCATGATCCATATTCTTATGTATATACTGTGCAGCTCCATAAGTTCTCTTATGTTGTCATGGGTTCCCATGTGGTTAATTTGGTTGAGTATTTTTGGATTCAAATTCATATTCGTATGTGATTTGTTATGTCCAAAGAAATCCTTCTTTTCTTATGAAAGTAAGGTCGCTCTTGTTGTTCTTTCGAGAATGACATTTTATGGGGGAGAGTTCTTAATTGAACTTGTGCTTAATTGCCAAATCTTTGTGGGGAGTGCGGCTGTGGAATATTATAGGGGTTATCTTGTATCTTTATAAACTCCTTGATGAAAGCATTTAGCTTCGGCTATATGATTGCATATAAAATGTTGATATGTGCTTGCTTTTGGTCATGAAATGTCTCTATGGAAATTTCATTAGGATCCCACTAGTTTTCGTACCATTGCCAATTTTATTGACAAAAAGGGGAGAATTAATGTGTTCAAGGGCAAACTTGTCATTTCATCAAGGGCGAAGACTATTTGGAGTCCAGAGGTGGTTAAGGGGCTCTCATTCAAAGTTACCCCTTATCACTCGGTGATGGGTGTTACTAACACCGGGTAGCCCTTATCCGAGAGGATGGTTATCTTTGGATAGCACCCAATTGGGTCGGTCCTATCCATGGCCCAGATCCGGATCCAAACCCGAAATCGGATCAGACCCACTTCACAACCCAACCCTATGTTCATTTTTGAGAGAACTTGTTTCTCATTCTTCGTTTCGTTTTCCCCGAAATTGAAAGTTAAGAGAGGAAGTAAACATGGCTGCCGTTAAAATCAAAGAGGTTGAGAGAAATCGAGATGAGGTTTGTTTCGCAACCGATAAGCAAGGAAATGTTGATATCGATCTCAAGTAGATCGGTAAAGAGAGGTAAGGGTTCGATGTTTTGAAATTGATGCAAATGGATGATGAGATCGAGATGGAGAGTGCTTTTACATGACTAACGGATTCGAGAAGATGGGTTCGATTTGTTGTCGATGGGAGCAACATCTCAAAGCAGTTGGATCAATTGAGAATGAAAGTGATGCTTCTTTGTGAAATTCGGTGAAATCAACAGAGAGGATGAGTAGTAAATGGACATGGGTGTCTGCTGGAATTGATCGGGATTGAGAATAAGTCGAACTCGGGGTAAGAAGTTGAGGAAGAATGATCTTTGCTCGATGGGAATTTAATGGCTTCTACTAAGACTCGAGAACAAGAAGTTTAGGGTTTACAATGAGGTACAGGGATGTGAGTAGATGGTGGTTGTGCAGGTTCGGTTCATTGTCGATAAAGAGGAGAAAGATACGATGGTTGTTGCTTTTGAAATCGAAAGAGAAGCAGATGGTTGTTCTGAGAATCTACCTCAAGATGGGGACTTTGTGTTGGTGGTGCGCTCGGATGGGCGAGTTGAAGGCTGCAGAGAAGGTGGAATTGAGCTTCGAGGATGCAATGGAGGCCTCAGAGAGGATGTTGCTGCCATCAGGTCATGGTAATGGAAGGTACAAGATGAGATTGTGTTGGTGCAGGCCATGGCTGGAATTGGAATTGCAGAGCATTCTAGCTTTGATGGCGTTGAAGTGGTCTTGTGTGTGGTTGCCAATGACAAATGAATGTGTGTATGGCCGAGATACGGGGGAAGAAGGGCCTGAAGAGTCGTAATGCTCTGGCAGTGAATGAATAATTGCAGGGAGAGTATGGCTGTGGCAATGGAGTTTACCAGGGCCATGATGGCTGGTTACGAGCTGGTGAGGTTGGGAGAGTGGAAGTGATGGCTTGAGGTGATGGAGACCGGTGTTTAGTGTTAAATGGCGTGGAAGCTTGGTTGGGAGTCAATTTTGTTTGAGCTGCAGCTGAGTGCAAATGGAGGTTGCTGTGTCATGTGTGGTGGTAGCCAGTATAGCAACTGAGCTTGGTGGTATTGGCTGGTGCTGTAGTGGCAAGGGACTGGAGCTGGTTGGAGTTTATGTTGCTAATGGAATTGTGTGAGGTGCAGGGAATAAAATGAGGCAAGGAATGGAATTGAGGGCATTAATGCAGGGGACTGATCTGTGCAGGTACAGCCATATTGGCTGGGAATGAACAGTGATGCGCCAAGATGGCACAACTTTGGATAATGGCCTGACAGGTGGTGGATGGTTTGCAATGATGGTGCGGTATTATGGGGGTCGTGGAAGAACGTAGTGATGCACCATCCTGGTGCAACACAGCACAAGCCTGTGCAATGGCCTGGCAAGATGGCAAGGACCCTGACCTGGTCTGACTCTCCCTGACCCGTCTGACGACTCGGTCTGACCGAGTTGAATCGAGCTGACCGAATTGACCCGGCCGTTCTGACCCGTTGACCGGTGACCGGGTTGACTTTGCCGGTCACCTGAAATATTTTCCCTACGACGATTCCTATAGATTCCGCCACAATCCCGGTTTTTAAAGCGGCGTTTTTTGGGACAAAATTTCTACACTGTTTCTCTCCATGGTGGGCCGGGTGAATTTCCAACTAATGGACTTTGAAGACAAAACCTAGTTTTGGAAGGAGTGGAGCTATATAAAGAGAAGACTTTTATTATCTATGGGATATCTTTTATCTATCACGTTTGATTATTATCTCTACTTGTTTTCTAGGGTTTAGAACATGAAACTTCTCTTTCTTCTTGTGATGAACTCCTTGAATATGAGTACCTAAGTTTATTATTGGTTATGGAATAGTTGGATTTCACATAATATGATTCTTTGATTCAATATATTAGTTTTGTCTCATATCTATCGTTTGCAATTCTCTGAAAATATTGTTTTATGATTGATTGATTGTTTTGTCAAGTTGCAAATTGGTAGAACTTCTAATCACATCTATTGCTAGTTTAGGGTTTATTATACGCAAAAGTGATATTCCTTGGATACAAGTAGCATAATATGATTATAGTTTGTAGTGATATATTCGTATGATCATATGTGAATCGTAACCTTTGTTAAATTGAATTAGTGCGCTTTCCACGTTCAATTGCTTTGATTGGCCTGATTTCATAGAACTTAACGCATCTAGGGAATTAAACTTGATTAGTGCTTTTACACGTTGGGTTGTTCCTTTAGGTAGAATTCATATTCGCATCTTTTAATGTGTTTGTTGATGACATGAGGAGATTTGCGGATATTCTTGCGATCAAGGTATTCTAGGGTCTTTGATAAAAGTTGAGATTAAATATCAATTCTAGTTATATTGTGAAAAGCATGTTAGTGAATGAAAACGAAATCCTTAACCAATATCTCTTCTATCTTATTTGTTTGCTTATTTATTTATTTGCTTTTAGTTTATTTTATTTTCATAAAAATCGAAAACTCCTGATTACTATAGGAAACCATAACAATTTGACAACCTAGACCTCTCTCTGGGATCGATCCTTTCTTGCCCTTGCTATATTTATATTTTGAGTAGTAAGAAAGTGTAATTACACTACAAATACATATGGTTTTCGGATCATTATGTAAGGGGGAGTGGTTTCCATGTGAGATGGAGTATTGACTAAGGGGGAGTGATACATATCACCATAGTATTGTTGTAGAAGTTGTGAAACAATTGAACTTTGATGATGTATAATAATACTATGACACTGTGTAACAATGATTAAGAATTCTTGTTTTCTCATTGTTATGGCTACGGATTTTCAACAACGATAATACTAAACTTACAACCTTTGGGATCATTGGAGTACTTGGAAGTGACGAAGATTTCGAGTAATGTTGGAGAACCAAGAAGATCAGGCATGTGGAAGAGAAGCTACAAAAGTTTATATTTATTTTTGTATTCCATATGTATTGATAGTTTTGTCACTAAAATTGACAAAGGGAGAGATTGTTAGAGCACTGCTCGGTCCAACTCGCATGCGTTGCTATCTCAAGCATGTTTGTCAATGTTAGTGATCAAAACTATAAGTCTTGATTTTTAGTCTACTTATAGCCAAGTATCGGACTAGGATAGAAAGTGTAGTTCAGCTCTAGACTCCATGACAATCATACTACAAAGACGAAGAACTACTCAAGGAACTGGTGGAACTTCATCGACTAAAAGGTATGTGGAGACTTGAACTTATCTATCACTCAAAAGTCTATCTACTCTATCTCCTATCTTGAGACAAAAGTCGTATTGCTATATAGGCTATGATTATGCACATTTGCTATTTCGAGCCGAGTTTATCTCGCTTATCTATTTCTCGAAATATGTGTTGGTAAGCTTTCGCTTTGGCCAAGTTCATCTTTACTAGTGACAAAAGTCATATTAAATTTCAATTACTTGAAAATTGCTTTGACGAAAAATGGTTTGTGAATAACAACTATACAACGTCCTCTAAGAATGTTTCAATGATTGAAATGAGA
Source organism: Papaver armeniacum (assembly GCA_023531295.1). Classification (NCBI taxonomy): domain Eukaryota; kingdom Viridiplantae; phylum Streptophyta; class Magnoliopsida; order Ranunculales; family Papaveraceae; genus Papaver; species Papaver armeniacum. The sequence continues at coordinate 17,529 of JAJJWW010011539.1, read as the reverse complement.
GTTTAGAATATATAACCATTGTTGGATATAAACATTGTGTGATAACTCATACATGTATAAGTCCTTATTCCTTGAACCAAAGTATGCGTACTTTGCAGATCGGAAAACCCGGAACGAAAGTCCGCGTACCAGTGCGCGCACCATCGGAAGTTCACGTCCTGTGAAAATCTGCTGGAGTTTGTGAACTGAAAACAAACTTGTTCCGGGTACTTAAGTCCGCGTACTTAGGTTGGTTATTTTCTAAAAACGGTTATTCGTGAACTTAAACTTAAACTAAGGAATGCATATTTGCAAACCGTGGCTATAAAGTTCATGAATCGATTCGAGTGAATCAAATCATTTTTGCTTCGATGCGTCTTGTATACTTCTATAAGATCTAAGCAATTGAACAACTCTCTAACTAGTTCATTTGAGTCATTTGAACTAGTTATGGTAAAGAAGAATATGGTTGATATGAAAGTGCTCATATGGCTAACCATTTGGTTAACTATTGTTGAACCAACTAAATGTACATGTTTGGGTACGGTTACACAAACCTAAAACGTGCATTTCATTTGTGTGTAACAAGCTAAGTTTCGATCTAACGGTTGAAAGATATTAGCTTGAATCTAATCAGGTTTTCATCTGACGGTGAATATTGAATGCTTTGTTACCAAGGTAACTTAGATTGCAAACCCTGATTTGAAAGACTATATAAAGGAGAACTCTATCAACTGGGAAAAATAATCCCCACACCTCCTGTGTGATACTAGGTGTATAAGCTAGAGTCGAATCTCCTTAACCTTAGGTTTCTACCGAGACCCTGTAGGTTAACAACTTAAAGACTTCATTGGGATTGTGAAGCCAGACCCAACTATTTTCTTTGTAGTTGCGTGATCTGATCTTGATGTTTCTATTTTACTAAGTACAATCGTAAGATTGGATTGAGATTGATTTCTACGATAGGCAAGATTAAAATAAGTCACAAACATCTTCGTCTCATCGTTTGTGATTCCGCAATATCTTCTTTCGCTAGTCGATTAATATTATTGTGAGGTGATTGATAATTCTAGGTTCTTCTTCAGGACTATAAGTGCGGGTTATCAATTGGTTCCTGTTCACCTTGATTTATCAAAAGGCGTAACAAAAAACTCGTAGGTATTTCTGTGGCAGACAGATTTATCTATTACCGTAGACTTTTCTATGTGATACAGATTTTTTTATTAATGTCTTCGACTTTGGATCGTAGCAACTCTTAGTTGTGGGTGAGATCAGCTAAGGAAATCAAGTGCGTAGTATCTGGGGATCGAGACGTAAGGAGCGCAACTGTACCTTGGATCAGTGTGAGATTGATTAGGGTTCAACTACAGTCCAGACCGAAGTTAGTTTGTAGTAGGCTAGTGTCTGTAGCGGCTTAATACAGTGTGTGTTCAATATGGACAAGGTCTCGGGGTTTTTCTGCATTTGCGGTTTCCTCGTTACCAAAACTTTTGGTGTCTGTGTTATTTCTTTTCCGCATTATATTTTGTTATATAATTGAAATATCACAGGTTGTGCGTTGAATCGATCAATTGGGAAATCCAACCTTTGGTTTTTGATTGAAATTGATTGATCCTTGAACATTGGTCTTTGGTACCATTCAAGTGATTTCTTTTGTATTCAATTAGACTCGCAGATTTCTATTTGCTTGAGTAAGTATTGAATCGAGAAAGTTAGATATAACTCTTTGATATACTTTTATTAAGATTGAGTCTGACTGTCTAGTTGATTCTCTTAAAAGTATATTGGAGTTAGTCCATACAGATTGCTAAGCAACATATTGGGTGTGGTTGTTATACTCCCGCTTTTTCAGTCATCATGATGATCACCTAGTTCCGCTAGGAGTAGGCTAGGCCTGTTGAATTGTGTGGCAAAATCGTGTGGCCGTGATTGTTTTTTGTTTAAGACTGATATGGACAGTCTAGATTTTCCTTAAGGAATTTAAACGCGTTCGATCGCGCTAACTTTTAATTAAAAAGTGTGTAAACACGCTGATCTTTTTATACAGATTGGTGTGGCCTACGTGAGTGTTTTCATGCAGGTCTCAATACTGACACTTCGGGAGATTCATGCTACTCCGCTGCGAGCGAACATTAATCGTCATGTCATGCCAATATTGAGAGTTCGGCTGGGAACATTGCATAGGAAAATACTAGGGAGGCAATGCATTAGTGAATAATGCCGGTGGAAGATAAAATTCACATAATATTTTGTGATTGTTGTTGCACGCACCATTCTGAGTAAATTTCATATATACAGGTATATTGAATTGCTCAAAACATATGTGAGCGAAGAGGCTTAAGCACTCATTGCTTTTAAATGGCTTCTGTTCCTTTGCAGGATGACAACACATTAAATACAGGGTTTACGATTTTAGCCCTTGAACTAAAAACCACCATCAACATTAAGTCCACTGCTTAGTACGTAACAGTGACATTGTTGTGGGGTAAGCACTAGATGGTGACAAATAAAGATAAAACTTATGAGACAAAGTTAGATGTTACCAGGAGAGATGGGTCGGCCTGTCCTTGGAACATGTCACGTTCAAGAGGCGTCCAGGTGAGCGTTCCCCTAGCATGATGTCAGTTGGCCCCAGGTAGATTAGGCATACGGTTGGTTGGGATCTCAAACTGCATTCCAAGTCCCTTGTACATCTGAGTATCGTTCGAGAGCGTGTCCAAGCTTTCCTGGCTTCGGTTAGCATGTAGGAAAAGTGGAGGCACGATGAAGCATCTCAGCTAACAAGTGCTATGGCTGAAAGGTTTGTTGCCCGGCTAAAGTGAAGGGGGTGGATCATAACATGAACTCCTGGATAAGCATGAATACCCTATTCATGACGACGTCATAATCCTCGACTCTGATGTAGACGAGCCTTATCATGAGAAATATCCTTAAAAGGCTGCTGAAGCAATTTCTGAAAAAGATGTTAAAGCAGCTCCCAAAGAGAACGTTGATGTAGCTTTCGAAAAGGGTGTTGAAGTGGCTCGAGAGGATGTTGCGGCTTCCGGAGAGGATGTTAAAGCGTCTTCCGGAGAGGATGTTGAAGCAGCTCCTGGAGAGGACTCCAGTGAAGGCGCCATTGGCCCTGGTGTTGATGACACTTCTTTGATGTTTAGTAGTATTTGTTTCATGCGGCTGGAGCTAGGGCTTGATCGAATAATAATCCGTCATTCATGCTGCTTTTATGATTTTATGTTTCCAGTTGGATGAATGAATGAAATATCCCGACTAAGAAATCAAAATTCTTAGAAAGATCTCGCAATATCTTGAAACTTTAGACGTAACGCTCTTCGGTAAGGTTAGAGTAGAGCCTGTGTACATGATTTTGCAATCTGATCTCTCCCATTCTTTTGTTTGATATTCCCCTTGCAGAATACACGCTTCTTGAAGATTTGTGGCGTGCCGGCTAGGTATGTAGAAGGATGGACGATGTGTCGCAAATCTTCAAGGACTTCGTTCCAAATGACATCTTTTGAACCGTCTTCTGAATCTTGGATGGTTGTATGGAATGGGATGCGATGAGCAGTCCCCAGTTACACTTCAGATTCGATAGTGTGGCTGGATACGTGAAAATATCTCTGACTTGTACTATTGGAGTCTTTGATGCACACGTACGTCTTTATGTTGAGAGATTTATGCGGCTCGTAAAGCTTTAACAATGATGATGCTGATATTAGAAATAAACTGGTTGAGGGATGTGAAGGCATCCTGTGCTGGCAGTGTCCAGGTGTAATTATCCCGAGCTTATTTTCTCTTGAAAGACGTACTTCCACTGTATTTGCCGGTAAGGTGGTTGATGAATTGATGAAGGCGGCAATGTTTTGGATTCGTCATTTGTTGATCAATGGGCAGGAGTCGCTCTTGATAGATCTGTATTGTATCCAAACTTTTGGCAGTCCATGTACCCCTCCCATAGGAAATTGGAAATCTAGAAACATCGAATCTGACTTTGTCGGCGATGTGGTTGTTGATGCGAGCTTCATGTAGGCCTTGGGTAGGCGTCACTGAGTTCTGTGGAATGCATGATTCGGTCGGTCTAGCTTGCTGAGGCGCGAATTTCCTCTTTGATTCTTCATTGATAACAGTGCTTATGGATGGTTGAACCAAATACTGCTTGTCGGTCAGGTGCATCCCAAACAGGGAGGTGCATCTTTGAAAAGTGGTAACCTTGTCAAGGTTATGACTTCTTGGTTGACCGTCTCTTCTGTGTTGAAAAGGTCCTTGACAGTGAAGGGATTCCGTGTTGAGCCTCAGTCCCCAAGCGTGATTTACATGGTTCTATCTTGTATAGTCGGTGGGTTTACCATAATAAAGATATCGCCATCTCGCCTCCGGGACTCTATTACTTCTCCATTGGAAAATAAAATATGCAGAAGTTCGGATTACCTTTGTCCGTAGTGGTTGTTGCTATGGTGAAGCTCGGATGGTATCAACAAACGAGCAATAACAGTTCTTGGAAGCAGCTGTGGTCAGAATAGACTGGCAGGGAGAGGCGTGAAAGCTACGGGCACGAATTTGGCAGTCTTCATATAGTGGTAGAGCTTGTGTCGTTATTAGAGGGAGAAGCTAATGATGTAGCCGAGAGCTTCCTTGATGTTGCCTCATGGAATGGAAAAGAGGGAGACAGTCCCCTGCCCACGAGCATCTGTAAGGACCCTAAAGCTTGTCAACGCTATTTGACTGGTCTAGCAATGATCAAGTGACCAATTAGCCGATAATAACTCGATTAGTTTAACACGATCGTTAATTGATAGGAATTAATCTAACAACGATTTAGATACGAAACTAGTATCGTTAGATAGGTCTCGAAAAGTTATGCAGAATGGACTACTCGAACGTGTCATTCGGATATCAGATGAAGAAGATTTATCAGTTTGTTTACGGAGGGTAAAATTGTCATTTCGTTGATGGATTTTTATGGCAGCCCTTATCCAAGTCGTGGTTGCCTCTGTAATTTGGTCGTCCTTATCCCGAGTCGATCGAGAAGATAAATTCTTATTTTCTTCTTCTTCTTCATTCTTCATTCTTTCTTCTTCCCCTGTTCTTCTTCTTCAGCGAGTTGAGAGAGATCAAATTGAAGTTCTGTGATCGGCAGAAGGTGGAGAAGATCATATTGTAGTTGGTGGTAATGGTGTCACTGTCTTTGGTTGATTCAGACTCGAAGAAGGAAGTGAATTAGAAGTTAGGGTTTCTGAGTAAGGAATTGATCGAAGAATTATGTGGATTTGAGTATGAAGTCGATCAATTGATGATAGGTTTTGTGTGTTTGAAACAAGTGAGAAGAGTTAGCTGTTGATTTAAGAATTCAGTGAAGATCTGAGAAGATTAGGGTTTTCTGGAAATTGAATTAAGGCTCGAATTGGTGATGATACAGTGTTGTTGAAGGATAAAGAACCAAGGAGTTATTGCTTAATTGATGAGGAGAAGTGGTTTTGTCGAAAAATCAGAGAGTTAGGGTTTCATGTTCTTCCCTAATTCAAGAATTATGTTTCCTCTGTAAATCAAAGATGGTGATAAAGATTGTTGGGTGTTTTTAGATTGAGATGATTGTTCAAATTGAGGCAAGGAAGGAAGAATTCGACCTCAGTTTCCTGAGCAGCAGCGGTTGAGGTAATTGCTCTTATTAGTAAAATCAGTTCAATTCCAATATTGAGTTTATAAGTCTTTCCATTAACTGTGAATGAAGTTTCTGTGGTATGAATCTGTTTATGGATGTGATCAGGTTAGGTTGATATGTGTTAGAATTATGCATAGATTGATCTTTAGGAATTGAAATGGTTATGAGATAGATATGTGGTTGAGCTGAGTTAACTGTGGTGGTGTTGTAAGGTGAAGTAGTATGTGTAAATGAATATTGTTCTATATTGGTGTCTTTGTATGGTGTTGAGCTGAGACGCAGCTGTAAATCGTGGAACTGGTGGAGAAGATTGTAATTGTGTTATACTGGATTGCAGAGTGGATGTGTGTGTGGTAATCCATATGGAATAGTCTTAAGGATATAACAGAGGGATGAGTGTAGTGAGTTAGTGTTTCAGATGGTGGTGATTTCGATATTTCAGTTCATAAAGATGGTGTTACTGAATCTGCAGATGATGCTGAAAGAAACTGAAAATGGGGATAGTTGTTAGTGTTAGAATTGTTTTGGTGGTGAATTGAATATGGGTTGCAGATGGAATGAGATGGTGTGGTGCTGAGTTAAGTATGACCTGCAGATATTTTGTGGGTTGAACCTGCAGTTCAAGTTGCAGGTAATGATATAGGTCATGTAAGGTGGAATGGATTATAATGAAGTGATGTGTAAAAGGAACTGGGGTCATGAATGGGTGTGTTGAGACCGAAAATTGAGTATGGATGAGTTGAAGATGAATGTTAGGATTTTGGAAATGTTAATGATATTGAGTTGGCAGTGTTGAGATAGGATATGTGAACTGAAGTAAGTTGTAGTACTGTGATGGCAGTGGTCTTAGTAAAAGCCTGCAATGCTGATCAAGGTAAACTTAGTTTACTGTTGTAATTGAGTTATGAGTTTGTTTAAGATAAATGTTTGAGTTGTTGTTGTTCTGTTTAATGAAATTGTTGCACCAATATGTTAGAATGGAAATCCATTGTTGAATCAATGATTTAGACCTATTAGTCATCCTAGTCAGTTTAGCTGACTCATTTTGTTTAGCTGATCAGTGTATCTGACTGAGTCAGATCTATTGACTCACCGATTTAAAGATTTGTATCGTTGAGCTGGCCTGACCAGACCAGGCTAGACTCAGTGTACCTTGACCGATGTGACTCAGCTGACGCTTTAACCAGTTGACCGTTGACTTGACTGTACCTTTCGATGGACTTAGATGTTGACTGTTAGTTGACTCCTTCTGACCAAATGTTGACCGTTATTTGACCAGTTAGACCATGCCTTAGATTAATGGGTTTGTTTAAGTGGACTTGGGCTTAGGGCTAGTTATCCTAGATTGATGTTTGGACCTCGTATGGTCCGAAATAGTCTTTGGCTCCTTCTACAAAGTTGTAGGTATTCATAAGACATATCTAGTGAACTATAAAATCTATCTTATCGAATTATTAAACCTTTAGATATGCAAGAGATGGATAATGAAAAGTTGTAAAGTCATAAATGGGCTTAGAACCATTAGTTAGACTTGTATAAATCTTGTGTGAGCTATTTTGGCTAGATTCTTAGAGTTCCTGTGTGATTAACAGTTAGTCTATATTAACAACGATCGATTCAAAGGATGAACCAGTGGATCATGGATCTCGAGGTAGGCGTGGCTTGTCATCAAAAGAGGTGGGAACTTATATTTAACTCTTCTGTGATTGTTGTTGTTTTCCTTTACGAAAGTTTATGTTTAACAAATTCATGCATTGTCTGATTGTGTATTCTATGCATTATTTTATTTTAAATACCGAAAGTACCATTGATTTTTTTAATATTTCCATTGTTTGGAAAGGAATTGTAATGCTTTGTTTGGGAAATAAGAATTTCCATTTGATTGTTTGGAAATGAGAATTTCCATCTGTGGTATATAGGATACTGCTCCTTCATTTATACCTACTTTATACAAAAATTAGGTGCGGGACGAGTCACCATATTATTATCTAGGTGCGGGACGAGTCACCATATTATACATTGTTTGGAAGGAGTTAGTTCCATATACATGATTGTTTACCTCTGTGAAATTGGTTGTGTTTTAATGTTTAGGGAAAACATGAATTGTTTTTAAATCATTTCCAATGATTACTTGAAAGTTAAATGTTATTCCTACTGGGCACCCCTTTTAGGGATTATGTGCTCACCCAATCCCACTTTCAGTTTCAGAGACAGATCAGAGTTGCGCAGCGAAAGCTTCAAGGGTTCAGTCCTTAGTTGGTTAACTTCGGCTATGTTTATTTTGTAGTGTATTCTATTTGTAAACCAAATGACTATTGTATATATATATATATATATATATATATATATATATATATATTAGAGCGGGGCTAGTTTTTGGGTTAAGTTTTATAGCAGATTTCTTAATTGAATGTTTAAGTAAATGTTTTAGATCCTTAGTGCCTCTTTATATGGTTAATCTCTTGGATTAGTCAGCTGCTAGCTTTGGGGGCGCTACAATGATGGTATCAAAGCTCACTATTAGGTCTTGCATGGGAATAAGATAGGAATAGCCAGTGCCAGTTAGTGAAATAGATTAGTTTAGAACTGGGTTGGGTTGTGAGATAAATCTTAATCACTAAAAGCTATCAATACTTAAAAGATTTATTTGATTGATTTGTTTGTTTGTTTGTATACGTAATGAAGTAAAAATTGTAGGGTACACCAATAACTCTAGCTAATAAAGATTAGAGAATAATTAGTCTAAAAAGTATGAATACGTAGACAATCCAATACTAGAAAAATAGTGAGATTAGTATTATTGATAGATCTTGAAAATCACATAGAAATTTATCGAGAACCTTAACTTATACATAGAGTCAACAATTTATAATCACATAAATTTTAATAATATTGTTGGGACTTAATAATAGTTGTATGAGTGGTTAGAATAATAGTTCAACTATTGATGTTAATAATAAAAATATTATAATAGTAATTATAGATGATAATCAAAGTGATAATAATTTTAATAAAGTAATGATTAGCATGTATCATTTAGTATTATATTGACTTAGCTTAACTAAAATTTCTTAAATAGTTATTAAAGATCTAATAATGAATAATAATTATTATTGACGAATTAAACTAATTAAAAATTAGAGATACATGTTTTGCGTGTAAACTAGACGGTTTATATAATACTTGTTAGGCATTAGATGTAAAAGGGTGAGAATAAAATGTATCAACTAAAAAGACTTACCTTGTTAATAATCTTGTACTGAAATTATCTTTAGTCTAACAACTAATCCAATAAATCTCTAAAATGAAACAAATATACATGAAGTAGTAATGATATTATTCAGATGCTTAGTGTAATATTAGAATTAAAAGAAAATAAATGTGTATATTAATAGGATCCTTCTTCGTAAATAGATTTAATCATCTTTTGAAATGGAGAATTAGTATGAAGAACTTAAACTGTTAGAATTTAAATTAGTATTATATTGAGTATAACTTAAACTAAAATCCCATTAACAAATATATAGCGATAAAATAATGATTAGGATAAATAACTATGGAAAATTATTAGTGTTTATCTACGGTTAAGTTTTGCAAATATATAGAGACTAACTTGTTAACAATCTTATACTCAGATTATCTTTAGTCCAATAAATGATTCGCTAAATCACTAAATTATGCACATGAAGTGATATTTATAGTACTTGAATTGTTAGTACAAAGTTAGACTTAAAGGAGAATAATTTTGCCTATGAATAGGATACTTATTATTAAGACCAAAATTTAAAGATTATTAAGACATATTAAAATTTCAAGCAGACTCAAACTTTAAATCATATTTATCAATGCCAAAATTTAACAAGATATAGTATATGGATTCAATCTAAATGAATAAAATCTGTTATATCAACCTTTAGATGAATGTAAAATTATATTTAGAAGATTAAGGCTTAGTGTACCAACTGAACTAGCAACTTACGAATAATGAGAATAATAATACAGTTGATAATAGTATTCGAGTAATTAGACTAGTAGTAAATTTATTGTAAATAATATTTGGAAAATTTATATATGGTATTACACTAAAATCAAAATATCAGATGTTATAAATTGAAGTGAAATTGAATTTGGATTACTTATATTGATAAAACAAATAGATAATTATAATTATAAAAATAAAATAAAATTTCGAAGATTAATTTTCTTAAAATGATGTAAATTATTTATATATTTTACGAAGTAAATTTATCAGACTTACACCAATTACGATAAAAGTTTAGAGACTAATTGATCTTAATAATTAATACTAGTTAATCCAGCACTGGGGAATAGTGAGGTTGGTAATTCTTGTGTGTTCCTGTGATACTTGTTACGTAGGTAGGCATTGTCAGGCGTCGCGAACCTAGACAGGGCAACTGCATTCTTGTATCACTAGGAATAGAAGGGAGACTTGCTTCTATTAGTAAATTCATAGATCCCAAATTTTACTTAAAAAATTTATTATAAAATATCTTTTCTCATAATTAGAACTAGTAACTTGTTGAAATAGAAACTAGTCTTCTGAACCTAGAGCCACAAATTTTAGTTGTACAAAGCCATATGGGTTTGTGTTTTGTTATCGTGTTGTTTTGCACTTAGGTGAGAGATAGTGTTATTCTATAAGGTGGGGAGTTTTTGAAGACCAAAAGGATGATTTTATTTTCGAGGACGAAAATGAATAAGGTGGGGAGAATGTAAGGACCCTCAAGCTCGTCAACGCTATTTGACTGGTCTAGCAATGATCAAGTGACCAATTAGCCGATAATAACTCGATTAGTTTAACACGAACATTAATTGATAGGAATTAATCTAACAACGATTTAGATACGAAACTAGTATCGTTAGATAAGTCTCGAAAAGTTATGCAGAATGGACTACTTAAACGTGTCATTCGGATATCGGATGAAGAAGATTAATCAGTTTGTTTAGGGAGGGTAAAATAGTCATTTCGTTGATATATTTTATGGCAGCCCTTATCCAAGTCATGGGTGCCTCAGTAATTTGGTCGCCCTTATCCCGAGTCGATCGAGAAGATAAATTCGTATTTTCTTCTTCATTCTTCATTCTTTCTTCTTCTCTTTTCTTCTTCTCTTTTCTTCTTCTCATGTTCCTCTTCTTCTACGAGTTGAGAGAGATCAAATAGAAGTTCTGTGATCGGCAGAAGGTGGAGAAAATCATACTTTAGTTGGTGGTAATGGTGTCATTGTCTGTGTTTGATTCAGACTCGAAGAAGGAAGTGAATTAGAAGTTAGGGTTTCTGAGTAAGGAATTGATCGAAGAATTATGTGGATTTGAGTATGAAGTCGATCAATTGATGATGGGTTTTGTGTGTTTGAAACAAGTGATAAGAGTTAGCTGTTGATTTAGGAATTCAGTGAAGATCTGAGAAGATTAGGGTTTTCTGGAAATTGAATTAAGGTTTGAATTGGTGATGATACAGTGTTGTTGAAGGATAAAGAACAAAGGGGTTATTGCTTAATTGATGAGGAGAAGTGGTTTTGTTGAAAAATCAGAGAGTTAGGGTTTCATGTTCTTCCCTAATTCAAGAATTAAGGTTCCTTTGTAAATCAGAGATGGTGATGAAGATTGTTGGGTGTTTTTAGATTGAGATGATTGTTCAAATTGAGGCAAGGAAGGAAGAATTCGACCTCAGTTTCCTGAGCAGCATTGGTTGAGGTAATTGCTCTTATTAGTAAAATCAGTTCAATTCCAATATTGAGTTTATAAGTCTTTCCATGAACTGTGAATGAAGTTTGTTGTGGTATGAATCTGTTTATGGATGTGATCAGGTTAGGTTGATATGTGTTAGAATTATGCATGGATTGAGCTTTAGGAATTGAAATGGTTATGAGATAGAAATATGGTTGAGCTAAGTTAATTGTGGTGGTGCTGTAAGGTGCAGGAGTATGTGTAAATGAATATTGTTCTAGATTGGTTTCTTTGTATGGTGTTGAGCTGAGACGCAGCTGTAAATTGTGGAACTGGTGGAGAAGATTGTAATTGTGTTATACTGCATTGCAGAGTGGATGTGTGTGTGGTAATCCGTATGTAATAGTCTTAAGGATATAACATAGGGATGAATGTAGTAAGTTAGTGTTTCAGATGTTGGTGATTTTGAGATTTAAGTTCATAAAGATGGTGTTACTGAATCTACAGATGGTGCTGAAAGAAACTGAAAGTGGGGATATTGGCTTGAGCTATAGTTGTTAGTGTTAGAATTGTTTTGGTGGTGAACTGAATATGGGTTGCAGATGGAATGAGATGGTGTGGTGCTGCGTTAAGTATGACCTGCGGATGTTTTGTGGGTTGCAGCTGCAGTTCAAGTTGCACGTAATGATACAGGTCATGTAAGGTGGAATGGATTATAATGAAGTGATGTGTAAAAGGAATTGGGGTCATGAATGGATGTGTTGAGACGAAAAATTGAGTATGGATGAGTTGAAGATGAATGTTAGGATTTTGGAAATGTTAATGATATTGAGTTGGCAGTATTGAGATTGGATATGTGAACTGAAGTAAGTTGTAGTACTGTGATGGCAGTGGTCTTAGTAAAAGCCTGCAATGCAGATCAAGGTAAACTTAGTTTACTGTTGTAATTGAGTTACGTTTGAGTTGTTGTTGTTCTGTTTAATGAAATTGTTGCACCAATCTGTTAGAATGGAAATCCATTGTTGAATCAATGGTTCAGACCTATTAGTCATCCTAGTCATTTTAGCTGACTCAGTGTATCTGACTGAGTCGGATCTGTTGACTCACTGATTTAATGATTTGTATCGTTGACCTGGCTTGACCAGACCAGGCTAGACTCAGTGTACCTTGAACGATGTGACTCAGCTGACGCTTTGACCAGTTGACCGTTGACTTGACTGTACCTTGCCATGGACTTAGATGTTGATGGTTAGTTGACTCCTTCTGACCAAACGTTGACCGTTAGTTGACCAGTTAGACCAGGCCTTAGATTAATGGGTTTGTTTAAGTGGACTTGGGCTTAGGGATAGTTATCCTAGATTGATGTTTGGACCTCGTTTGGTCCGAATTAGTCTTTGGCTCCTTCTACAAAGTTGTAGATATTCACAAGACATATCTAGTGAACTATAGAATCTATCTTATCGAATTATTAAACCTTTAGATATGCAAGAGATGGATAATGGAAAGTTGTAAAGTCATAAATGGGCTTAGAACCATTAGTTAGACTTGTATGAATCTTGTGTGAGCCATTTTGGCTAGATTCTTAGAGTTCTTATGTGATTAAACAGTTAGTCTATATTATCAACGATTGATTCAAAAGATGAACCAATGGATCGCTAATCTCGAGGTAGGCGTGGCTTGTCATCAAAAGAGGTGGGAACTTATATTTAACTCTTCTGTGATTGTTGTTGTTTTCCTTTACAAAAGTTTATGTTTAACAAATTCATGCATTGTCTGATTGTGTATTCTATGCATTGCTTTATTTTAAATTCCTAAAGTATCGTTGATTCTTTTAATCTTTCTGTTGTTTGGAAAGGAATTGTAATGCTTTGTTTGTCTTTATAAGTTGTTTGGGAAATAAGAATTTCCATTTGATTTTTTGGAAATGATAATTTCCATATGTGGTATATAGGATATTGCTCCTTCATTTATACCTACTTTATGCAAAAACTAGGTGCGGGACGAGTCACCATATTATTATCTAGTTGCGGGACGAGTCACCGTATTATACATTGTTTGGAAGGAGTTAATTCCATTTACATGATTGTTTACCCCTGTGAAATTAATGTTTAGGGAAAACATGAATTGTTTTCAAATCATTTCCAATGATTAATTGAAAGTTAAGTGTTATTCCTACTGGGCACACCTTTTAGGGATGATGTGCTCACACATTCCCACTTTCAGTTTCAGAGACAGATCAGAGTTGCGCAGCGAAAGCTTCAAGGGTTCAGTTCGTTAGTTGGTTAACTTCGGCTATGTTTATTTTGTAGTGTATTCTATTTGTAAACCAAATGACTATTGTATATATATATTTTAGAGCATGGCTAGTTTTTGGGTTACATTTTATAGCAGATTTCTTAATTGAATGTTTAAGTAAATGTTTTAGATCCTTAGTGCCTCTTTATATAGTTAATCTCTTGGATTAGTCAGCTTCTAGCTTTGGGGGCGCTACAGTATCCACTGAGCTTTGGACTTGATAGATGTTGTCACGCTGGGTTTCTGAGGAAATAATTTGGATGAGAGTTGGAGTTGAACCCTATGTTGATGAGGGTCGTACGAGGTACTGATCATGCGGCCGTCTTTGCGTCTACGTTGCGTTTCATAGACGTCCAGGCATATCGCTGGTCTTTGACAATACGTCTGCTCTCTTGAGTATGTCCTCGTCTTTGGACATCTTGGAATCATAATGATAGCGTGCTTGCGTCTCTCTAAATTCAGCATCTTTGAGATGGGTAGTGCTGAGCAGTCCCCAGCCACACTCCTTTGCCTTTATTATCTTTGGATCGTGTCTTTAAGGAGTAGGGAAGTTCCCTCATGCGAATGACTTAACTAACAAGTTGTGCAAATATTATGAAGCTCTTGACATGGAGAGTCTGTATGTACCTCTTAAATCCCAGGTTCAACCTCCTTCGGTAATGCAACTACTTCTTCTACGGGAGACAAAATTTTGAAAGCGTCTCTCACTGATGTTGTTGTCATCAAGCCAGATATGGTATATCTTGGGCGTTGTTTTATCATTGTGACAGTCGTGCATGTGGTACTGGAGTTGGAGTTGGCGGTTTTGGACGCGCATGATGTTGTATCTCGGTGGTTTTCCTCTTGCTGCTTCAGTGAAACTGCTTATAGAAGGCTGGAGGTTGTATTGCCTGTTGGTGAGATGTATGCTTCCACGAATATCATGATGCTCTTCATTCCCGGCAGGCCTGGTTCTATCTAGCAGGGCAGGTGTTGTTGTAGCTGAGCGTTTAGCAGCTTCACGAAGTTCAGAGGATGCCTGGAAGCGCAGATTCTCCAGCATAGCACGATAGATGGGTACCATCCTATTAATGCATAATTCCACAAATCGTTGTTCAGTCATATTTGGATCGTGACAATCCAGTGCCTGAATTCTGAACCTCTTGACATAATCATTTGGATGTTCGTTGTTTCACTGAAACATTCTTCCCGAGTCTGATAGATGTGATTTGCCCAGACACAAAGAAATATTTTTTCTTCAGCATTACCCGTTTCCCTAGGCAAATGAAATATGGGAGACGCGAGTCCTTTTTGTGCACCAATTTCTCAGATCTCATCTGCGTGAGGATATCTCGGTTGTGGATTCTTTCTCGACATGATGACGCGGGTATCGTTATCTTCTTGAGGCTTCTCTCTTGAGGTGTCGGCTCCAGTAGATCTGAAGATGTCCCGGGCTCGCTCTTGTCCGGGTTGACATAATAGGCGAACCCTTTATGATGATTTGAAGATGTGTTAATCCTCCTTTGTTATTGTAAATGTACGAATTCTCGGAATTACGCCATATTCTGGATCTTCACGTTTTGTTGATGAAGTGATAGCGGATACTCCTGACTTTAAATTGGTAGCAGTGGTGGAATAAAGATAGACCTTTTCTTTTGTGATCTCTGTAGGTGTCTTCCTAGGACTTCACTGGTGTTGAGATTTGTTGTCGACTATCTCCATACTGGAACAACGTATACGCGAATCTTCACTTTGTCTTTCTTGGTGTGGACCCTTGGAGGCATTTCTGGCTTGCTCCATACAACACTTGTGGTGTTGCAGAAAGGCGGTTGCTCCATCCGGATCTCTAGAGAAGTTGTTGCGTTCTTCTAAGTAGTAGTCACGTCTTCTTGGGTGTTCACGCGGCTTTCTGGTCCTTTCATCTGGATTTTTACTGGTGCTCAGCTATCCAAGGCACTTCCAGTGACATTCCTTGAAAAAGTATTTTTGTGAAGCTTCTTAGCGAATTGAACACCGGAATTGAAATTGGTTGTTGAACCTAAATTGAATTTAATGATTGAATTAGATCTAAGATCCACCCATTTGAAATTGAGAAAACTGGAATGAATATTGAGAAACTGATTTTGCAACCGAGAGATCAATCTCCCACTGTGGTCGCCAGTTGTTTTGGGGTAAAAACTGATTCTGCTGTTTTTAGTAAATTTGGGTGTGTTGATGAGAAACGAATTCAAACCCTAAACAAATGCACTGCACGGGAGTACTTTTAGATTCGAGAGATCAATCTGTAAGACTCTGGCCTAAACCAAGAAATGGCCGTTCCAGATTCAATTCGGTCAAAAGGAGAAGGAGAAGGGTTGATCTTAGGGAGGGAAGCGAAGAAGGTGTTTGAGATCAGAATGTTGAATTATGAAGGTGTGGATGTTTTATGACTTGTATCAGAATATGGTTTCTAGATACTTGTGTTAATAGCACTTGTGTTGTTATTGTCGAAATAGATTGAAAACCTATTTATACAAGTCATTGATCGCACCCTGACCTCGTAGGAAGTGGAGGAGATTAAGTAGTGGAGTAGTGGGGTTGTGTAAGAGGTGGTGATCATCACGTTTCCATTATGAGGGAAGACTGGTCACACCTTCACCCACAACTCTCATCGTTGTTAACCGTCCGTCCTTTCCTGACACTTTCTCGTAGTGGGCGTGTTGCACGCTGTAAACCGCCAGACCAATACCCCAGTGAGCATCCCCCAGTTTGTGACACGTTTGATGTCTCGAGTAAATGGGTCAAGTCGTGGTAATTGCCGCACAGAATAGCACGCGACGCTATTAGGTTAAATAACTAAGTTATTTGTGAAGCTGATATTCATAAAATATCGTATGTATTCGATGCACGTAAAGCATCGCTTTTAAGCAAGCAGCTCAAAATAATCGATGTGCATGGAGCATCGTTGTTTTAGAGCTTGTCAAAATTAGTCGCGAGTCGATCTTATTAAAAAGAAGAGCGTGACCGGACAACTTTGGGCGATCGTTTGGTAGCTCTAGGGGTGAGCTACTGCTTGTTCGATCGCTCCCTGTAGGCGAGTGGCGGATGGTAGCCATTCTAAAATCCTACCGGTTGATCTAAATTAGATCTGGATCGCTCAAATCGGCTAGCTAAGTTGAGTGGCCGAGATGATTTGCGGTAGTTAATGACTGATGTTGAAGCAGCGCGAAGGGCCATCTTTGGGTGATCGTTTGGGATCGCACGGGCGAGCTGTAGCTCGGTCGAACGCTCCTTACGGGAAGGGGTGGCCAGTGATCATAGCGTCACCCCATCAATCATCTAGTATCCGATCTAAGCCGTCCGACCAAGCTAGCGAAGTTGGACGGACGATATGGTTTTGCGGCAGGTGCTTGCTGTCGTTGATTTAGGGTTTGGAAGCCGTGCGGCCAATCCTAGTTTGGCTCATCAAATCAAAGCAAGTCGATCGACCGGGAATGGAATTTGGCCGGCTTTGAACGCATTGTCATCTCTTTAATCATGCGGGATACGATCTAGGCCATCCAACTTGGCTGGCTAAGTTGGGTGGATGTGATGATTTGCGATTGTTGTATGATGTCGCAATCCAAATTAGGGCTTTCGTATAGTGCATTCTCCCTAGTTTGGGCAAACAATCTGACGCCCTCTGGACTTGCCGCGGGTAGGTCGATCGACCAAGGGGGAAGTTGGGATGCCAATGGGTATGATGGTGCCTCTTTGATCATTCCAAGGAAGATCTCAGCGGTCCAACTAGGCTGGCTAAGTTGCACGGTCATGATGTATTTGAGACCGTTTTTGCCAGTCTTAGCTCGTTTGAGATTATTTTTCAAATAGCGCGAACACCCATATTAGGGTTAACGTTCGAAGTACTTGCGGGTGTACTAGATGGAATCCGTTCGGTCGGGATGTTAGTGGGC